>JAQQZT010000010.1:4754142-4777283 GCA_030068275.1 Clarias platycephalus | reverse complement strand
TGTGTGTGTGTGTGTGTGTGTGTGTGTGTGTGTGTGTGTGTGTGTGTGTGTGTGTGTGTGTGTGTGTGTGTATCTGGTTTCTCCTCCTGAGTCGTATTTGCGCCGCAGAGTCTTTCATCCCCTCCCTTGTATTTACCCTCTTAATGAGGGAGGCGGGACGCGGCTCTGTGATTGACAGCCATCTACTCCCCTCTCGTTTACTGCCCTACCATGCACACACACCCACAAACACACACACACACACATAACCTGTTCCTCATCTTTCTCTTGGCCCATTTCTCCTGATTCTGTGCTTACAGTGTTTACAGTGTTGAATAAAAACAGTGTTAAAATCACTCATTCTGTTTGTGATTCGAATGAAATACAGTATGTGATCATAAAGTATTCACTGCTGCACGGTTGAGTGCAATCTTTTAGTCTTCTTAATAGTTTAGGATTGGATAATTAAAATTATGTTTCTGGCGAACCAAAGTGTAGTGTTGATGTTGCTTTTATCAGCCTGAATGTGGTACATCTAAAGTGATTTATGAGATCTTAACACATCTGAACACATGGGTGTCGAGTTTATCCTTAAGGTGTCTACAGATAATCAAAGTCACCACAATGTACAAATGTTCACTGTTTTTCGAATACGATTGAAGAAGCACTATGTTTTCAAGTCTCGAATCCAGGGTTTATCTGAATCTCAAATAGAAACGCAAAGGTTTCTGTCGTTTGGAGAACTTCAAAAAAACTTGCAGCTATGATGGCAAGTTTGATATCTTGTTCATATTTAGCCCTGGGTATTGAGACACGTAAATAACTCTCAGTGCTCCTGTTGTAACCAAGGATCAACCTCTGAAAGATTTTTTAGAAAGAGAGAGCTCAGTGCAGAAGGCCTAAAACATGCAGTTCCTTGAATGACCACTAGGGTTTAAAAATGGTTCAGTCCCAATAGAGCCCCATGTTGAAATGTCCAAATTTACAACAGAAATAAACATGTTTACAGCCTGGTACAAAAAACATTTTGGTCTCTATAGCTAGATTTCCCATTCATGCCAGTTGAACAGGGGGTGAATTTTTATACAACCTATCATTTAAATTTACATTAAGCCATAGAATTATGCATAATTAGGATGTGTGGTTGATTTGAATGCATTGCAGGTGTGCTGGCTGACTTTAGCTAAGAATTTGTGTTTCAATTAACAGCCATGCTCCATTCGTGCCTCCCATTTGACAATTTATGGATTAACCAGTATTTTAGGTGGAGTCAGCTCCTACAGCTGAGCTTAAAGTCGCTCTGTATAAGGGCATTGTCAGAGTGTCAGAGTGTGCAAAGTGAGAGGGGAAAAAAGTATATTTAAATGATGAATTTGCATGTAATGGTTGTTCTCAATATCTGCAGGACATCTGGATCACTGGATCAGACATCCGGAAGAGTATAACTGAAGCTGAAAGTCGCTTCACATACTGTATATCTGTAATTAAGCATCAAACACTGATCTATAACACTGAAACACTACATGAAATATTATGTAAATGCAAAACAGGTTAAGGATTTTTTTTAAAAAGCTTTTCAGTAGAATAATGTGAAGTAATAAGGAATAATTTTAGTGTTATAGTATTATGTTTAATGAAGTCCATCCCAAGCTTAACGAACGTCAAGCAGAAAATGCATACACACTTCAACATGAAAAATATATGCCTCTCTTCTGATGATGATAGCATCAACGATGGGCCTATTACTGACATCTTCAGAGCAATTAAAATCATTTGAAATATGAAGATCTGAGTAACTACAAGTCCTAGGCAAACACAATTAAATAGGCTAAATGTTGGAAAAAAAATGTTTAGTTATTAAAATTACAACAACATATTCACAAATGTTCAATATGCGCACCACCTGTGACACTACACGCATCAAGTCGGTAGTCCAGCTCCTGCCAAGTCAGATGAACGTAGTGGCCATTTCAACAGCACATTGCTATTATCACTGAAAGAAAAGTAAAAAAAAAATTGTAAAACCTAAAACTAAGTTAGTTTTTACACTTCTCATTCAAATTTGAGGTCATGGCTATGTTGTTAGACTTCAAAATGATGTCAATTTTTTTGGGACACCCTGTATTTCAATGTAAAATATGGTTTCAAGGGTCGTCATTTTTGTTAATCCTTTTTTTAATCATAAATATTATTAAACTGTATTCTATGCTATACTGATCTATACTGTATAGTTTTAAAAAATCATATTGTTATATATTTATTTAGCATTATTGCAGTTAATTAGCTGATAAGCACGGAGGTGATTAGCTACCTAGAACATAAGGTACAGTAGCACAACTGAGATGTTCCTCTTCTTAGCAACATCTTTTTTATACATCTTAAATAAATGTATTCATACTCTTATTGAAAAGGCATGTGCATTCTGCAGAGTGTGAAATGAATTCTGAACAGGACACTTTAAAACTCAAAGCTGATTTCCTTTCACAATGGACACAGCATCTACATAATTCTCATGCTACACAATGTTCAGCCTGGGATAAAAATGTCCCTGAAGTGACAATAAAGTATAAATTGTCATGTTCATAGACATAATGAAATAAAGTCTGTCAAACATATCTATTACTACACATGTCCATCAGAGCTTGTGTCTGGTTTGTCATACACAGAAGAGGGTCTAAATTACGTACAGGGGGGAAAAAGCACTTAAGTGATAATATAAGGTAAATAATGTGCTTAATCCTGCTCATTAAAAATGGAGGCTAAAAGATGTCCTAATTTCTGAGGTAAATATTTGCTAGAGTTAAATGTCCTTGAGTATTAAGATGTAAAAAGTAAACACGTGATGAAATCTAATTACTATCATGTTTGAATATGAAAACTAAATTTTGTTGTCTCAAACTGTTTTTTTTTACCATGGTTTGCCTGAAAACATCTCTTTATAATTATTCCTCAGATAGATAGATAGATAGATAGATAGATAGATAGATAGATAGATAGATAGATAGATAGATAGATAGATGAGAGTTTACTTCTGAAGAGTTTGTTAGCAAATTGTGTAGATCTATCTATCTATCTATCTATCTATCTATCTATCTATCTATCTATCTATCTGCTGCCTAGCCAAATATGCTAACCACTAGCATCAATGCTAGCCTAGCCTGACATTAGCAAAGGAAACTGGCTAACTTAACCAAGCATTGCTTAGTTATCCTGATATCCTGAGTTATCATTGGTTTCTCCAATTGTGTAGAATCCATAGAGTTCAACTAAATATAATATATTATGCCCTTAATTTACAAAGAAAAATTGTGATATTAGACTATTGCAGCTAAGTTTCTTCTGCCCGGCTCTGATATACACTATTTTAATCATATTAAATTGGATATCTTAAATATGATACCTTTTGACATCCTCACAATCCTTTGACTTTTAAATGTCTGTCAATAAAGTCTTCATTAGCATCGTATAACTGTTTCTGTGAATAAAACAGAATATGTTTTTTTTTGTCATTTCCCAGCTGTAGAGTGGAAAGGTTTCAGTATCATGTGTACATATGTTTGACAGTTTGCACATATGTTTGACAGTGTGTGTGTGTGTGTGTGTGTGTGTGTTATACATGAATATGAAGGCTATATAAGTGAAGTACATGACAGGAGGAATGAGCTGTGCTAAGTAGCACGGGGGGTGGGTATATTCTTTTGCAATATTTAAATCCTGTGAGTGATCATTATAAACATAATCACAATAATTTGTTACATCAAGAGCTCACATTATGGTAATGAGCAATTGTCTGAATACTATTACCATAATAATGGGGGAAAGAATAATACAGGGAAGTGTTCAAGTCAGACCGGCACTTATAATTAACTTTCTGGCAAATGGTGTAAACCAATTCACATTTACAGAAGACTTCAAGTGCAGTACAGTGATGAGACTCTTAGCTGCAGTAAAACATTTCAATGGTGCAAAAGTGTTAAAGAAGACCATAAGCCCGTCAATGATGATCCTGGGCAAGGTGGTTCAAAACCCACTGCAGTCGTTCCTGTGAACATTCAGCTAGTGGAACGCCTGATCCTAGAAAATGGACGGATAACTCGTCGCCAATTATGGAAGCAAA
This sequence comes from Clarias platycephalus, assembly GCA_030068275.1. NCBI lineage: Eukaryota > Metazoa > Chordata > Actinopteri > Siluriformes > Clariidae > Clarias > Clarias platycephalus. Next base: position 4,773,187 of record JAQQZT010000010.1, on the reverse strand, counting down.
GAATCTGTCTGGGGGAACTGTAGACACAATAATTCACCAACACCACTTCCATATTACAGGAACTTGGCTGGGAGTTATTGCCACATCCCCATACAGTCCTGTCCTCGCTCCAAACCATTTCCACAAATTTGGCCCGTCAAAGAAGTTCTGGGATGCCAGCTTTTCAGACATAAAGCAAACAGGAAGTCTGATCATGGCTCCGAAATAAGTACATTAGTGTAGCAGGGGATTATATAGAAAAATAAAGTTTGTTTTTATGGTCATAACTGTGTTCTGTCATTCTGCAAAATCAAATGCCCCAGACTTGACTTGACCAGCTGTTGTACTTAAATTAACCTTTCAATCAATTAATTGTAATTAATCGTTAATTGTATTATTTTTCAATAAGCATTCTATATCTAGTTCCTATTAAGGGTCATTATACTTGTATATGATATATATGTTAGAGTCGTAGCCTAGTTATGCAGTCCTGCAGAGTATACATTCTAATACTGTGATCCATTGTTTTTGCAAACTTGATTGATGATTTTCTATTCTTACCATTTCTTTCCATGGCATACTGTGATTGTGAAATAGATTGTGTTGGAAATAAAATAAAAAATAAAAAAAAACATTCAATTGCTTAATCAAACTGCCAAGTTATCAGCCTTAATCTAGCAATTTAAATAACTATAATAAGTTTTGAGTAAGTCATACAAGATAGTGAATGAGTTTTTATAAACATACGAATGAATGTTATGCTTGACAACCTTGCACAATTCATATTTTGCTTTTTTTCACGAAAAAGAAATTCCCTTTAAGACACCTTACGTCAAAATGCACCATATAACATCTTTCAAAAACTTGGGAGAGGAGACTACTTTTGTTTAATGCTACATGCATGCCTTTGATTTACCACAGAATTCAAATTTTCTCATCAGCTTCAATTTCTCTTTTTCTAAATGTATAGGACTACCAATATTAGACATTGTTAAAAAGCTGTTTTACAGAAAACTGGATCAAGAGTTGTGTTTAGATCTCTAATGAGCAACACAAACCCGACAGTGGAAGAAGACAACATGAGGAAGAGGAACCTGACCCCAGGAGGGAAGCCGGCCTTGTCTGGGTGACATCGGATAGTGAGATTATAAATCATTACTATGTATGCTGAAAAGCCAAGTAGTATTGAGTGCCCTAAAAGCATGTTCAGTATGAATGCTATGATTACAGCAGCAGTTCTTAGGTACTTAAATATAAGACTAAGGAATCTTTAGGGTGTCCAGGTGAAATCATCCACACTTGCAGAGGTGAAAGTGTCGAACACTCCAAAAAGGATATCTTAATACCTCTTTTTATTTATAGCTATATATAGCCTACTGTATGTTTATATATATAAAATCCATTTTATAAAATTGACTACAGCTGTTCATTACATTTTTGAAAGGTTAAGCCAGCTTTGGAAATCAAATTATTCAGCAATATTCAAGTTATTTATTTATTTATTTTTTAACAAATAGTAAAATCCACAATGCAAAAAATTTTCCATTGAATCAGCAAAAAACAAAACAAAAAAAGTGTTAACTCCTAAACTGCCTTAACTGCTTTTTGATGTTGCTGTGTCATTTTATTTACTAGTTTTTAAAGTGACAGACCATATTTTTGCGAATACACACCCAGGGCAACAATATCGTGCACACACACACTTACGCACACACCCTATGCGCCTCGTTCATTATGTAAATTTGAGCCAGTTGTGATTTGAAGTTAAACGGGGCTCTAAACAAACGAAATTAAAGCCTCGCGCGTGTGTGCGCGCGCCTGTGTGTGTGTGTATTGAAATGTCATTACATTACTTTACCAATACATTCCTTGACTGACGCTTTCGCTTGCCCATGATTTATTTCATTTGGTGCAATAAAATCATCTCATTCAACACACTCGTTTAAGACAAAGAAAGTGATGCATTGTGAGAATTTTGTCAATTACTTTTTAATATTTTTAATGTACAATTATGCAAACATATTTTGCACTCGACACTTACAGCTCTTTCTATTTCATGCGTTAAAAATGAACAGGAATAATTCCTTAATTGTTTTCTTGACTCTATGTATATACAGCCTTTATTTTTTTTCCATAACGCACTCAGTGCATTGACATAACACGCAAAATGTATGTTAACTTTAAAAAGAGAGAGAAAGCACAGCTCAGATTCAACAGAATGTGTGAGTCTTACCTGTGCCAAAAGTACCGCGCACTGGGGAAAAAAAGTTGCCTAGCTGCTTTTTCATCTTCTCAGCTTTTTTTTTTTTAAAGGTCCAAGTTGTTTCACTCTGTCACTTGTTCTATTGTCCCAGACGTCTGTGCAACTCTTTCCAGTCTGGTGTTGCTGTAATGTGTATGATGTTCCGCGTTAAAACGCGAAAACTCGGCGGTGGTAATGGATTTGTTCCTGTGCGCGTCTCCGCAGGTGTTCAGCTGGCTGACAGCCACCGAGAGCAAGAGGAGGGTGTTTCATGATAAACCTATCCTCATGCTTTCCGATAAAACTCGGGGATTTAGCCCGGGGGGGATTTTATGCATCGTCGTTTTAATAAGTGCCGACAATTTTACAAGCAGAAGTAAAAGGGTGCTTGAGGAGGCCAATCCCAGGCCGAGGCTTTAGCGGCTTTACGCGCTGAGGAAACTCCAGGATTACACACAAACACACACCCTGGACAATAGCTTAATGCTTCTCAGATATCTTTATACACGGGCCAGATCAATTCCACACTCTTCACATATGAATTTTCTCCCAAAGTAATATGAACTTTAAAAACAAATTTTCCCTGTGTGTTTGGCCCTGTGTCTTTTTTTAAAGATTTTTTTTATTTCACCTATATTTACGCAAAGAACTTCATAGTTAGTGTCCATCATAGACTATAAAATATATACATGGCACGTGAAATGTGTTATTTTCTCTTAATATGAATAAATCAATTACAGTAGCATGTAAGTTCCATGGCACCGAAATTCAATCTTACAGTAATACTTGTGTGACACACTGAAATATGATTGATAGCTAAAATAACTCAGATGAAAATAAACCACACGATTAAACGAACGTTTGTGAAAGGTATACGTTTATTTTTTTCTAAATCAAGAAATATAAATGCTCGATTTGCCATTTCTCCTTAAAAACAGACTGAAATATGCAATAAAATTGGATTGTATATTTCAGTGTTTTGTTTTGTTTAATTTGTTTTATTTTATTTTCGTATAGAAAACATAACTGATACTTTTTCTCAGTAAAGACAATCTTCATTACGTGCATTTATTAAATTACGTTCTATACAGTATAAACAAAAAATGTTTAGTATAGTTTTTATTTGTGAGCTTTCTTTTTTGTTTGTTTTAAGAAAACCGTAAGTTGATTTTTAGCGGTTTTTAACTACAACATGCCGTTTTGGGGGCCTTACAGGAAAAGTTTTTGTTCCTTGAAATAATCTAAACATCTGATTGCATTATAGGCCTATATCAATTGAATATTTTGAATGTTTCGAGGTTTTGCGTTCTTGATGGATAACAACAACTCATCAGCTTAATTGGTTTAAATAAATAAAAAGTGTATTCGAATTGTTAAGCCTTTTTTTCTTTTTTTGCACAGCGACCCGCTCGATTCGCGCGGCAGGTCACCGTGACGTCACAATGAGAGAACCTGTTTGAGAGGCCATGATTGGCCAGCTCTCTCGGTCGTGGGGACCTGCGCGCTCGTTGATTGGTTAAGGCGGGCAGTCCCGCAGGTATGCTTTTACTCATAGACGGGACAACGCACCAAAAAAGTGATCAATCTCAATTCGACAACATTGGCAGTCATCTTTAACACAGCGCGCGGATGTGAGAGCAGATTGGAGCATTTGCTCTCTTTTAAAGACCAAGGAGGTATTTTTGTGTTTGGACTCACCTTTATTTCTCTAATTTGGTTTACCTGTAAACAAACGTGTTGTACCAATTGGCGCAGCCAGCCTCGTGGATATTCTTTACATAAAGTGGACACACAAGAGGAAAGGCGCCCGGTAAGAGACATTTTACTGTCGTCGATACAAAATTACACACGACTTACTCGTTGCCATAGAACAGTTGTGATTAAATAGGACGATATTCGAGAGTAGTATAATTTTTGCGACTAAAATATTTTTTTTTATCGCATAACCATCTGATAGTGCGTGAACACACTTCTGTTTTGCGCATATGGATTTTCCATTTTTAAATTAATCGCGCAAATATGTGATTGTTTATGCAACTCGTAACGCATGCGTAAAACCGCTCGGTGAGTTTGGGTTTTGGGGGTTGTTTCGTTTACAGAGTCGATAAGGTTTCTCGCTGTAAATAGAGTCCCCTCTGAGTCTAATCTAAATACCTAAAACGGGTAATTTGCACAGTTGCTGCTGATTTGCATTTGGTTAAAGCTCGTCTCGCAGTGTATTCTTTATCTGTGTGCTCTTAATGGGGCTGATCCATACGAATGCGCAAAGGAATGAAAAGCACACCATGTCATTTAACCAAACTTTTGTCTTAAAAACATTTGTACTAACTCTACCAGAACAAAACCTGCGAAACGAGTTCAGGTCCTCCCAAATCATTTCGCACAGCACCACAAATTCCATTCGAGGCGAAAGATTACTATATTATCTCAGTTCATTTATCTTATAAATATATAAAAAAAAATAAACTGTCCAGTTTTTTAATTATTATAAAAAAAACAAGAGATATACTTTATATATATATATTTTATCCCAAAGATATACGACTTATAACATTATAATAACTTAAGTTAAACAATTTCAAGCCAATATATATTTAAAAGTGTAGATTTAAATTATATAAACTTGCTTTTACTGTGTGTGTTTGTGTGCATTTCAGAATTTTACAACCGAATGCAAATTCTGAATTTTACAATTTTACACTTATTCATAAAACAAGAGTTAAAATATATAAACCATTTTACAATGACCATAAACCATGTCCACTTTTGTTATCTAAGAAGTTGGGCAGAAGAATGTTTACTTTTAAATATATGAATATAAAAAGTCGAATAACTTTTATAATATGAATAACACGACTACTACAGGAATGCTGATTATACTGAAGTATCAATGGCCGTATGTTTTCTTCACAAAAAAAAGTTTCGATCACCTCAAAAAAATAAAAAAGATCAAAAGTTTTGGAGTTGTACTTTAGGAGGTGCAGACAGTGTGAACGGCCAACTAATGTGTGAAGTCCTACTGATTAGTGGAGTGTGAAATGAGATGATTAAGACGCTGTCTATATTTTTGATTAATCCTAACCTAAAAGGCAGTTCGGTTTTTTTGAGGCTTTTAGAGCAGTCAGGGTAATTTTATTAGCAGGGTAATTAATGTTCGGGTTTACACATTTCTGACCTGACGTGTTTGTTGAAGTCGAAATAAAAAAATCTTGATAGGCTATTCATTACGCTAAATAAATAAAGATACTGTATTTAGTTACAATAAAGGAAACTGTAAAACATAAATGTTAAGGATTAATGAAACTTTACTGTGTGGATACTTTATTATATTTATTTAGTGAACATCTGTTTCTCACGATAAACGCGATTATATATCTATTATATATTATGATAAACATAATAAGGATATAAATCTGCAGAAATGTGTCGATTTGCTAAGAAAATATTTAATAGCAATTCAATAAGAATTTATACCTTTATTTAAACTTAAAAAAAGAATTATCGTTAAGTTGTATTACTATTCAAGGTTAAATAACAATAATATAAATTATTATTTTTATTATTATTATTATTATTATTATTATTATGTAAGGCCTTTAGTAGTTCCCAGTTTTCACGACACATTTATTTATTTAAGTATTTCTTCAGCTCATTCTCACCCCTTCTCTTCCTCAGGTGTGTCAGCTCGACGGGGAGACTCGGACTTTTCGGCGCGAACTCCGCCGTTACCCCACACGAGCTCCTAGAATGATGTCATACCTCAAACAGGCCCCGTATGCCATGAACGGCCTGGGGCTCGGGGGCGCGCCCATGGAACTCCTGCACCCTTCTGTTGGGTATCCGGGTACGCGTACATCTCTCTCACCTTACCACATACAGACAAAAAGCAAACGAATTTCAGCATTACCAATAATAAAGAAATAACAGAGAAAAATGTCCACACAACCCTAATTACAAAAATATTTTTGTTCAATTTTGTAAAATAAAAACTCCTGAAAGTTTAGTCTAATGTTTATTACAATTATTATCAATAATATTAAAGTACAATTATTATTATTATTATTATTATTAAAATAAATTTCGGACTCATGGTCCAATAAGGTACAAAATATGCATAAGACATACTAAACATAAAAAAATCTATTTAAAAAATGTCCCCATTACTTGGACTGACAAGGAACTGAATCGTATATTGGACAGGACTAAAATGATCTTATTTCATTTTTATCGTTACGAAACAAAGATTAGGCCTAATTACAGAAAAATGTGCAGGAACCTTGTTGATAATTGTATATTATTTGTTCTTTATTTAACAAAATAAGGAAAATTTACAGAGTTTCTCGCGAAATAAAGAGTATAAAAATAACAAAATCATATTCTGGGAAATGTTTGTATACCTTTTTGGAATTGACAAAATTTTTATTTGAAAAAAAAAAAAAAACCCACTTGTGATAGTTACTGATGAAACTTTACGTCGAACTATGGTCACTTTTATATAGACTTTGCGTATCCCAAAGGATAGGCATCTGCTTTTAAAATGCACACAAAATGTATAATTCCATATTGTTTGTGTGCAAAATAATCGGAATGTGATATTAAAGCATAAAAGTCCAGGATAAAAACCCTATTGTCTATTTTCACTGTATCACTGATATAATCAAATGAATCTGGTATTTAAATGATATGTCTAGAACATTATCAGTTCATGAATGTTTAGTGAAGAATGTTTTTCAGTGTTTATTTGAAGTAATATTTAGAGAACGCAACGTTTAAGTTTTCTTAAAGCCCGACAAAAATGGACACGATCTCGAGTTTCACAGCACATAAAAAATTATTAAACAAACAAAAAAGAAATAATAATTAAACACAGTTGTGCGTTGCATAAGATTATATATAAGATTTAATGCATTTTATACATATTCGTGCGTCTTTTTGTTTGCTCTAATAAATATATGTATTGTTATTATTAGTAGTAGTAGTATTATTTAAATATCTTTAAGCACGCACCAAACTTCCAGAAACATCTTATCATCCTGTATTTGCATTAGCAAACGAAATAAATGAATGAATAAATAAATAATTAGTCGAATGCAACAAAAAATAAACACTTTTACAGGTTACACTTTTTTTTTGAAAACTGATTGTAATCATGTAATTATTTTATTTTTAAAGCTAATCCCCGCAAGCAGCGGCGGGAAAGGACCACGTTTACGCGCACGCAGCTCGACATCCTGGAGTCTCTGTTCGCCAAGACGCGTTACCCCGACATCTTCATGAGGGAAGAAGTGGCTCTGAAGATCAACCTGCCTGAATCTAGAGTTCAGGTGCGTTTGTGTGTGTGTGTGTGTGTGTGCGCGCGTGTGTGTGTGTGTTTGAGACAGAGAAAGAGAGAGAGAAATTAATTTATGCACGGTTTCCAGGAGAGCTCAAGGCGCATGTCAAACTCTTCCAGTGCCAACACATTCCAGTGCAAATTATATTTCATCAAATTATAGTGCCATCATATTTCATTATCATAGTCCAGGCACATATCTAACATCATATTGACTGATTAGAGTGATTAGATCGTTCCCTCCAAAGAACACAAATCAGCGTCAAAAAGTAGATCTGAAATATCAGGCATCAACCTCAAGCTTCCATACAACACAGTACAGCACAATTTCAATGATCTACAACACAGCACAATCTATGAGATAGGAGTCTGTATTTGTACTAAATCAGGTCTATGAATGATGGCATGAAAAGAAAAACATAAAGCACGGTTAATTACCTTGCTAAGCCTATGAAATTATTTACCCATTTTGTGCACAGTTATTTGTAATAATCAATTTATGACTCAAATAGCTTCAATCACCTTTTAAATCTAAATATTAATCCAGTCTTCAAACAGTTTGAACCTAAATATTGGCATCATCTTTTATTGGTATATGAACACTAAAGTAATATTAAATATTATGGGAAAAAGAAGATTTAGTTTAATAGGCTTTTTAATAGGTAACTTTAATTTTCATATCACATAAAATAAATGTCACTAATAGAAACATGGAATTTTATACTGTTCTCCATTTTTCTATCACTGCTGTATCAATAAAATAAATTAATAGGTACAGGGATCAGGAAGTGGTGCACCCTGAACATGGAACTGACTCCTTAATATTTTCATTTGCTATCTTATCTCATGCATGGTCTTATGCTTGTACTCCTACAATAATATTTGCTCCATCGGGTTTGCCTGTAATTACTGTAAAATAAGGCCTAGGGCTTTAAAATTTAACCTGTCATAAAAATAAGGTTTCCTGACTTTCTGTTCTCTCCCTGGCCAGGTGTGGTTTAAGAACCGGAGAGCTAAGTGTCGGCAGCAACAGCAGAGCAGCAACAGCAGTAACAGCGGCAGCAGCAGCACTAAAATCCGTCCCGCAAAGAAAAAAGCCTCTCCCTCACGCGAGAGTCCTGGTTCTGAGAGCAGCGGTCAGTTCAGTCCTCCAGCGGTGTCGAGTACCAGCTCATCGTCATCATCTTCCTCCTCATCCTCTTCAAATTCTAACCTGGGCGGACTGGGCATGAGCAGTACCACAGCCTCTGGAGCCACACCCGTGTCGTCTATCTGGAGCCCTGCCCCTATATCACCCCTTCCAGCTCCTCATACCGTTCCAGATCCCACACCTCCTACCAGTGCGTCCTGTATGCAGCGTGGAGTTACAGGCACAGGAGGGCCAGCCGGAGTAACTTCCTACCCCGTGTCCTACAACCAAACGTCCGGATATGCCCAGAGTTACCCCAGCACTGCATCTAGCTCATATTTTGGAAGCATGGACTGTAGCTCCTACCTGACACCCATGCACAGCCATCACCCGCATCACCCTCAGCTCAGCTCCATGGCGGGAACTGGGGTGACTGGACACCACACGCACCCACATCACCCCCATCACCTCGGGCAGAGCAGCGGGCACCACCACCCTCACCACCACCCGCATGCACACACACACCAGGGCTACGGGAGTGCAACACTGCCCTTCACCTCCACAGACTGTGTGGATTACAAAGACTACAAAGACCAAACTGCCTCACCATGGAAACTAAACTTCAGTGCAGATTGTTTGGACTACAAAGACCAGGCAGCTTGGCGTTTTCAGGTCTTGTGAGAAGTAGTTTTGTTTTAGTATGTTAGTTTTGTTTAGAAAGCCAACCCACGACCGGTATAGGGCAAAATCTCAAAAACTGTGCTCTAAAGACCTTTATGGAGACATTTTGAAAAATGCGAAAAAACCTGGATTTCAGTTCTAAAGGAGGAGATACTCCAGACTACTCTAGACTGGTGTTGCAGGATTAATCCCATGCCAAAGGTCTTTGGCTATCAGCTCTGATGTCTGTCTGCCTTTACCGCCTTAAACAAGAGGATCCTCTGAAGACTTTTTTTTCTCTCTCTAATCCTCACCACTTTGTCGGAGGAAAAATAAATACTGTTATTTCCTTCTAACCTGGTTTGGCCGTAATTGGGTTTTGCCCTCTACATCTCCTTGCCTTCCTCAATCCACTGCAACTCGCTGCACTTGGACTTCTTGTGTGTCTATGAAGGCAATAAATATAAAGTAAAATTTAGCAATGTGATTGTCCTGCAACAGAGAAAACAAAAATGTGAACCAAACTTGTTTCCTGTGAAATATTAAAAAATGAGATGATTTTTTTTGCATTATGTTTATTAAATAAAATGTTTAAAATTCAAAATTAATGTTTTTTTTAATGTCACGTTAAAAAAAACATCACATACTCATATGTTTGAAGAAATACATTTAAATTTAAATTACTTTGTGCAAAGAAGATATATATTTTGGGTTAATTTATAGTCATGCAAAATGTTGACTCTTATACCAACATCTGTAAAAATACAGACCTTCATTTTAATATTAAGTCTCAGCCACTGTACTGCTGCTACAATTTTATATTGCAGATTTTTTTTATTTCTAGGCTATAAGATTTTTTTAAATTAGGTAACTAAATATTTAATTCGTGAGTTTAGGAATTTTATACATAGATTTTGATAAAATGCATGTAATAAAATAATGCAGAGGTTTATATTAAGTTCAGTGTTATAAAATGACTCAAATGCAGACATATTTTTATAATAAATCAAATAAAATAATAAGAGAAAATAAAGAAAAGGAAAGAACCAAATCTTCAGTGAATGAAATAGTAAAATAAATTAATTAATTAATTAAACACAAATAATTTTGTGCTTAAAATGAGCATATACAAAATCAAAATAAACCAAATACTGAAGAAGGTTGAATGATGAAAGAAAGCCTACTTAGCAACATACAGTACCAGTCGAAAGTTTGGAATTAATTTTCCACATTCTAGCGCAAAACTTTTATTTAAGCTACCAGTCTTAAAAATCACCTATTAACAAACAGCACCTCAGATTAGAGGCATTATGAAGACTTTACAGAGCATAAGTAGTAGACACATCTCAATATCAACTGTTCAAAGGAGATTATTACATTTTCTGGATGCTTTCAGAATAATTTTACAGTGTATAAAGTAATACAAATCAGGAAATATCTTGAAATTAGAAGGTGTGTCCAAACATTTAACTGGCAGTATAAATAAAGTGTGCCGTTTTCGCAACCCACAGAGCTAAAGAGGAATGTGAGGCTGTACAGCTAAGTGAACCCTCTTGCTTTGGTTAATGAGCTGAGCTCAGAGAGACTTTTGAACCAGGTTTTAGTCTGGAATGAAGAAAAACCCAAGTGGGTTAATATTATGTGCTGAATCCTACAACTGTTCCTGTTTCAGAGTCAGACGGATCTCCAACTGCAGGCAATTTGGGGATCTGTAAACAGTCTTTTAAGTTGAACTGTTTTACAGGAATACAAGTTTAAAATGCAGTAACTGGGATACTGGAGATCAAAATGCAACATCAGGTCACTCACTGTTCCTAACTCCATCACAGCACCACAACACCTCTAAACAGCAGTATATCAGTGTTAGTGTACAGCAATCAACATTTGCTGGGTTATTCTTGTTTTTGTAATAGTTTAGAATTACAGTGTGAAGTTTTAATTTTTAGTTGTAGTATGCATATTTTTACAGTTTTAATACCACATGACCTGGTCTGAAATTTAGAGTAGTATTACAAATTTAACCTGACTGCTTTTTAAAGCAGTCGAAGACACAACAAAACAAAAATAATGTGGCCAATAGGCCCATTTCTATATTATTTCTCTTTGTTAAAAAATGAAAAGGAAGAAGATGTGGTCTATTTGATTTCCCCGACATGATGCGACAGGGTACGATGACTCAGACGGACGACTTCCTAGCAGACATTTAGAGAGGGTGAGTTTCCACACCAATGCTCTGCACCTGCATGGAGTTTAAGCCGTGCAGCTCTTTAATTATTCCCTCTTCCCTTCACAACGGCTTAAGCAAAGGTCTGGTTTAGACTAGTTTTAGTGTTTAGGCTCAAAACATAGTGACACGACTGCTATTAACCAACTCCCCAAGCATCAACTCTGCTTTCAAATTCTTTCTACATTCTCTCATAAAACCCTTTAGTATAACACCCCAAGGTTATAACAATCATAAAAAACAAAGAATCATCTATCAAGATATTAAAATTAAGGGCAAAATTTCCACAAAACATGTAAGTTGTTGTCAAAAAAAAAGTTACAATTATATATTAGATTTAGGCTAAACTACTCAAATAGAGATGAGTACATTACACACTTATTATATTTGAGTAAGATATGCATAATATCAGAATAATTTTTCAAACACTTTTCTAAAAAACAAATTAACCCCCTCTGGTTTATTTTATGAAACATGACTTAAACTATTCCTACTGTTACACACATAGACTAATTTAAATTTGTTCAATCAATCAAAAAGAAAATTGACATGGACTTTTTTATTGTTGACGTTTGCATAAGAAGTATATATATATTTTATTTATAAAATTTTTTTATATATAATGAATGTTTGGTTAAAATACATACAGTCAAAATGAGATCAAACAGCTTAATATCTGTATTATTAATAACCTTCAAAATAAATAAATTACCCATCCTACTGGTGGATTAAAACAAAAGTTAAAACAAAAGCAACACTAATAAGTACCTTTAATCATTTAACCCAGAATTCTGGGTTGCTCATCTGACCCAACCAGTGAGTTAAATTGACATTCTAGCTGGGTTAAATGTTAAAGTGCTTTAATGTACTTTTATTTGACCCAACCAGTGGGTAAAATTAACACTCTTGCTGGGTTGACACATTCCATTTATTTATTTTATTTTATTTTTTCAAAAAAGAAGCAAAATGTACACAACTTCACATAATGTAAACAGAATAGGAAAATGTGAATTACTCAATTTTGACAAAAATGTCAGACAAAACCATATAATCCCAAGAGGACCATTTGTTAAATATAAAATAAATGTAACATAAACACTCTGTAAAACAATAAAAGCAAGAGGCCCCTGTAAATCTGATTTGAATTGCATTTTTTTTTTTTGCATTTAATACAGTGGAACCTCAGATTGCGAGTAACGCGGTTTGCGAGTGTTCCGTAAGACGAGCAAAGATTTTTATAAAATTTTGACTTGGAAAACAAACAAGTCTTGGTTTACGAGTACAGAGTATCATGTATCACAAATGCGGTTCTTGTTTTGACGCCGAGCATCACGTGATCACAACTGAGCCAACGGTTTTTCTCTCTCTTGCGCTGCAGAATTGTGGGTAATCGTCTCCCCCGCTGGGTCTTAGTGCTCGTCTCTTACTGATATAATCAACATCCGTCCACTCGTGTACTGTTTACTATAACACTGTGACCAGTATGTGTAAAACATCTTTTATTTTTGTGTTTGATCTTTTCTTGTGTTTGATCTTTTATTGATTGTGTTTGTATGCGTGTGTGTACAGCACACATATAAAGCAAAAGCAAGTCTCATTAGAGAGGTTAAAGATCCATTTTCTCTCTCTGTATCAGCCTGCAGTTTGTGTCTGTGTGCAAGTGTCATTGGACACTGTGCCACACACACACACACACACACATACAGACTCCTCCTACTTTCGCCTTCACAGACACACACACACTCTTTCTCTCTGCTCTACACAGAAACTCTGCTCTGTCGCGATTCTTTTCAAAGGTAATGCGCAGGTTAATTTGTTTTATTTTTACTTTACAGCAGTGATTCCGTTAGTGTGTCGCTCAAATGAGTTTCATTAGAGAGATTTCTTGTTTATTTTTCCAATAAAACAGTGTTTCCATTGTGTGCGCGCATGTGTGAAAAGAGTGGAGGAAGGGTGACTGTGTAAGATGAGAAGAGGGAGACGGGAGGAACTCCTTTAGCTTCACACACACACACACACACATACACAGCGCCTGTGCGCACAAACGGAAACACTTATCTGTTTTTAAAGGTAAAGTGCAGGTTAATTTGTTTTATTTTAACTTTATATTTTGTGTTAATAATTTTGATGTATTTATTTTTTGGGGCTGTGGAACGAATAATTTGAGTTTCCATTATTTTTTATGAGTGTTTTGAAATACGGAACGAATTATGCTCGTAATCCAATGTTCCACTGTACAATGTTTAAACACTTTTTATATAGAAGTTTTCAATACAAATCTTATAATGCCCACATGACGTCAAGCATTCCCCATTTTAATATTTTAACTTTTAGTAAAGTAACTATTACTTTTTAATTTCCTTCAAAATGACATTAAAAACAAAAATTATAAAACTTAAAAAAATATTGTTAATTAAATGTGGGGTGAAAAAACTGATGATATTTAAGTGATGAATTTATAACTTATAATAAATATTTCATAAGGATAAAGAAATCCATATTTCATAAGGATGATTCCGCGACTCGTTTTAAACTACGACTTAATGATGATGCATTCTCATTTTTTTAATAATAAAAAACAGAATGTGAAACAATAATAATCCCATATCAAAGCATTTTATTTGAACAATAAAATATGCTTGCTCCTACCACAACTTACTAAAAAATAAGTAAAAACTTCAATAGACGCTATCTTTAAAAACCATAATAATTTAATAATGGCTGTCCACACATATATTCTCGCTTAAACAACTCTTAAAACTACACAATAACAGTAATATTTCAAACTAGTTGTTGAGTCAAAATAACCCAACCAGTTGTTCATTTGTAAATGTCCCACTACATCTCATTTGAGCCAACATAAAGCAACCCACCAATGTGTTTAAAGTACCAGAAATAATCCAGAATTTTGGCCCAGCATAAACAACCTAACAATGTGTTTACAGTAACAACCCAGCATTTTTTAGAGTGTACTTTTATATATATTTTAGTTAAAAGGGTACATGTGGTGCACATTTAAAACTTTTTCTAAATACTACAACTACAGTAATTATGTTCCATTAAACACCTGAAGACATTTGAAAGGTGCGCTTACAGTTGTTAGTTGAAGTTGATAGATATGTATTAAAGTACTCTACAGGGGGCCACCCCAGTGATATAAAAGGTACGGCACAGGCATGCAAGAAGTAAACAGACCCCTACAGTTTTATGATAAAATGTATTAGGGCTGCACAATTAGTTGCATAAAAATTTAAATCATAATATGAACCTGTGCAATTATTTAATCATAAAAAGAGACAATTTATTACAGGTAATAGATGGGAATTTATGTAATTTGTCAATAGTTTAAGTATTTGTTTATTTATAAAAATAATTTGAGTTGATTAGGAAATTCTGACGATCATCCTATTAATGAGATTGTTTGTGCCATTATTTGCTGTTTGCCTGGATAAAGACGTTTGAATACATCATGGTACATTTAATATTTACATATTCCAATATAAATATCACAATCCATGTCAAAATAATTGCAATATGTTTTATTTTGTTTTTTTTTTTTTAATTCAACTCGTGCAGCCCTAAATTTTATGCATTAATCTGTGTTACATTGGTGGATGAGTCAAGTTTAGTTAATAATATGTTATAAATATATGTTATTTTTCCTTTACTTGCATTAATATCAGCAGTAGGCCTAGCCATAGAGCGAGAGTGGTGTTCTTAACAGATCTTTGAACAGCACAAAGACGTCTCTCAGAAGACCCGGGTCGAGCAGGTCGTGACTCTCTTAATGTTTCACCATTTTCTTTAAATTGAACCATAATTCTGTTAAAAGGGGGTTTTCAAGATTTCTAGCTATTTGTCTCTGAGACAGTTCATCCTCAGACTAATCAACAATCCGTCCTCTTTGAAAATCCTATTTATTTTTTAAAAAGAATTTGACGTAAATCACATGAACCCACAAATCCTCACGTTCCCTCCTCCTGACCAACACTCTGAGCTATGTCTGAAATTATTTATCCAACAGAAATAAGAATAAATCCTGATTTTAATTAACAAACTTGTTTATTTGTCGCCTCCCTCCCCGCCCCCCCACTCCCGATCCCGTTCAGACTTTGGGCAGCTGCATAAACATGCCTGTGTGTGTGTGTGTGTGTGTGTGTGCGTCTCTGTGTGGTTGACAAACAGCTCGGGATTTGCAGTAAATCTGCTCCAAACAGTGCTGCTAATCTTCTGTCAGGCTTAAAGCGCTCAGTTGACTGATTTAGCAGCAAACACCTGTTTCAGCAGCTCATTACTGCTCGCCCGACATGATACACTTGATTTCTCTCGCTCTGCCATCACAACTCAGAGCAGCGACATGATTTACAGGCAGCCTCCTCGCTTGGAGGATGACATTCACATACTGTATGTAAACACACTGATTACCTTCACTCAGACACAACCGCATTTACAAACACCAAGAATGTCCAACCATCTTACCTTCAACATTACACCATGGGTTTTGTTTGTTTGTTTGGTTATTTGCTTGGTTGTTTGATTGATTGATTGATTGATTGATTGATTGATTGATTGATTTTTCTTTTTTTTTTTTTAACAATTGTCAGCTGTTTTGAATTTCTTTTTTTTTTCTACCCAGGGTTTCTGTCTTTATTTTTTCTTTGTGACCACAACAATAATATTACACAGTTATACACCACTCATCAATGCAACAGTCTTTCTTTCTACATTTTTTCTTTCTTTCATTAATACTTAAAATACTTAGTCCCTTTTTATTGTTTCAAATGCTTTCTCTCTTTTTCTTTTTCTTTTTTACTTTTATCACTGTTTTGTTCTTTATTTCTTCCATTGTTTTTCTTCCTTCCTTTCTTTCTTTTTTTCTTTCTTTTCTTTGCTTTCTTGCTTTTCTCCTTGTTAGGAATTTTCCTTATCATATTTTAGTTTATTTTTAAATTATATTTAGCTTTATTCATTTATTTTTGTCTGTTTTCCTCTCTTTCTCTTTCTTTCTTGTTTTTGTCCCTCAATTTCTTTCTTTCTTTCTTTTATTTTTCATACTGTTTGTCTCTTTCTTTCATTTGTACTTTCTTTCATGTAATTTTTTCATTCTTCATTCTTTCTTTCATTGCTTTTTTCCTTTTCTTTCTTTTTTATGAAGAAACTCAAGCCATTCAAAACAATATACATACAGACACAGACTGAAAGGCATTTATTAGTCATTTCCTCTCCTCTCCCCTCTTCTCTTTTAATCTCCTTTCATCATCTATTGTCATCTCCTTTCTTCTGAACTGTTCTGTACTCTCCTTCACACCTTCACTCCATTTACAATTGATCATCACTCCACCTTCACTTATCCACATCCACACCAGTGTTTTGCTTATGTTCCTGTCTGTCTGGTGCGCAGGAAGGAATAGATTTTAGTGAACAAAGTACAGTAGGATGACAAAAGATTGACAACAACCTCAAGTTTGACTATTTAATAGAACAGTAATAATCCAGCAAGACCTTAATATCAACCACCAAGATGTAGAGTGTTAAGAGGAATCTGTAACCTGTAACATGTGTAACCTGTTAAAAAGGCTAGCCCTTCATAGCATAAAATGTAGCCTATAGGATTCCATGGAATGTTTTATCTACTTGTTTTTACATCATAGCCAAGACCTCTGCTGAGAAATGAAATGGTCACATGGTCTTTACAGGATGCACATATTCCAGCAATGCTAACAGTAAAGGGCTGTTTCACTTCTAAACACAAAAGTCTTGTTCAGGGATAACCTGTGTTATAGCTCCGTTTTGTATGAGCGTTATTACCCGACATTTTGACAGGTGAATTTTACTGTATTTTTTATTTATATATTTAGTTAATATCTGACAATTGCCAACAGAAACCTATTCACTCCACATTCAGTCCATTTATAGTCCTTTTTTTTCATTGACTTTTTCTTTTCTTTCTATATTTTAAAAATTATATTATATATATATATTTATATAATATATATATTTATATAATATATATTTTAATATATAATTCTTTAATTCTTTATTATTTTTTGTATCCTTTTCCTTCCTTGCTTCTTTTCATTTTTCAGTTCGTTCTTTCTTTTCTTTTTTTTCATTTCTTTTTTATTCTTTCTTTCTTTCTTTCTTTCTTTCTTTCCTTATCTATTTCATTCTTTCTTGATTTATTTAATTCTTTCTCGATTTATTTATTTATTGCTTATTTTTCCTTCTTTCCTTTCTTCCATTTTTTCTTTCTTTTTTTCTTTCATTTTTCAGTCCTCCCTTCCTTGCTTCCTTCCATTTTCAGTTCTTTATTTACTTTTTTCCCTTATTCTTCATTATATCCTTCATTCATTTATTAATTCCTTACATTTTTCAAGTTCTTTCTTTCTTTCTTTCTTTCTCATTGGCACAGTAAGGTGCATACACTAGACAATGCTACAGTGTATCAGAATTCATGTGTGTTTAAGTGTCTGCTTGTGTGTAAATAATTCATACTCAGAAATAATAATAGTCCCACTACTTCTCTAATTGCACCACTGATTCTTATCTCAACTGAAGTGTGACTCTGTAATGCAAATAAGTAAAATAAGTTTTACAAAACACTCTGACAAAACTTGTTGTCAGTTTGCTTATTTACTTTGGCACCAGTGTAGCTAACAAGGAAGCTAATAGATTAGCCTGTTTAAGTCATCACACTCGCCTCGAGAGAAATTTAGCATAAACAGATTCTTTAAACAGTAAATGTTAAAGCTTGGGTCAAAATATGTTAATCTGTGTTATCAAAAGAACCATTTCTGACATTCAGTTAAGCCACGCCCAGAGCTGTGCTGAGGTAAAAAAAAAAAAAGAGAGAGAGATTCAGTTTGAAGCTACACCTGTGTTAGATAACAGAGCGTCTTACAGTGTCAGAAACACATCAGCAATAAGACTGTGTGTGATGGTTTTGACATTTGGATTTATATCTCTGGAGCGGATGATCAGAAAAGGTAAAAATCAGAAAAGCATTCACTCCCTCAAGCGGGAGATCAGAAAAGCATTCGCCCCTCAACAAACCAACAGTGCAATATAGAAAGATTGCTTGTGTTTTCTTTATGGAGGGGTATGGTATCTCTCCCCTGTCAATCATACTGACACTAGCCAATTACAGGCATCTGCTCATGTATGTGGAAGAGGGTGGATAGTGCTTTGTTCTGTGCGTGTTATGCAGGACACTATAACATTATAATTGTTTAAGTGGTGGTCGTATTTTAAATTGTAGATGAGGTAATTTTGATGGTGCTATACCTATTGATGAGTACTCGTGATTTTCAGTATGTATTTAAGAATGTTTATTAGTTTTAAACACCAAAAAACTGTTCCATCCATCCATCCATCCATCCATCCATCCATCCATTCATCCTTCTGTATAAGTACAGACAGACATCAGTGGGGAAAGCACGTAGATCTCGGCATTGAATTTTACACATTAAGCCCTGCCCC
>JAQQZT010000010.1:4720906-4735933 GCA_030068275.1 Clarias platycephalus | reverse complement strand
GCAAACTTGTGGTCAGATGAGACGGAAATTGAACTTTTTGGCCTAAATGCAAAACACTATGTGTGGAGGAAAACTAACACTGTGAAACATGGTGGTGGCAGCATGTGGAGGATTCTACAAAGTATTGACTCGGCGGGGGCTGAATACAAATGCACGCCACACTTTTCAGGTTTTTATTTGTAAAAAAAAAAAAAAAAAAACATTTATCATTTACCTTCCACTACACAATTACATGTATGTGCCACTTGGTGTTGGGCCATGACTTAAAATCATAATAAAAGACATTTACGTTTGTCGATGTAACATGACAAAATGTGAAAGGGTCAAGGGGTATGAATACTTTTTCAAGGAGCTGTATAGTCACAGTGATCAGTTCACCTCAGTAGGAAATCCTCCTGAGAATTCCCTTATTCGCTCTACGCACACTCACTCTGAGAACAATGACACATAAGAAAACGGCGGTTTCAGGCCTGCACTTATGACGGTCTGTGTTTCTACAAGTCACTCAAAACCTCGCTCTGGTTTCTTCATAACAACTTACATGCAAAAAGTATCCATACACAGGGAAAATTCACCACTGTACTTTGTACTTGAATTACTTCAAAACTTTTCATACTTCATTTATATACGACATTCAAGTCAAACCGGGACTTTTGATTGTGCAGAATAACAGAACACAGTGAACTCCCTTTATTTCTCCCTATATAATCCCCTGATACACTAATGCACTTATCCCAGTACTTCACTAGTGCTTGGACACCATCAAGGTAGAAAGTTTTCTCAGTATATCAGAGCCATGATCAGACTGCCTGCTTTACGCCTCCCAGGAACGCCTCCTTTAACATGTGGACATCACTTGGAGCGATGCCAGGAAAGTTGACTGTGTCAATAAACTATGAGAACTACGAAAATAACACACATGGCAATAGGTAATTAAGTAACAACAAACAGTCAGTTGTTATTTTAAGACACAAAGGTAAGTTGTTCAGGAACAGTTCTTGCAAGAACAATATTGTCAAGTGCCTTTGCAAAACCCATCAAGCACCACAATGAAACTGGCTCTTATGAAGACCTTCCCAGGAAAAAGCAAAACTTAACTCTGCTGCCGAGGAGAAGTTCATTTAGAGCCTCAGACATTTAACAAATGTCCAATTAACAAACAGCACCTCAGATTACACACAATAAAGTGTATTTAAAAAAATCCCCTTTTTCATTTTGCATTAATGTGTCACCCTCTTTAACTTCTTAAATTTGAATTTTCCCTGGACATTAAAAAACCCTGAATTGTTTCACCCCATGAAATATTCCAGAAGATCACAGGAATAATAAAAAATTGTGCTTTCTTTTCAGTTATACTGCACGTCATATTGTAATATTGACTGATGAAGTCACTTGAGGTCATGGAATGTTACAATAATAAAACATTTCAAATATAATATTTGTATAACTAATTATAAAACATTTTGTTATACATTCTCCTAACAAAAATCAATAAACTATGTTTTCCACATTACAGTGTTAGTACTGTCAAGGGCATGAGTGATATACTTTAGTGTGTAACATTTGAATGAAAATGTTCTTGTAGTGTAGATTTGAAATTACTTAAGTTGCATAAGTGGAGAGTTAAATGTCTTTTTACAGTTGTATTAATCAAGGTACATGCACTTTTCAGGTAAATACCTTATATTAAAAAATTTATTAACTAATTTGATCTCATGAATTATATAGCTAAAAAAAATCTGTCTATCTGTCTATCATCCATCCATCCATCCATCCTCTATCTATCTATCTATCTATCTATCTATCTGTCTGTATGTATGTATGTATGTCTGTCTATCCGCCCATTTGCCTATAAATCTCTCTCTCTCTCTCTCTATCTATCTATCTATCTATAAAAAAAAAATCTGCTCAGACTATCACCAATCCATGCATATATCTATCCATGTACTTATCTATTCATCTATCTATCTATCTATCTATCTATCTATCTATCTATCTATCTATCTATCTATCTATCTACTGTATCTGTCTGTAAAAGAAATCTGTTCTGACCATCATCCATCCATCAGTCTCTTTATTCATCCATGTACTTATCTATCTCTCTATCTCTCTGTCTCCTTGATGCTCCTTCACTGCGGGAACTATTTAATTTAAGCGTTTATCCGCAGCTCCTCATCTTAATCCTGTGTTTTTCTGATTTAGCCCGATTACGGGGTTATTTTTGATCCCCCGCAGCCGCACTGAGGGACCGGATCACCGCGTGGCGGCGCTGTAGAGGAAACACTGCGGCCACACGCTTCACCTCGGATAACGTCTCGGATAACCGCATCTTTCGGAGAGCTGAAGATCTGCTGCTGAATAGACACCTCACACACACACACACACACACACACACACACACACGGAGAGACCCAGAGACGCGGTGTTTACACGGAGAGGTCGGACGCCGCCATGCTCACTCTGCTCGCCGCGATGTACCTGGTGGTCCGCGCTGCCTCCGCGCAGGTAAACCGCTTCTCATTGGGGAAACACAACAGCACCTAATCGAATAACAAGAACAACAATATTGTGTAGTGGTTTGTTTTCCACATAGAGCAATCACCCGAGTGTGGTGGTGTGGTGTGAAATGAATTCTTAGTGCGTGGGCTGTGGGCTTTATTTCTGCCGCACTGGGGGGAATCTGATCTCCGTGCGGTGCCTCATTCATAATGTACCCACACGATCCACGTTCCTGCTCTATTAATCACAGAGACATCAGCAACGCCAGACTGATGTCCAGCACCATGGACAGCGACCACTCAGTGGTCTCAGGGGCGTGGCCATCCCGGTGGCCACCCCAAACTCTGACCCGTTTACAACTCCTAGAGGATTATGACTCCTCCGCAATTTACATAGTTTCAATCAATCATGGAGCTCATGTAAAATCCTTACAAACAGCTGGCTAGCACTCAGGTTACCTTTAAAACTCCTTAAGAGGTCTTTAGGCTTCCTTTATGACGTGTTTAATATGACGGCTTTGGAAACTGACCCGTGAAGACATCTGGGATTGTTAACATTTTTAAGGCTTTAATGGGACCTAAAGAATTTCGACACAGTGGATTAGTGGTTAGCATCGCCACTTTGCACCTCCAGGATCTGGGTTTGATTCCCACCCCATGGTCTGTGTACATGTTCTCCCTGTACTTGATGGATTTCCACCGGTTGTTCTGGTTTGTTCCCACAGTCCTAAGACATGACAATTAGGCTAATTGGCATTCCCAAAGGTCCCACCATGGTCATAAAATGGGAATAAATACAATAGTTACCATTGTCCTCTTACTTTTTTTTTTAACAGTGTCATTATTTATTTAACAAAAAATAAGCCAAAAAGGCCAAATTTCATGCAGGCAAAAATAAGCCACATTTCATGCAGGCAAAACTAAGTACCCTCATAATTAAATAGCTTGTTGATCAACCTTTAGCAGCAATGACTTGAAATAATCGTCTCTGACTTTATCAGTCTCTCACATCATTTTGGTCCATTCTTCTTTTGAACATTGCTTTTGTTCATTGAGGTTTTTGGTCAATTATACAAAGCTTTTTTAAGGTCTCATTTGAGTTGAGGTCTGAGATGTAGGACATTCCAAAATCATGATTTAAAAATTTTCAGCCTTTCAGATGTAGATTTACTGGTTTGCTTTGGATCATTGTCCTGTTGCATGACCCAATTTTAAGCTTTTGCTGTCAGATAGATGGCCTCAAACGTACAGCTAGAATACTCTGGTATACAGAGGAGTTCATGGTCAACTCAATGACTGCAAGGTGCCCAGGTCCTGTGGCTGCAAAACAAGCCCAAATGATCATGGAAAACACTTTTTGTGCAAAAACATAATATAAAGGGTCTCAGTATCAGGCAAATACAACCTCAGATAAACAACAACATATAAGAATTTTAGCTCTGCCTTAAGTATTCAAGGGGGTATAAAATTTTTAGTTTAGTTTTGTAACACATCAACAGATAGCAGCTCAAGGCTGCACGAACATTCACAGGGAATATCGACCTTAATAAGTCAGTGTGCCAAAAAACATCGCCCTGTGTTAATGCAAATCTGACCATGTGTCTGCTAATTCATCATGGACAGCAAGTTAGAACTAAATGCGACGTGAAATTCTGCCTGAAACTGGGCAAATCTGCCACAGAGACATTTGACATGATTTGGAACTTCATCAGCGTGCTGTGGAAAACCTG
This sequence comes from Clarias platycephalus, assembly GCA_030068275.1. Lineage (NCBI taxonomy): Eukaryota > Metazoa > Chordata > Actinopteri > Siluriformes > Clariidae > Clarias > Clarias platycephalus. The sequence goes on along the minus strand of JAQQZT010000010.1, from coordinate 4,731,705 downwards.
TCCTTCACGGCGAATATCATTACCAGTGACAAAACTTGGGTGTACATGTCTGTACACTTCTTTTCGTCCATTAGACAAAACAACACTCTTTACAGTGGAAGAGCCCATCATCTCCACAACTGAAAAAGAGCGAGGCAGTTCTGTAGCTCAACCAAGTGCATGCTCATCGCCTTTTTTGACATTTGCTGCATTGTGCATTAAACATTCGGCCCCGAGGGGCGAGACTGTCAATAACAAATTCTACTGCCAGGTTTTAAGGCTTCTGAGGAAGAACATACAGTGGAAAAACAGAGCTTGTAACTAGAGCTAATCTCAAAACTTTTTGATAACACCTTGTATGTACAGATAATGAAGGACGGAACTTCTTTCTTTGTTCCTTTATCCCTTATTAGACTCAACACTGGACACACCAACTAGTATATATACTTCTCGAGTATGAATTGACATCATAAAGCAGTGTGTGATGGCATTTAATCATCATCAATATATATCAAGATCAGTGGTACACTTCTTTAAGAACACAGAGTAAAGGCTAATAGCATTGTTAAAAATTTATAGCTAGCTGGATACCTTCTAATGAAGTGTTCCTGCCCAAGATAACTTTATGGATTACATTCCCACAAATGTTTCTCCAACACATGATGTTCCCACAATGTATTATATTGTTGGTTCAAGCTACAAATTTCTTCTTAATATGGATTATCTTAAATATATATTCAAAAATAGCCAGTCAGCCGGTTGTACATTTCAGTGTGTACAATGTGAGCTAGCTAGCAGTTCTTGTCTACATACACTTTTACTGTATCTTAATTAGATCTGTTACTTAAACTTAAACCATTTTAATTAGTCACAGAATAACAAGCTACATTTTATATAAGCGTTCATAAGCACTTTATGACCAGCAGCTTGAATCACAGCTGGAACTATTTCAGCACACCAGCACTATCTAGTGTTGTATTGACGTTTAAAACGCGTTACGATATCTATGCTGGTCCAAAGTTCTTTTGCACACCTTAAGGAACAACAAGCATATCCTTAACTTCCAAACAAACCTCAGGCACAAATATTTATATTCTACAGATATTTATTACCTGCCTCAGGTGTATTTTTTGGCTGGGAAGGAATTGTGCAGATCATTATGTCCTGTTTGATGGATTGCTATTACTTGGGGTCTGTGTGGGGTCATACTTAATTAAGAATGTATATTTCTAGGTAGGTTACAGCTTAACTGTGTAATTAAAGTTTTATAAGCATAATATGTAAGCAGCCTATACTAACATTATAAGTGTGCACATATTCTGTGTGGAGTTTGATTATTTAGTGTGAATGGTGAGATAGAAACTTGATTCTAGACGATTTTTAATAACATATTTTAATATAAATAATAAATATATTATATATAATATACAGTATATAAGTGGCATGGTGGCTTAGTGTTTAGCACGCCTTGCACCTTGTTCTCCCCGTGTTTGGTGGGTTTCCTCTAGGTGCTCCGGTTTCCTACCACATGCCTAATTGGCATTCACAAATTACCTGTAGTTTGTGACAGTGTGTGTGCGCCCTATGATATATTGGCACCCTGCCTCGTGCCCTAAGTCTCCTGGGATAGGCTCTAGGCCCCCCCCCGCGACCCTATTTACAGGACAAGGCGTTATAGACGACAGTGATGAATCTGTCATATGTCAGGTCTGATATTTGTGTGTTGTTTGTCTGTTGTGGGGTTAAGGCCAAGTTGTATGAAAAGCTAAAAACGTCTTCACAAAATTCACAGCTAACATTGTGTGTCATGAGGCTCATCATATGGGCCTAAACGTGCTTTTTTTGTTGTTGTAAATGTTGTTTCTGGACTGTTCCCATCGATTTAAGCAACAACAACAAAAAATCAAATCAAATCCAATTTCAAAACTCAACGGTTAGCCGTGTTTCCGGAAATATCCTCCATATATGGTGTGGCCGTGACGAATCGAACCTGAAACGCAGGCAATGTATCACGGGGTTTGGGGGATATGTAGTCCTTCCTGTTTAGCGTCACATACAACATTGTGTAGAAAAAACTACATTTCCCATCAGCAAGCACAGACTGACATTTCGGTATATGAACAGAGGTGTCTGGTTAGTCTGGTCCTGAGTTGGGAGAGCGCAGGTCCTTGAGGAACATAAAATCTCTTTCAATATGGTGAGATGTTATTATATGTTATTTATTTTAACTAGTTTAATTATTTTTTTTCGACGCTATTTCCGGGTTGTAAACAATAACATTTTAAACACTTTATTAAGTTGTTCAACGTTGTATGTGTAAGGTGTCTGTTTTTGGGGGGAAGAACGGTGGAAGAAACCCGTTTTAACAAGTATTAACAAGTTAGCATTAGCATTTTGAAAATTACGCATAACATGTAAGTAGCGTAGAAGCTCGCGCGAGGTTTTTTTTTATTTATTTTTTTAACGTTACCACAGTTACGCTGTATTATCTGCGCGTGGCATTGTTTGCGTCATCACTGCGCGCATTCATAGAAAAAGCAATCGCAGTATATAACTGTTTATAGGAACCGGAATCACCCTCACCTCCAGATACGATATTATCACGATACCTCGGTTTGATTCGATTAAATTGCGATTCTAAAAGTATCACGATTTTATGAATATTTTCATAAAGTATTATTGGTATTATGGTATTATTATTATTATTATAAGTGTATTTTTTTAACAGTTTAAACCTTTCAAAAAAAAGTTTAGGCCTGTGTGTATGGAGTTTGCATGTTTTCCATGTGCTTGGTAGGTTTCCTCCAGGTTTCCTCCCACAGTCCAAAGACATGCAGATTAGGCTAATTGGCGTCCCAAAATTGCCTGTAGTGTGTGTGTGTGTGATGAATTTGCACCCCATTCAGGGTGTATCTTCCCTCGTGCCCACTTAGTCTCCTGGGATAGGGTCCAGCACCCCCCCGACCCTGTGTATGACCCACATGTGAATCACCGCACAAAGGAAATGCGATTCATAACTGAATCGACCCGCCCCCCTCTATTTTTTTTAATATACAGTTAATATTGTTCCCTCTACCGAATGCTCAAAATTTATATGAATCTGTTTCAATTGATTAAAGCTAGCTTGATTTTCAGATTGTGAACTAGTTTTCTTTTTTCCTTGGTGCACGAATGCACATGCGCAGAAGCTCATATTGTAATGTGTTTAATATCGTGAAGTGCATATGGAAATTTACAGAAAAAAACAAGATTATACGGATCTTAGGATCTTTAATAGATTAAAAACACATTATATTTAATGCACAAGATGGAAGTTGCAGAAAATACCAAGCACGTTGCCATGTTTTGTTGTTAATTGCTGTGTTTTTAATTTATTTATTCATCCCCTCTCTGCAGGCTGAACCAATCCGTGTGCTAGTGACGGGTGCTGCGGGTCAGATCGCCTACTCTCTGCTCTTCAGCATTGCCAAAGGAGATGTGTTTGGCAAGGACCAGGTAAAAAATTTTTTTATAATAAATTACAAAACAGCACGACAACATAATGTCGTCTTAAAATCGGTTTTATTGTTGTATAGTATTGTAAATTATTTTGCAAGAAACTCACTTTTAGCGAGCAGTTAAAAAGCTCTAAATTAGTTATACGTAGGACCAGCTTGATGTCTCATTTGCTTTCGTGTCTCCTGTGCCTCAGCCAATCATCTTGGTGCTCCTGGACATCCCGCCCATGCTGCCGGTGCTGGACGGCGTCGTGATGGAGCTGCAGGACTGCGCTCTCCCGCTCCTCAGAGGTCAGCGCCTCCTGCTGATCTTGAATCAGTTAACACCGTGTGTGTTCCTTCTCTCTTAAAATGAATCTAGGTCAGGGATGCTTCTGCTGGAGTAGGCAGTATGGAGAGCTTTGAAGATTCTTCATTGATGCGCAGTGGACACAGTAGAAGCCTCGTTACACACACACATGCTTTTGTATCTAGGGATGATGAAACGGATGCAGTTTGTCCTTCACATCATGAGCGCATTATCCTTGAGCGTTCTATAGTCATGACTCAGCAGCACACAGGCAGAGAGGTGTGTGTGGTGTCCTGCTCCTCGTATTGGTCCGCTCCGAGCCAATCGGAACGCAAGGGGGGGCGGAGGAGTCCAAAGAATGGGACGCATCGTAAAAATTGGCACACAGATCAAAGTCCGTTCTGATAAAGAGTGTTTCTGATTCACGACCCCGCAAACACGGAGATAAAAGGGGGCGTTTGTGAGCTCTTAATAAATTGTGACATGCTAAAATACGGAGCATATACACAGATCCAGAGTGTGTGACGTGATTGTGTAGGAAGGAGGTTTAGGGATGGATGACTGCATCACATACACTTTCTCAGAGTGAAATGTGTTTTTTCTCTCTCTTTTTTTTTTTACTTTATCACAATAACACACAGTTTAAATTTGGATATTGTTGGCACATGTGAAGGACAACACTCCTCCATAATCAGACATCATTATGGTTTTGATTTTTGCTGAAGGAGCCATTTAAAAAAAAAAAAAAAAAAATTGCTGATAATAAGCAAACATTCCAAGTCTATGTTCAATACAGTGCATTCAACCAGTCTCACTCAGATCGATGACATTTCCAGCTTTTGTGAAGGTCATCGTTTGCTGCAGGGTTCAGCAGAAAAAAAATGACACTTTATTTACACTGAGTGTGTGTGCTTGCAGAGGTGATCCCTACTGATAAGGTGGAGGTGGGATTTAAGGACCTGGATGCTGCCATCTTGGTGGGCTCCATGCCCAGGAAGGAGGGGATGGAGAGGAAAGACCTGCTCAAGGCCAACGTGGCCATCTTCAAGACGCAGGGAGCGGCTCTGGATAAGTACGCCAAGAAGACAGTCAAGGTAAGGCTAGTTCTTTTTTTTTTTTTTTTTTTTAATGAAAATAATCCTGCTCACTAATAACTTTTTTTTCTTTTTTCTTTTTTTAAAGCACCTCATGGTGTCATGATTGAAACACACAGTCAATTAGCCAATTACCCGTCATTATATTATGTAAGCTTCATTACAAAAACATAGCAGTGTCTCCCACAGGTGTGGAACAGGCCCGGCACAAATGTGGTCTACTACACACAACAAACAACAAGTTCATGTGTACTGTATATATAACATTTTTATTTATTTGATATGTCTATTAATTTCACTTTTTCAGAGATCCAACCTAGTAAACTCTCCCCTCCATCTACACATACAGCATGTGAAGAATAAGATGAAGTTAAAAACATTACAATCTAAACACTCCAGTGTTCAACAATCATGGCGCTGTGTGTCAGAGCACGTAGCCCTTAAACCTTCAGAGCATTTTTATCCTTACTGTATTGTTAATACATGTACTGGCAGCTAGGGGTCAGGATTGTGCAATATAATGTTATGTATCTTTTTTTTATTTATTTATTTTTTTTGCCACTACCCAAACAATATAATGAACTGAGTTTTATTTAATTTTAAGCAACTATACAAACATGACAGGGAAAGAAATAGCACAGATTCATATGATCGCATGTTTTTATGATTGTTTTAGGTCGTTTTGTGAGTTCTGCATTTTTGCGATATCATTCCCATATTCTGTTAGCAGTACAATTTACACGCTTTAAAAGTAACGATAACATTGGTTCTACATGACGCGTCCGAAAACACAAATGCACAGTTTGATGTCTGAAGTGTCCTCCGTCGACACACACCAGCTGGACTTCCAGATAAGAAGTTTTATTTTTGTTTGCTTGTTTGTTTGTTTGTTTTATTGGTCATTGACCCATGTTGAGTTGGATCTTTTTCAAAATATTTAGATTATTTGACATTTTTATTGATTTCACATGTCTGGGTGTCCATCGATATACTTTATACTCTGTGTGTGGGGAAACACTGTGCTTGGTTATAATTGTCTGCTTTTTGTTTACAGTTGCGTTCAGAATTAAAGTTACTTTTTCCACTTTCATTACATTACACCTCACAAACTCAAATCTGTCATTCGAATTATGCTCTTACGTTGCTTTTTTTTTTTTTCACCTGATCACTGCATTTACACAATTAATGTTCAATTTAAAGTCTGTCTCTGTGCTCAGGTGCTGGTGGTGGGAAACCCGGCCAACACCAACTGCCTGATTGCGTCCAAGTCCGCGCCGTCCATCCCAAAGGAGAACTTCTCCTGCCTGACCAGGCTGGACCATAACAGAGCCCGCTCACAGGTTTCCCAGTTTTTAATGTATAATAAATAACAATCAGACCTTCTGTACAGCTTTAACTGTTGCTCCTTTTTAATCGTGCCTTCATGTGTTCAGAGGTTTTAGGAAGCTTTGCTCAGTGCCGTTTCCGTTCTCATGTCGGTAGGTGGCGATGCGCGTGGGCGTGTCCTCGGACAGAGTGAAGAACGTGATCATCTGGGGAAACCACTCGTCCACGCAGTACCCCGACGTCCACCACGCCACCGTCAACCAGGGCGGCAAAGAGGAGTCCGCCTACGACGCCGTGAAGGACGACAGCTGGCTGAATGGAGACTTCATCTCCGTGAGTGCAGTTCGGAAACGTTCCACCGGTAGTTTTTAGGAGGAAGGGAACTTTTACACACGGTTTCTCTTTCCTGTCTCTCTCTCCCTCTCAGACGGTGCAGCAGCGCGGTGCGGCCGTGATCAAAGCCAGGAAGCTGTCCAGCGCCATGTCTGCTGCGAAGGCCATTTGTGACCACATGAGGGACATCTGGTTCGGCACTCCTGATGTAGGTTTGCAGCGGTCGTGGAGACGCACTGTCCGGCCCTTGTACTGTGCGAGTGTGTGTTTCATGATATGAACTCGCTCTCTGTCTCACTCTTTCTCTCGCCCTCTCTCTCGCGCTCTCTTTGCAGGGTGAGTTTGTGTCAATGGGAGTTTACTCCACTGGGAACTCCTACGGCGTTCCCGACGACCTCATGTACTCCTTCCCGATCACCATCAAGGTCTGACCTCATCTCGTTAATTATTAATTAGTTCGATATTTTTGTTGTAAAACATAACCGTTGGAAAGACATTAACGATAATATTTGGTTTGTTTTGTGCGCCTCTGCTTTCGTCCGTACAGAACAAGACCTGGCAGGTGGTGGACGGCCTGCCAATTGACGACTTCTCACGTGGCAAGATGGACGCCACGGCGGCCGAGCTGGTAGACGAGCGAGACACGGCGGTGTCCTTCCTCGCTGCATGACTACCTGATTCCACCACAAATTCCTCCAAACTGTAAAACTTGCCTGTTTCACTATGCGAATGTGACATTCCACAAGCTGTAAGGGAACAAGCAGCATCTGTGCTATTTCATCTCAGTGAGGCAATAACTAGAGTAGAATCCGTTTAACTGTTGGAAACGCACGTTGGTTTGTTCCCCTTTGTCAGAAATGTAACTCCACTCTTAATAAAAGGAGCGTCTTAAATAAAGGTGGTGTCTTCATTTCAAGCAGAAATGTTTTTTCTTCGGGGGGGTTTTTTTTTGTTCATATAAAAGCTGTCTACAGATATTTCCCACCCTGGAGCTACAGTACTGTATATCTGTCGTTCCTGTCTCAGTTACCTATTGAGATTGTATCTGAGCACTTGGCAGCCAGGCTCTAACCAGAGACTTCCTGATTAGAAGTCCAACACCTTAACCACTGAGCTACCCGTTTGCTCATATAGTTTTGTATTAATAATACAAATTGTTCTCTCTGATTTTATAAAACGTTGTTTTTTAGCATACCGTTTTCATTAATCAAATTAAAATGAAGTGAAGTTGTGTTCATATATACAGCAATTGTATAACCAGTTTGTATATGTATGGCATACTATACCTAAGTACAATTAAAACATTTATGGCTATATGATATTTTAAAAGGCATACAATTAGGTTATTTGTACTTGGTTTTGGGTGTATACATTGATAGATTATGACCACCTGCCTAATACTGACTGGGTCCCCTCTTTTTTTTCTTCATTAAAACAGAAATGCACTGTGTGTTCTGACACCTTTCTATCACGACCAGCATTAACCTTTTCCACACTTTGATCTACACTAGCGCCTCCATAGGATCAGACTACACGGGCCAGCCTTTGCACCCCATGTGCATCAGTGAGACTTGTCCACCCATGACCCTGTCACCAGTTCCATGGGTGGCCAAAGCTCACTGATGCACATGGGGAGCGAAGGCTGGCCCGTGTAGTCTGATCCAATAGAAGATCTTCTGTAGGTCAAATTGATGAATTTGATGAACCTGGAGTGGTGGCTCAGGGTGTTTAAGCATCTGGAGTTACCGAACTGATGTTGGGTGGGTCGGCGGTTCAAACCTCAGCACCTGTTGTGTGCTGTATAATAGCTGACCTTCTCCTCGGACCCCAGCTTACTAACAAGAAGCAGATATATGGCTTAACTTATGAAAAAGTTAATGCTGGTTGTGATGCTAGAAATGTGTCAGAACACACAGTACATCACTGTTATGGTGGTAAAAACAGAAACTTACTCAATATTAGTCAGGTGGCCACAAAGTTATGGCTGATCTATGTACAGTATTTTAGTCTTCAGTCATTAACTCAGTTTCAGGACGGGTCAAGAGTGGTGAGAGATAGAAAGAAAGGGGGAAAAAAAAACACATGCAGTATCATGTCTGACCTGAGGGTGGCAGCAAAATGCCAAATGTTCGTGCCACGCTCCTCGCTGCAATCTGATTGGTTGAGGCAGATTTTTCCGGCATCCTGATTGGTCGGCGGTCACGTTCCACGAGACTTCCGGGTGCTGACGGTGTGCGTGTTCTTGATAGTTTGGCGCAGTTTGGAGACAGTGAGTAAGAAAAAAAATAAATAAATAAGCGCTGTTGTCACAAAGTGTGCACAGAGCGAGAGGTGTGTGTGTTTGTGTTTTATAAGGCATGATGTGCTTGGCTTTGTGCTAATTCTTTTTGAGCTGCTTGAGCTTGAGTCCCCTCTTTGCCCTTGAAGGGAACAGGGCTGCGACCTACAGTGTAGAAGATCTCACACTGAGTCACCCTGCTTCTGCTGCATATAATCACCCTGAGGATGGGGTTGAGAAATGAAAAAAAAGAGTCACAAGAGGTGTGACTTATATAATAGAGTATATGTGTGTGACAGTATGACACAACCCTGCATTAGTAGAGTGAGAGTGTGTGTGTGTGTGTACCCCCCCTCCCCATCCCCCTTTAATTTCAGTTCAAGAATGGATTACTTGAATGTCATGAATGTGTGTTTTTTTTTTATGTTAAATTGTTTCCACTTATAGAAGGTTGGTTACATTCTAAATAATATCAATAAACATAAGCATAACGTCTAGAAAGTCATGTGTATTTGCCACACTAAGTGGGAGGGGGGGGGTGGACTGTGCTACAATTCGATGAAAACGAGCCTCTGTACTGTACACACGCGCGCGCGCGCACGCACACACACACACTCTCTCTAAGCATTTCAGCTCGGATCATATACATGCACATGCATACAGGCGAAGACTGCAGAGATCAAAGACTTCATTCCTTTGATCGTTATTAAGTTGTAACACTTTGGAGATCTAACACAGAGAAGCTACTATTGAAAGAGGAGGAGGAGGAGGAGGAGTGAAGACGTGGTTTGGATTTAACGCGGATGGTTTATAAGTGTGGAAATTTTTCGCATTAATCACGGAAAGCCTCAGTGCCGGTTTTAGCTCGGGTTCAAACCAAGATAAACAACAACAACAACAAACAAAAACCTTCCGATTCTGGCTCCGAAGACCCGAGCGTTAATTAGTTAAAGCGAATAACGGAAATATCGCGAGATTTCAAACCTATTAAGAACATTATTGATAACCGTCTCATCATCATCATCATCATCATGTCGGTTTTGTCGGTTGCTGGTGAGTTCTGGACTGATCACGTGCTCCTCTTTCAATGAGTGTCAGCTATACTGTTCTATCAACTATAAACTTTATTTCAGGTTGTGTTTATGTTACCTGTTTAAAATCAAGTTGATTAACTGTACTATATGGACACCATATTTGGATGTACAGTATCTAATCAGGTGTGTTCCATGGTGCATGAGAAACATCTTTTAGCACATCAGTGTATTTCAGTGTAGTTATGAGTTCCTGTATCTGTTTCCCCATTGTATATCTGTTCCCATGGAAATGGTGAGATGCTGGCGAGATAATTTCCCAAGTGTCGGCTTATGGAATCGAACCGAGCTTGATAAACACTCTGATAGTATCATCGGTGATATTAAGTGTTTAAAGTGTTATCGGTGAACTGTTATGGATCAGCGCCCCCAGCACTGCAAAGCTGCAACTGTGGAGAGATCTATCGGCTCCTGGGACGGCTCCAGCTTCCTAACTAGGGGGGACACCTTCATTGTGCGAACGAATGAGAAATAATTAAATGTTAGTTTCAATCTTTTTGGACTGGGGTGAATCAGGACAAAAAAAGCATATATGGAGGGAAAAAATGGGAATGAAGGACCCCGGTACAGGTGAGTGAGGAAATGGAAGAAGATTTTTTTTTTTAGGAAAGCCAGTTGTAAGATTACTGGGGCAGGTATCTTCGGGTTTTATGCAGATCAGAAATATTATCTAATTCTGACTGAGTCTGTATGTCGAGTAATTTCGGGTGAATTGATTCTAAATGATGAATAATACTATGAAGAAGAATTCCATTGTCCAGAAGTTATTGGTGGAATGCTAAGAACAAAAAAAAACTACAAGATGTACTGTACACTACCGTTCAAAAGTTTGGGCTCACTTGCAAATTTCTTTGTTTTTGTTTAGTGATTTATTTTCTACATTCTACAACAATACTGGGGATTTCAAAACTA
>JAQQZT010000010.1:4672913-4687645 GCA_030068275.1 Clarias platycephalus | reverse complement strand
ATATTATAACATACTCGCCAAATATCCTAATCTGCATGTCTTTGCATAACTGTGGGAGGAAACCGAAGTACCCGGAGGAAACCCACCAAACACGGGGAGCACATGTAGACTTTCACACACACACACACACACACAAATCAAACCCGGACCCTGGAGGTGCAAGGTGACAGTGCTACCCACTACACCACCCTAACGCCCATCCATATTCACAGAACACCAGAAGCCAAACCAAAAAAAAAAAGTTTCAAGCACAGCTTTAAAAAGTTTATCCTGTTTATTCATTTTTATCTTCAAAAACTATATACAAAACATTTCGAAACGTTTTAGCACAATCTATCCTATTTAAGGTGATCAGTTTTTGATTGACACATTGATTGAACGTCAGGAGGGAGAAAAAAAAAAGGAAAGAGGGAGCGTTTCTTTTTTACGTAACAACCCCAGATGATTGACAGGCGCCATCCGCGAATGAAATGACAGCTCTGACAATGACAGCCCGCTTAGCCAATGAGGCAGGGTCAAGCCCAGGGGGCGGTTCGAGCAGCGCACCAATCACAGCTAAGATGAGGGCGGGGACTTGGACGGGTGGGTAGCAACAGTTGCCCCGGTGAGGACGGAGGCGCCATAGTCACGGTAGTCCTGGCGACAAGAACCAAGCAACGGGAATCAACAACAACAACAACAATCTAAACTATTAAGGAATTTATAAAAACTCGGCATACACGCCTGCACGAATTAAAAGGTGAATATTAGAGTTTTGTTTTTACGCAGAGTCTTGTGTTTTTTTAACTACCAACTGTGTGTGTGCGCGCGCGCGTGTGATTTTTGTTGAGCGCTTTAAAGCGCGACCTAGGCGGAGGTAACCGGATCTTTCTGAAGGCTGACGGTCGTTATGACGATGTCAGATCCACGATAGAGACACAAAATGGCGGGTGCAGTAACACGAGACTGTTGGACTTTTACTTGTTGGCTGTTTTTGTTTTTGGCCGGCTAAAAAAAAAAAATACTGCGCTGAAACCTTTTCCGTCCAAACTGTCTTAAAGGGGAAGAGCGAGCACGGCGTCAGGCCCAGTGCCGACTTGTGTCACTTCTGTGTCGGGAAATTAAAGTTAATCATTTCTCCTACTTCTTCTTCTTCTGCTTTTTATTATTATTATTTTATAACTGATATTTTTCAAGTAGCTTTCTCGCGAATGAGAGTCAATTCCGAGAGCCATTTCTTCCTCTGTGTTTTATAAATAGTCGTTCAGAAGGTGGGGGGTTTGGCACTCGACTGTCGAAAGCACTATCTATGTACGGGCGAACTGGGCGGGGCTTGTTGACTGGGCGTGGTCGCAAGGTGAAACGAACGTGATTGACGTGCCGCACAGCCAATCAGCATTCTCACAAACAGCTCAACGCGGAAATGACAGCACGAAATATTGGAATTTCCAAAATAAAAAAAACTCATAATATGTTAGTGTAAGCTATATACATTAAAATATATATATATAATGTAGATATATGTGAATAAATTGTTTATAGACAAAAAAAAGAAGAAAGGATAAAGTAAACAGTAATTAAAAATGCTGAAACAGAGTCAATATTTTGCTTTTGACGAATCTTTGTGAATCATCGAGTCTCAGGTACAATTCGTGCGTTTTTTTTTAAAGGCTCCCCTCACACGAACATCATGGTGCCTGCGTGCCACCGATACTTGCGGAATTTCATGTACACTCAGTTTGCTGCCGCACTGTCGCATTCAGTGAGGGTCGTCTGCCATGTGGACCAAACAAACACTGCTGACAGAATTTCCGTTTTGTATAGGTTAAGGCAGCATGGTGGCGTAGTTAGCACTGTCGGCTCGCACCTCCAGGGTCGAGGGTTCGATTCCCGCCTCGGGTCTGTGTGCATGTTCTCCCTCTGCTTGGTGGGTTTCCCCCGCCGGTACTCCAGTTTCCACCCACAGTCCAAAGACATGCAGATTAGGCATTAACTGGTCTTCCCACATTCCCACTAAAACATTCCCATCGAATATTGTAGTAATCGAATATTCTACCAAAAATGTACTCGATTAATCGAGTAACCGGATAAAATGTACTTTTGCTTAATTAAACAGCAATGTAAAATATATAAGAGAAACGAAGATTTATTGGTTTTCTTTATGTGTCCAGCATTTTATCAAAAATAAAAACATTGTCATTATTCACAATACAAGGAATAGTTGACCGAGATGAATTAAGTGCATTACAGTGACATACATTCTTATTTTAAAGCATTTTCTCAACTAAAAAAAGATGGTATTTCAAATGACTTTAAAGTAACAAAAAACTAAGGCACACATTAAAATAAATAATTATACAAAAACACTAAGGTGTGCAACTTAACTTTCAGAACTAAAAGTTTCTAAATCTACAGCTCAGGCATAACATAATAATCCTTTACTGACAATTTCTGTGGTTTTCTCTTGCTGGTTTCTTCATCTCTTGGCTCGCTGATATTTTTATCGCTCCCTTCCATTTTGCAGCCCCCCAATAGAACGCTCCATCAAATCAATACACACCTGACTGTTTGCGTCTCCTTCCGCTTTGTGGTGATGTAAGCGCTTCTTCTTCATCTTATAAAACATGCTGCTTGGTTTTCTGGCATACAATTATTTTTCTTCAACTTTTCATATTGTGGTGGAATACTGATGTCTGATAATTAGAAATGTTTTTACACTAACTCAATTATAAAGCCATTAAATAAAAAAGAAAAATCAATCCATAGGAAAGTTTGTACAAAGAAACACAGGGTGTCTAAGCCATTTACACAGTACTAACACACACACACAGACACACACAGAAACACTAGCGTTCATTAAGTGACATAAATGAAGAGTTATGAATATAGCTGAATGCTGGATAAAGGATATTAACATTAGAGGGTAATTAACAACATTAAATGATGTAATCACAATTCATCCAGTCTTATATTTGTTTAGTTATGGATTGAACAAATCAGTTTGTGTCCCACGAAACTACTGTACATGTCTCAGGATCATCATTCAGAAACACCTTGATGTCCTGCCTCGACCCCAATAGCCTTATAGAATTTATTATGACTAATTTGCAGCAATGAGAGATCAATATGGGTGAGATTTCACTGTCCATGTTATGATTTGCAACATTTTTCTTTATATTACAGCATAAAATGGTTTTGTCCTTCGGCACACTAGATCCTCTAAACTTGCGGCAAACGTGATGCATAAGGAATTTTTACGATCAGTAAAACAAAGTTTAAGTCTCCATGAGTTTATGGTTTATAAGGAAAGAAAAATGCAATACATTGAAGAGAAAAAATTAGTAAATAAAAGTAATGTTTTACAAACTCTCACAGTTTAAAATTTTTGTTTTAGTAGTAGTAAAAGCAGTTGTAATTGTACAGTCGTAACTATGTAACTCTTCAATCAAAACTTTGACGGATTTAATAAAGAACAAGAGAAAATAACATGGTGCTATAACTTCTCCATATACAACCATAAAACCACAAATATAATATGCAAAGAAGGAAATAGAATTAAACAACTACATTTTAACACACAAGCAAAAAAAAAAAAGGAAATAAAATAAGCATTATTAAAAAGTGAAAAAAAAGGCTTTAATTAAGGCTTAGACACTGCAAGAGTTCAAGTACATAAGAGTCGTCAACTATTTACTGGTAAATTTTCCAAGATTAAACTCTAATAGAATTTTAGTTTTTTTTCCTCAAATTTAAAAAGGACGTGTCGTCTTTAAGCCGCTGGTGATCTCAGGGGGGATTTCCACAGAATCAACAGATGGTGCCTGGCTATTAAAGAAGTGACGCCAAAATATCCGATTGCTTTGTGTTTTACTGGAATAAATCCGACGGCTCCCCAAAATCCGTTCCACCAGGACAGACACCAGTATTAATGTTAAGAAGTGCAGACATAATTTTGACCCAGAACCTAAAAGAGGAACATGTGACTTAGATTCACTTACTAGGTGAATGAGAACATCTGTCACAGCTGTCATTAATGCTGAGGTAAAGTTTGCCAGGCCTAGCTTTTAAAAAATGTTCAAAACTATAAATTGTATTTAAGTGTTAGCCGAGCACATATTGACTTGCCGTTTCCCACCACATGTCCACAACACTGTCAGATTTCTGTGAGATCTTGGAAAAACCAAATTTCAAATTCAAATTTTATTTGTCACATACACAGTCATACACAGTATGATATGCAGCGAAATGCTTACATGACCACAGTGACCTTAAAAAATAAAAGCTTATAGATTAAGAAATAAATATGAATAAAAAGAAATACGATAGAAAATAAATTTAACTAGGATAAAAATTAAAATGTACTGTACAAATAAGGACCACACTTAAAATCAAGGTTTAACCTTTTAAGTCCCGCCTTCATCCTTTAAGTTTCTTAATTATTATTTTTTTAAATTATAATTCCCGATTTTCTCCCTAATTTAGTCATGGCCAATTCCTCCCCGTCACTAGGGGGCTCCCACAATAAGGCTACCACTCAGTCGGGAAGGCCGAAGACTATCACGTGTTTCCTCCGAACCATGTGACGCCAGCCGACCGCATCTTTTTCGAACTGCTCACTCGTGCACAGTTAGGGGCAGAGTAACACACTCGGAGGAAAGCGCTATCCGCTCCTTCCGCTTGCGTGAGCTCACAGACGCCCCTGATTGGTTGTAGAGCTGTGATTAAGAAGTACCTCTCATCCCTCCCCTCTGAGAGAGCTCGGCCAATCAGCTCAGAAATGAATCCTGGCTAAGTTGTGCGTACGTTCGGGAAAAAAACTTGATTTTGGATCAGTTTATAAATTTTTTCAGTCAGCGAAAACTATTTCGAAAGAGTCAGCCCACGATACCAACTTTAACTTCGGCATGCCTTCAAAAGCTAAGTGATTTTTTTTTTTCCTTTTGTAATATCGGTAATATTTTTGGGTGGCTGGAACGGATTGTCTGCACTTACGCTATTTCTTACGGGACAATTCGTATCGCCTTAAGAACTCGCTTCCAGAACGAATTACACCCGTATGCCGAGGTACTGCTGTACTATTAAGATAAAAATCTTTGTTTTTAGCACAAAGATTTAAGCCCCGCCCCCTAGTGCTCAAGGTTTCTACCCAATCATAGACGAGACTGAAATTCTTCTCACCGTTCTGATGCCGAAGGCGGGATTTCTTAACCTTACACAGAGGCTTGCTAACAGTTTCGCAAAATTATTATTTTGTAATTTCCTTTTACAGAGAAATAACCATAAACAAAAGGAGTACTTGTCTAATACTGATTCATCTTACCCTGACCCTGATATACTCTCGCGCATCTGGGCAAAGTAGATTTTCTTCTTCTTGGATATATTTTCTTCTCCTGGTTTAAAAATTTTTTTTATGTAAGGCACTTGGTAGGTTTCTCCACGAGTGCAGAGAAATGTTTTTTTTTTTTTTTCTTGTGATAAAGACCTGAATAATAATATAATCAAATTCAGCAGTTTTTTCAGATTTCTAGTGCAGGTGAAATTGAATGAAATCAGGCACCTTCTTGTGTATTTGTTGAGCAAAAATTCCATCACAAGACCAGGCAAGTAATCGGCATTTACTGTATATGCAGCTGATTTCATGTGAAAAAGGGGACGCGTCGAACCCGAAACCTGTTCTGCAATCTCCAGTCATCTAGACTCTTCAATCGTCTCTTCTGCCTATCTATGTAACGGCACACATGTACGTGTGTGTGTGTGGACGAGGATACCATAAGCATTCTCCTGATCTCGGAGCTCTGGTTGAACCCGTCCACCTGAATATTAAACAAACCGATTAAAGTTATATTTATTATGACAATTCAGTGTGGACAAATCATTAGGTAAGTGTGTTACGAAGAATAGTTATTAAAAAACTTACGAAAACCGTAAGAATAAGAATTAAGGAAACGCTTATTAAAACAGAAAACTTAAAGTAATTGATTTTTCCAAAACGTCTTGTTCTGTTATTTAAAAAATAGATCTCAGTACGTTTCTCAACATTGAGCAATTTTCCATTGTGAACATCAGATTTTCTTGCGTAAGGTGTTACTACGGTAACGGCAAAGGCATCTGTTACACCATACTGTAGCTGTGCGGTTTAAGACTCTTTCTGACCAATCAGAATCAAGGATTTAACAGGTCGACATATTTATAGAGATGGTGGGGAAATCGATTCAGTTATTAAACGCGATTCTTTTGTGTGTTGATTTATTACATTTATACCAGATGTGTACCGGTCGATTAGCCAGTGACCGGAATCGACTGGTTTTCAGTTTAATTGGACCTGACCGATCAGCTTTGTACATAAGCGATTCTGTAACGACTTCACGAGCTTCTGATCAGTGCAACAGAAACGCGATTTCATGGCGTTACTTTATCGAAAGTTGTCCTCTTTAAAAACTCTCAGATCTGCCTTTTTCATCAAACGCTGCAAGCAAATCTGCCTTCAAAACACGCACTTTAGAAGTTGAGCACATCTGCGGGACTGTAAAGGCGATAGAGGCGGTGAAACATCGTCGTTTCTTTGTAATCCTACGGGTGGCGCAGTCTAAACTATTCACACACACTGGCATCCCGTGTGATAGGAGCAAATTATTTCCGAAGTTTGTTTAGAAATAAAATTTATTATGGATAATTATTATTATGGCTCAGTAACAATGACGCATTCTGTTTAATTTGATTTGAAGTTAAAAGTGAGACAACTATCGCTATAAGGGACGGGCTACATTTAAATTCTCGTTCAATTCAGTTGTGATTAAATCTATTTTTGAGTTTCAAGATCTTAAAAAAACATTTTTAAAATCGAATTTATAAAATCGTGAAACTTACAGAATCGCATCAAGTACATTTAGTAGTTTTAGTAGATACTTTTTGTTTATGCACAAACTACACATTCATATCCTGAGCATTTTTAATATTAATATTAATATTAGAGATGTTATGTTTAATCGTAACAAGTCAACAACTGCCTATAAAGATTCAATCAAATAAAAGTTGTATTAACCGGTAATGTTTGTTCTGCGTAGTAATGCTCTGTAGCTCTCGTATCCATTAGCTTGTTCAGTACAAGAGGACACACTTTATTTTTATCACTTTTTATTTCCTTTTTATTTTTGCTGCCTGTGTTTAATGTTGAATAAGGAGAGAAAAAGAGAGACCAGAGCAAGATTTTTAACAGCTTATAGCTTTTTTACATTCACTGTTGTTGAAAGGAAGCAGATGACAAACGGCCAATCAGCGTTTAACTTGTCCATCTGTGCAAACCTGAACGAGCGGTGCTGCCAGACTTGGTGTTTAGTTTTTTTGGGAACTGGTAATCACGATTAGGCTCATTTCAGTAAAAGTGTATGTGTGAATAATGGGTATGAGTACAGTATGAGTTCTAGAGGGTTTTCAGCATTAGCCATGTGATCTGGCAACCCTGATGTCAAGCACAGAAAATAGAGAAAACATAAATACTATTGTTCTGTTTGTTTAAACCGTTTGGCTCCATTAATTCGTCTCTCGTAAGTCATTTGTCAGCTGTAAAAAAAAAAAAAAGGTGTTTCTTATTACCAAGAATAATCAATAATTAATCAGTTATGGAAGGTTAACCTATTTAACTGGCGGCACCTCCGGGGTCGAGGGTTCGATTCCCGCCTCAGGGTCTGTGTGCATGGAGTTTGCATGTTCTCCCCGTGCTTGGTGGGTTTCCTGCAGGTGCTCCGGTTTCCTCCGGCAGTCCGAAGTCCTGCAGATTAGGCAAATTTCCTAAATGTCAAGCATCGATCTGGCAACCCAAGCCCTTAAAAAACTGCCACAGAAGCGGCGGATACTCTGTATCTCCAGGGCGGGGCGTGTCTGTCACCCGATGTGCCGCCTAATCGGTTAAGATAAATGTATGAAATTTGCCCTGATCATTAATATATATGACAATGGAGTGGTTACGGCAGCATGTGATAATAATATTATTATTAATAATAATAATAATAATAATAATAATTATTATTATTATTATAATGTGCCATGAATATATTTTGATCCTAAAACAGCTGAATGGTCGTGAATTAAGATCAAGACTTAAAATAAAATATTGAAGTACGATATCATGCATTCCTGACCACTTTGGCATCACTTCATTATTGTCAGTTTCTCTGTTGTTTCCTCTTATCTGCACACACACACGCATGCATCCACACACACTCACACACACTCATGAAGTTACTACTCGGGTTAATACAGTGGCCTTCAAACAGGAAGTAACTTCCTTTATGCGTAAGACACACAAGAGCCACTTGTGTAGTTCTGCTGCACTGTTTGTCTCTCTGTCTTTCTCACATGTGTGTGAACTCACACTCCCTGCCTGCTCTCCGTGGAATATTTGTTGAGATTGAGAAGCAAAGGTGAACAGCTGACCCGGATAAAGCTGCAAGGTTTCCTCTGCATCGATTTCCACCTCAAAGCCACAGACGCAGAAAAAACAACTTTCAGTCGTCAGACTCTCTTTTCGTAATTCTAAACACCTTATAGTTTGTCAAAGAAACGCACGTCGTTCAATTAATGCGATTATTCAATCAACACAAACACTTTTTCATTTATTTGCTGATGTCATTTACATATTTTGATGATTTTTATTATTGTCGTCATCAGCGCCGCAGGATCTCAGCCGCGCTCTCCATGGCGACTCCGGGCTACACGGAGGAGCTCCAGCCCTCCCAGCCTCAAGGGGGCAGCGTGAGCACGTCGAAAAGCGGCCAGCAGAAAGCCACGCCCACCGTGGTCACGCCCTCGTTCCTTCCCGACATCCAGAGCTCGTCCGGCTCCTCCCCTTCACAGGTGGGACTTTCCTCTAGAATAACGCAGGCCACGCCTCCGGCGATCCTCAAGAAGGCTGTTCTGGCCACGCCCACTCAGGTCACAGCGGCGGCCTCGCAGTACGCCGTGTCCGAGATCCAGAGCTCCGCCTCCGGCTCCAGCAACGGCCAGAACACACCACAGTACATAGTGGTGACGGTTTCAGGTGAGACTTGGAAGTTGTATTAGAGTGAAAACACACACACACACACACTGGGGATGGTTTACTTTCCGGTAGACACGCTACAGGTTTCCTCCACTTCTTTTCTGCATTTCCTCCACCAGCTTGGCCTTCACCTTTACTGAGAATTATGAAAGAAATGTACTATTCATTATGTGTGTGAGTGTGTGTGTGTGGTGGAAGTGTTGCATTGCAGCAGGTTTATTTGTGGCTACTTCTATTAGTGGAGAGCCGCAGGAAGCGACCCACATCTCACGTTACCCCAAATCCCCCCAACCGCTCGTCACATCCCATAATAATCCACCTCCCGCTGTTAAACTCGCGACTTTCTGCTCCGGTATCGCGCTGAGGCACCCGAGATAACCCAAACGTTTAGTTAAATTAACGTCGATCAGAACGAGTCTGTCAACTAACATCAAACAGAGTTAGTGAGGAGAAGGGGAAAAAAAATACAACGGTAGTTCATGACAACGCTGTTGCTAAGCAACTGGGAAACATACACCCAGCATATGCAGGCTGGTGACTGAGGGGAAACCTGAGGGAGGTAGTTAGCGAGTCTGTACAGATCACAGGGAATGACACACGCACACACACGCACACACACGCGCTCTCGTCAACATTTACCTCAGAGCACCAAACTTTTAATGCTACAGTTAGCATTTTTTTATGATTTGAGTTTGATTGCTACTGCAATCCCCATTTTGCGTAGCGTGCTAGCATGTTTTCTTCATAGGTAGCGTTTAAAAAAATAAAAAATAAATAAAATCCCGCTTCCCCTCAGGTCAGGAAATCGGGTCCTTCAGGAAAATGGAAATCGTGACACGCTTCTCTCTCTCCATCCTGTCACATGTCTCTGAAAGAATCCATACGCTCAGGCGGGGAAAGACATACAGGGCCGTGAAGAAGTATTTTCCCCCTCCCTGACTTTTTTTATTTATTTTTTATTTTTTGCAGATATTCCACACTTGAATGATTCTGATGATCGAATAATTTTTAATATTACACAAAGATAACCCATGGGAAAAAACAAAATGCAGTTTTTCAAGATGATAATTTCATTTGTTTTGTGGTAAAAAGCTGTCCAAACCTACACCCCGTTTGTCAGTCAGTCAGTCAGTCAGTCATCTTCTATACCGCTTTATCCTTGTATTCAGGGTCGCGGGGTCACCTGGAGCCTATCCCAGGAAACTTAGGGCACAAGGCGCACCCCGTTTGTAAAACTGTTATTTTTCTTTTGGAAAGCTGAGGTAAAATTTCCCTTGCCCTACCCGGGCCTGATTACTGCCAGAGGCGTTGAATCAAGAAATCATTCAAACAGAACCTGTGTGAGAAAATGACGCAAAAAAAAAAATCTAGATCTAAAAAACATCAGCACGATCTAAAGAAATTCAAGAACAGATGAGAAACAAAGGAATTAACTGATGTATCAGTCTGGAAAGAGTTACCAAGCCATTTCTACTGCTTTGGGCGAGCCGTTATCGACAAATGGAGAAGACTTGGACCAGTGGTGAACCTTCCCAGGAGCGACCAAAATCACAACAAGTGTCAAAAGTGTCTCAAGCCCCATTGTTTCTTCATGTTATATTAAATGAAGTTAAATGACGTAGATTAAGGCTGCAAAGTGTCTAAAGATACAATTTTAAAAATGCTTATTTATACAACGGCCTCAGCAGCGACTTCATTTCCCCTCTCATCTGTTCTAACCAGTGTATTAATCATCGACCTGATCCATCTGTCCTCATCCAAACCTGTTTCTCACGGGTTCATTATTCGTTATATTAGTAGATTATTGTTTATGCTTGAATGATTTATAGGTGACTGTGTTGCTCTGAAACTGCTCAGGTACAGGGACTGGACTGAAAGTGAGAGTCCTTCAGGAAGCCTATTCCTAAAAAGTACATCACAGAATATGAGAGAGTCTTATTATACATCTGAGCAGTTGAGGGTTAAGAGTGTTGCTCAAAACTTGGTGGTTTTGGGGTTTGAACCAGTCAGTCGTCCAACATCTTAACCATTGAGCTGATACGAAGAAATAATTTTCATTATTATTTCAAGCGTGCAATTGTCTTGTCCTGTTCGATCATTTCACCAAATTTTAGCGTTTACTTCTAAACAGAAGCCAATAGAATCAAAATAAATCAATCTAGTCATGTATATTGTTATGTTTCATTAATCTTCTGTTTGCTGTAATGTTGTATAGCAATACCTGGGCGTTATTCATGAAATTGTCACTCGCTAAGATGTTTTAATACTAAAACTGACACTTTTTGTGTACTTATGAATACGATGCAGGCAAAACCTTCCATTTTAACACAACTATAAACATGTCTCTCATCCCGCGGGCTGTGTATCTGTGGATCTGATCGATGCTAGCGCCAGAGTTTGAATATTACATATGAGTGAAAATAACACACAGCAGGTAGGTCAAAAGCCTTTCCTGTTTTATCTTCTATTGACTCTCTCTCTCTCTCTCTCTCGCTCTCTCTTCAGACTCTCTTCTATCTCTCTGTCCATCTCTGCCAACGCTCAATACGAGCACCGTGTTTACTAGAACATGAGAGTCTCCTGCCGTCTGCGGAGATTAGCCGCTCAAGGCTGGCCTCGTCCAGCACCGTATAAGAGCGTAGAGAGCCAGAGAGACGCTCGCTTTCCAGCGATCTCGTTCTCTTGTGTGTGTGTGTGTGTGTGTGTGTTTTTTTTCTTTTTGTAAAGTCATGTTCTACAGTAGCTGCATGTACAGCTTCGAAACTGCGTACCGTAAGTAACCAGAAACATGGAGGTCATCTGTTCTTCACCGATGAGGAGAAATGCACTGATACAGGCTGTTAATATCAGAGCTCTTTAGGATAGAAAAAATGGGCAGCATCAGGGGAAGCGATGGGACTCGGCAGGGAGCGACTCGGCACGGAGCCCCTGATTTTTACAAATATCTCGATTTAGATTTATTTTTTCTTTCATATTTTGTTACAATTCTGAACAAGTATTGGATGCTGTGCTGCCTGAAAGTATGTGAGTAGTTTAAAGTGCGCCACCTGTAGGGTCATAGAGGAACTGAAACATTTCACCAAAATAAAATGAAAAATAAACACAAGTAAACTTTTTTTTTTTTCTGTCAAAGTATCTAGAAACTTTTTTTATACACTGTTTTAAATTTTAAAAAATGACAACAGGACCCGAGCCGACGTTACGGCGAGCCTCGGTGCACAGAGACCCGAGTTGTGATGAAGTGTGTGTTAGGGGACGCGGCAGGTAGAGAAGCTCAAACGCTAAACTAAAACGTCAGACTCCATGTTTTTCCGCTTTGAATCCAGAGTTTTTAATGAACATTGTACACGTCAGACACAACGTGGAGGGATTTTACCTGGTGTAAAGCGAAGTGACAGACGTTGTCAGGCGTTTTGTTACTTGGTGCTGTATGAGAAGACGATGCGTCGACCCTGTACACGAAAACGTGTACGCCGAGCTAAACCGCGGTCAGAGTTAACCTTGATCATTTCTGATTTCTGTACACGCTGTAAATGTTTAACCGTTAAATGTCGGCTGGCAGCGAATTAAAAAATTATTTTCTTTCCTTAGAAAAAGATTTTCTTAGAAATGCCATTATTACCCTTCACACGACAAACTGTATGCAGACCTTAACCGATAATTTACTGCTGATCTCTGATTTCTGGAGACGATGTGAATGTTTATAACCACCGACTGGCAGTGTGGTTTTTCTTCTTTTTTTTTTCTTTCTTTCTTTTTTTTTTTTTTTTGTAATTAATGAATGTTTATTCTCCTTCATCTAATGGCATTTCTAAGAAAATGAAAAGAAAAGAATGGTTTATGATAGATCACTAACACAGCGTCTGTTTATTTATTTATTTATTTATTTATTTATTTATTTTTGGAAATGAACAGTATTAGGTGACCTTTGGATCTCTAATATACAGCAAGTGTAGGTTAAAATAAATGTTTAAAAAATGATCCTGGATCAGATCTCTGAGCAGACTGATGATGCGAGATATAATAATGCACATCATAGTGGATACATTATTGATAATTATTTTGATTCATACACATGTTTCACATTTCATACAAATTTCCATAATTTTCTTTTGATCATAATTTTCTTTTGATCGTGTAAAGCTGTGCTGCGACAATGACGCTTGCCAATTTTGTCTTTAAAAGCACTATAGCATGTTTTCATCTTCTTTTTGTTGTAGTTGTGTGTTTAGATCGTTCCTCCAGTCTTTCGCCTGATAGTAGGTACATTGTAAAATCTAAATAGCTTTTTAAAAATTAAATAATAATAATAAATTGTTAATAAAATAAATGAATAATAAAATATTTATTGTCATTTATTTTATTTAAATCAAAAATTTTTTTTTGTATACGCGATAAATAACATCTGTATTAGATTTAGCTACGCTACTACGCGTCCTCACTTTTATGACCACATGGTTTGGTGGGTGTGGCCTGGCCTTGTTCACTAATCGTCCTCAACCATGTGCTCGCGTGTCCACTCGCGTGTCTGATGCTGTAAAGGAGGAAACGTGTTTCTCTTGCTTACTGAATCACAGGAAGGATACACACCACGACGGTGATGGTGATGATGATGATGATGATGATGTTAGAGGTTCCAGCGTGTAGAGTTTTTCCGTATGTTATTCACACTTAATGTGTTCGTTAGAACAGGAGTGTTGAGTGTTTTATTAAATTATGCATTTAATGTTCAAATACATGATGCGTTTTTATTTCTCCTAATGTCACTGCATGAAAATCTGTGAAAAAAGTATAATTAATAAATAAATAAAAAAAGAATCAATCCTGACAAGTGACAGGTTTAATAGAAAGAGAATGTCGAGTGTGTGTGTTTGAGTGTGTGTTTGAGTGTGAGAAGGAAAGGGAACAGAGAGGACGGGTTTCTGCATCAGCTTTTGTGCGTCATGTGCTTTCCTGTGTTTTGGGGTCGCTGTCTTATCTGTTTCAGTTCCTCTTTCACCCCACACGCACGCACACACACAGACAGCATTCACATTGCGTTCAGCATTGCATTATGAACAGTTGCTAGATTACATCATTATCCTAGTAAAAAAAATGGTAAAAAAAACGGTTATTGATCATTGTGGAATTATTGATTAATAGAAATATTTGTATTTCCATGTCTGGCCTCGCTCGGTTCCTCATTGTTTGCGAGTTAAATAAATAGCTTCGGTTCGCTTCCCGAAAGCCGTGCATGGTGTAGGATATTTCCTTACCTGATCAAATAACATCACATCACAACAACGCTCTCTTTCTGCTTGTTGTACTCTTTTATAGACGGATCGGTCCATTCGAACGAGTCTGACTCCAGTCCACCTCCGACCGTCCAGACGGGTGTGCCGACACACGTGGTGCAGACCGCACAGGTAAACGCGCACATAGGCACACAGCGGACTCATTCATTTATTGCATCGTGTCGTCGCTTTAACCCTTTCCTGTTCTTCCCCTTTCCCACCAGCAGAGGTCAGTAGTGCAGACCACAGCCAAGAGCGGCCAGCACGGAGTCGGCAACCTGCACATTGCTCCTGAGGTCAGCTCGCGCTAAGGGTTGAATGGTGTTTTAATGGAATGAACGTCACAAGTAGAGCTACAGTGTGTGTGTGTGTGTGTGTGTGTGTGTGTGTGTTTATACTGTGTGACAGAAATCAGTAATAAAAACAGTCAGAGAGAAGTGTAT
>JAQQZT010000010.1:4639091-4649704 GCA_030068275.1 Clarias platycephalus | reverse complement strand
GAGGCGTGGCCTCTGCGTCAGTCTGCGGGAAGGAGGCGTGGCCTCTGCGTCAGTCTGCGGGAAGGAGGCGTGGCCTCCGTGTGTGTGTCAGAGTGAAGGAGGCGTGGACGCTATATGGCAGTCTCGGCGAAGGAGGCGTGGCCTCCGTGTGTGTCAGTCTGAGTGAAGGAGGCGTGGCCTCTGCGTGTGTCAGTCTGAGTGAAGGAGGCGTGGCCTCCGTGTGTCAGTCTGAGTGAAGGAGGCGTGGCCTCTGTGCGGTCTCAGTGATGGAGACAGAGAGAACCATAAGCGTCTCACTTGAAGCCGAAGATGACGATCTTTGAGTGATCGTTGTGCCACTCGCAGACGGTCAGGTAAAGCTCGGTGTAGATATCTTCACCCGCAAACAACCTCACATGGTGCACCTGAGAATCAGAGGCAATAAACAGCTTAATCACACACACACAAACACGAGTCTGGCCTGGCAATGTGTTCGAGCAGACAGAACACACAACGGCTGATGTTTTTAATTAAAACCTTCCGTTTCTACCCCAACCCCCCAGAGAGTCCACGAAACACACACACACTGCAGGGCGACACCGCTCTGCTCGTCTGAGGCAGTACGTTACCTGTTTGAGGCGACTGTGCAGGTTGAACTCCCACCAGTACAGATGGTAGGTGTAGAAGGAGAAATCATCGTCCTCACCGCAGTCGCTTGTGTAGGACAGGACGTAACGGCCGCATTTCGTGAAGCCGAGGAAGATGTGACTGAAACAAAGGAGGCGGACGAAGAGGAGATCAGTGAGCTGAGCACGAACAGCCTTTGATAAGGGCGCCAATACTTTTAACACCTCACCTGGAGTATTTTCCATGTAGCTCATCAGTCGTGACACCCGCTTTATTTATTTATTTACTGCTATATTCTGCACTTAATGGTCTTTCATTCCCAGAAGTACACAAGTTTTGGCACCCTTAGAGGGTTTCCCCCCCCCTCCCTTTCCCCCCCCTAGGCTGCTCATAAACTCACTAGGTTAACATAGAATAAGATACTTTTATGATAAATAAATAAAAAAACATTGACTGTAAAGCCATACGACCACAGTTTTTACACCCTTCTGAGGAAGATTTTTTTTTTTTCTCCAAAAGGAACACACATTGCTTTTATTGCACGACAGGTCGGGTATGTGGCTACATGTGTTTTGTTTCACGTTTTGTTTTGATCTACAACACTTCTGACATGAGGCTGAATCCCGAATTCCTCTCTAACCCCTGATCATGGGCAATACTCGATGTGAGGAACGAGGGACCGGACGTTGTGACTGACGTCATGGGAGTCACATGATACACCCGTCATGGATACTTGTGGCCCTCAACCTTCGGGGGAGAAGCGATGGGAGTTTGGAATGATTGACGAGGACGCAGTGAAAAGCGGGTGAGAATGGAGTAAAAGGAAAAGGAAGAATGTAATCTGATGAGTTTTATAAAACGTGACAGGATGAGAAAAGCGGATTTAGACTTTGATGAAGATGAGGGAGATCGAGACCAGGCGGAGAGCGGTCATGTGACGTAGTGGACATCACCCGCCGGTAAGTCACACTCACCCTGCATGGAGGAACTCCTCGCTCACTATAGCCTTCAAGGGGACACACACTCGGGGCGGCAGCTTCCGGAACAGTCTCTGAGACAGATGTCCAGACAGCTAGAAACAGACAGACAGACAAAAACCGATGACGTCATTAAAACAGGACAAATATTACGTCATGTCACCTTAAATCAACCCTTTTTTAGCAGTCATGTGTATCTTATGCCAACACAGTTAATGGACGAGTTAAGTCGTAATTTAGTTACAAATGAGAAATATGTAGCCTTAAGCATCAAAAGTTGCTCATTTTACTAAACATTTCAACAAATCAAAGTAATTTATGAATTGACAGCGGTCTAATATTATTAATTAATATTATTAATATCAAAAGCACAAAGTGAACTAAAAACATTACTGCAAGCGATTATAATTTAAATTTATTTTGTTCCTGAGGGAATCTTAGAGCATTGTACTAATTGTTATTGTTAGCTTAGCTAGAGCTAATATAAAATTATACTTCATCCGAGTTCTTAAAATTATAAAAAAAAAATTACAAATGCACCGTCCCGACTGAAAACATATATATACATCTAAAGTTTTTTTTTTTAATAAATGTGTCCTTAAATCACAGCGAGACATAAATAAATGAGTTTTAACTCCCATTCTACATGTATATTCAAATAGCACCGTGTCCCAAGTTGCTAAGTGCTTCCCCACATCCGGGCACTACGCAGCCACAATTATAACGTCTGATGCGCCCTACACTAAGCACTACCTAGTTAGAATCTATGTAATTTAGGACCACACCGCTGGCTAGGTTTGGCTTCCCTAATAGTGTACCCGTTGCTAGCATTTAATTCCGTTTGCCGTTAAGCGGCACAACAGTTAACACGCTGAGAAAATACACCGCTTCAAAACCTTTCCACGGGCGAGCAGTTTGACAATGTGGTCTTTGTGTTTCCGTTGCTGTTTTTGTTTGTTGCCGTTGTCTTCTTTTCCCGATTTCGAGCTGGGCGCCATTTTTTCCTTCAGCGAAAAAAATCTACAGACGTGCCTACAGTCCAGCCCACCTCATCCAACGATTGGTTACTGGCTCAGCGCTTCCACGCACTGATTGGTCCGTTTAAATGTCACTCAATGAGATGCCGCTTTCTTATTGGATGTTAGGGAGCTTCACATAGAATCTAACAGGAAACTTAATCAGGAAACAAATGTATTAGATAGTGAACAAGAGCTCAGGTTTATAACTAATGTGGACAGTTTTTTGAATGAAATATAATAATAATAATAATAAAAATTAAAAAAAATCACACACATTAGCACAATAATTAATCCCAAAGACATATACAATCCAAAACTATGTGCACCCCTGTTGATTAATCCTTCCTTAGACAGTTTTAACAAATATAGAAGTACAGGATTGTACAGAATGCCTTTCTATGGTCTTCAATTGTATCTACATAGCATATCTTACAATATGCCTTGCACAGATCATATTTATAGAGATAACCATTTTAGGAGGGATAATTAAAGTACCTTTGATAACTGTTTTATTGTCGTGTATTTATGAGCTATATGTTTATATTGTTCAATTTCATCAGAACTAAGTGAAAGGTAATTGTTGTTCATCAAATGTTTCTTGGGTGGCACGGTGGTTGATTTGCACCCAGAAGTCTGTGTGCATGGAGTTGTACCCCGCCTATGCAGGGTATAAGCGGTATAGAAAATTAATGAATTAATGTTTCTGTTTGCTAAATAAACTTGCTGTAGCTTGTGTTGAGTATAATACTTTCCTACATAAAGAATGGTTTTGTACCTATTATCATCCTCTGCACTTGTATTATTAGTGTAATTATTATTATTATAAATGTGCTGGATGCTGTGAAAAAATAAAAATAAAGAGGGCCCTTATGGTGGATGCCATTGTGTTTGGACCCTAATAATCCTTAGAAGAGCAAGGGGGCCTTTCACACACTGACGTAAAAGGGAGAGGGCTCTTCACACACTATGACGTAATAGGCTGATGCCCTAATACAGTAATTATATAATGTGTCTTTGGCGCCCTCTAGCGGAACAGAAGGGACCGTACTATAAGAGTGCGGGTCTCTCCCTCTACTGAACATTAAACCGGAAACATGGCGTTGGCAGCGCGAGCCGTATTGCGGACTTTCCTCACCAGGAACGCTGGATTAAATTCATGTAATATAAAAGGAGTTGCATTAAGTCGAAACGTGGTGACATCAACATCAGGAGCTATCCTCCCCAAACCAGAGAAAGTATGTGAGCTTTATTTCTTTCTTTCTAATGTGATAATATAAACTAGGCGTAACTACGGGTCGACGACGTGGCTACGTGAGCGCGTAGATACCTGCGAACCAATCAAAATCGATGATGTGTTTGACGGACAGGTGGTCTGTCCAATCAGTGTTTTTTGCGGAAATTATTTGTATTGTAAAACAGCTAGCTTTTTATCGAATAAAAACACGCTTTTGGACTTTTTTTTTTCTTTTGAACTAAAGTAATTTAAATACAAATATCGACAAGTAAGCAATCCAATGTTTTTCCCACTTAAATGTAAATGTAGTTTAAATGTTTATACGGTTAAATGGGTGTAACTTGTACGTCGTTACCACGGTAGCCAGCGAGCCAATGAAAAGAGAGAAATGATTTGACGGATGTTTTCTGGACCAATCAACGCGCGTCATTTATTTTTGACGCACAGCGTTTGAATGCGGAAGTGAATACTGACAAACATTTTCCATTAAAAAGACTCTTTAAAAAAAAAAAAGCTTTTATTGTACATAATGGCGTCGTGTTTCCAAATAAATAATTATTTTACCAACATTTTTAAACAATAAGGCCTAAAGTAACTCACTCACAAAGCAGTTAAATAGATAAATGACTGGGGTTTTAGATCTTTTAAATGTAACTTGTTTACTTTGTAGATATTAAACCCCAGATTATGCTTAAGTTTTATATAAGTATTCAGTCCAGTGTTCTCACCTCTATGTATTTTGTTTTAGCTTCTCACACACACACACTAGGTGATCAGGTGTAGAGTATCCTGGCTTGGTCATATTACCTGACCCAGGTGTCTCAGGAACCTCTGGGCTGCTTTTCTCATTCATTTCGAGCTCATTTTTCTCTTGTTGTGGTTCTGCAGGTCCCGTTCGGTGCCGTGCGCATGGCAGTGCTGGTGGTCCCGTTCCTCTACATGGGCACGTGCATCAGCAAGCAGTTTGCAGCTATTCTGGAGGAGCACGATATCTTCGTTCCTGACGATGATGATGACTGAGTAACATCACGCTGGGTCGCGCTGGTACGTTTCCTGAGACTCCCTCTGAGCCACAGTGCATCACAAGGATGTGAAAACCTGTTTTTTAGATATTTCATGGTGTCTCTCATGGTGTTTCGGTGTGAATAACAACACACTTGATACTATTCCTCATTGAATCATCAACTGTATGTAGCCCAGTCTGTCAAAACCGAGCTCAAGTGTTTTTGTGTGTGTGACTGTTTTTTGCATAAAACCATTCTACATATGATTTGATATTGAAAACATTGAATTAAAAAAAATAAATAAAACAAGTTAATTTTCTCTCTTCCACTCATTCTTGTGGATCTGACATTAACATGCTATCTGTAAAAAACATCCACCCATCTTCTACTCATTGTTCTCAACGATTTCACCAGGAAATGTTAGAATGTTTTGTGTCTATCCTCTGGCATTCGTAATCTTATCGAAGCACATCGTACAGACCAAATGACTCGTTTATTTATCTATGAAATTTTTACGAATGACAAAAATTGTATACAAGATCTGTCTAGAAACCAACCAGCCATGTAATGACTGGATTATGTCATATTAATAAACTCTAATTACTAATAAACTCCCTAATTCTCACACAGTCTGTGTTCTCAGGTAAGAACATGAGAGAACATGGATCCAAATCATGAATCACCTTCAACAGATTCCCCGACCACCTTTTGAAGCATCCGCGCTACACTTTCATTGCATCGTGCCCGGGAGCTCTCTGAATCATCTGAATAGTTTGAGAGGAGGAACATCCAAGCATTACACAAAATTCGACAGCCGCACAGTATACATGCCCACTAGTACATGCTCGTCTAGCAGCCCTAGTACAGTGAAGTCGTTCCTGTTCAATCCACGCATGCGCAGGCAGTCCACTCTCCTTGGCTAATCGTCCCTGGTGTATTAACAATGGCTGGGCTTTATTTTGGACAGACCTCGTCTGCGCTTGCAGTTACCCCGCTGCATGCTTGAGAAGGAGACACAGGATGGGTTGGATGTAACCAAATCAAAACTAGCCACATGAGAATGTTCTAGTTTGCTTGATAATTCCATTAACTCCAAACACTTTATCATATTTTTTCATCAGTCGTTGGCACAGCTGTTATAAAGCAGACGAACACACACGATCCACACACGACTTGGCACAGGTTTCACCTCACTATTTATCCAGGAGCTGGGGTTCGGGCGTTGGGTGGGATTTAAACCTGGACCTTTCATAGGGCAGATGGGGAATCTACCACTGAGACACCAATGCTAATATTGGTTGGGTTGTACTGACTAGTTTTGATTTCTAGACCCCTCCTGGAAATGATGCCTATGCTTGAGCAATTATTATTATTATTATTAGAAAAAGGATTTTATAACCTGGTAGAGTTTCTAAGGGAACGTCTGCAGCAGAAGAATCGTGACGTCTAATACAAGTGCATTTCACACCAAGGCAACAGTCTGTTAGTCACGTTGGTACATTTGGTGATTCTGTGCATATGTGATTAAATATGTTTTTTGTTTCCTTTACAGTGTGACTGGGGAAGCAAACCGTTCCACACTCTGAAGATAACTCTAAGCGGGATCATTGCAATAGCGTGCCTGTCCATCAGCTACTGTTTACACACACACACACACACATGCATTCAGTGCCTGACTCTTAACGTTTTATCAAGTTTTTAAATGAATTAAAGGCAAAGTCTTAAAGCATCATGTCTGCCTGAACATACAGTCTTGTAGGAGTGGAATAAAATACTCGACTCGTATCAGATTAAAATATGTTTTAAAGTAATACACGTTTCTGTTTATTGTGTGGTAACAAAGCCAGGATAGGAAGCACCTCACGTCTCTCTCAGTGAACACTCCAGCATCCACAGCGGGAGAGAGAGAGAGACGTCTTTCACGTCTGTGACGGAGGCGGGTGAAAGCGTCCGAGTTAATGGGTGTGTGTGGTTCGTTTAAGTTCTCAGTTGTTGCTGCTGTTCCTCCTCCAGGGCGGCGCTGGTCAGCCGGAGGTGTTCTTTAAGAGAGCCGATCTCGATGTCACTGAGCCCCTTCAGTCCACACAGCTCCACGTACACGGTCTTATAACGCTCGCTCAGATCCTGCTTCTCCTACACACACACACAGAATAGAGAGTAATATTTCACTTGGTCTGCTTTACATAGTCATCTGAAATCAAGTCTGCCTTTCTTTCATTTTGTCTACGTTTGGTGTTCGAAACTGTTACAGCATCATTTTAACTTTCTTTCTTTAAATTTTTTTCTCTTTTTTTTTTCCCCCTGAACTCGAGATCCATCACTGCTTTCCTTGAATTTTTCTTTGTTGTAGCCTTTCTTCCATTACTTTCCCCCCCACAGTTCTTCTCCTTTATATTACTCTCTTCTTTTTTTTATTTCTATTCTTTATCTTGAGCTCCTTCTTTCCTTTTCAATACTTTCTCCTCTATTTTTGATGTTTTTTTTCTCTCTCGTGCTTGCATTCTTCTCTTTCATTTACATTTTCTTTCCTCACTTTATCTTTATTTCAGACACTTATTTATACCCAAATAAATTTTTTCTTTCTTTCTCCTGTCACTTTTCCCCCCTTCCTTTCATATTTTTTAACTCTCCTCTCTTTTTTGCTTAATTTTTCTCTCAGTATCATTCTATCATCCGTTGTTCTTGAGTTAATTCCTATTTTTCCTTGTTTTGTTATTTGTTTAGTTCTTTCTTACATAATGTTGTTTTTATTACTTTGTTCTCTCTTTTTACTTTTAATCTCCTGAGATTATTCTGACACTTTTTCTTTCTTCCTTTAATTCTTTCTTTGCTCGTTTCTCACATGGCACCATCATGGGTTCTCCAGGGAAAGTTTAACCTTTCTGGGGGAAAAAAGGAAAAAACACTAATAAAACACTAATCGTGATGCGCACACACACACTAACATTACCTTTATTAATGACTGGATCTCGCTCCTGAGACAGCTGACCTCCTTGTGTAAGGACGTGATCTCGTTTTCCTTCGCTCGCAACATCATCTACAACACACACGCACATTAACTAGGGTTACATCAGGATTAAAGCACTTAATGCTACAACATTGTTATAAATATTTCTTTCATTTTTGTTAAGATAAAAAAATTATTTAAGAAAAGTTCAACACCAGAAACACAGAAGGTTTTTAAACATCTGAATCTGGTGAGCTAAATGCTAACGCCCCTAACTACCTTACAAGGACACGGGTCATGTTGTGGCGTTACAGGTAAATCAAAAACACAGCAGTGAGAAAAGTTCTGTGATGCTGTGGATTTTAAAACTGTTCCTGTGCATCAGAAAAAAACTAATTTCTCATCCTGGTCTTGACCACGCGTAGAAATGTCTCTTACTCAAGAGAAGATAAAAAAAAAAATAAAGAAAACACTGGTGAATCCCATCTCAAATGAGAAATGAATGGGTACAAACAAAATAAAAAGGAAACAAAAGTAAATCTTCCTGTTCAGTTTATATAAAAATATATTGATGACCACTAGGGGGCGACATGTATTAACCAAAATCTGATTTCTGATTTTAAAGACACCAAAGGATTAAGTAAAGGAAAAAAAAAAACCCTCAGCGTCATGCTGTTAGAGGACAATAATCAGTACCAGGGTGCCGTGTTGGAGCAGGGGTACTGTTATTACCCAATAACAGCATTTCCCTCTCATGCGTTCTCTATACCGCTTTATCCTGTATACAGGGTCACGGGAAGCATGAGGTCTTTCCCGGGGGACTCAGGGCATGAGGTGGGATACGGTACACCTTGGACGGGGTGAATGTCCACCGCAGGCCGCACTCACACACTCACACACACACTACGGGGAACACCACCACCAATTAACCTTAATCTGCATGTCTTTGGACTGGAAGACAAAACAACTGTGGAGATCGCAAACGTGCAGCCCAAAAAATAAATAAATTACAGGGACCGGAGACATTTTGCCAAGAAGAATGGGCAGCTATACCACCTGAGAGAATTAAAGACCTCATGCACAATTATTACAAAAGACCGCATGCCATCATTGACGCTAAAGGTGGCGATACACCATGTTAAGACTTGTGAATCGTTTTCCTGCTTTATACAGTTCAACTACCCTATCACGCAGGTCTATTAGCAGTTTGTTTTGTCTTCCCCATGGTGCAGTATCCAGCCGAGTCAGTGCGTCACTGAGTGCATGAGCTGAGAAACTCACTGACTGAGGAACAGGTGTGGAAACTACAATTTAATAGCCATTTAATCCTGTGTGTGTGTATAACGTGGCCAAGCATTCAAGGGTGTGTAAACTTTTGATTGATCAGGGTTGTTCGGGTGATTTCAGTTATCATTAGGTTTGAAAAGGGGTCAAACAACTAGGTGATAATTACTGACTCCGCGTTAATTATTTCACATTATCAGTCAAATGGCAATGTTTAACAATTTCTTTCAGGGTGTGCAAACTTTTGAGCACAACTGTCTATATATATATATATATATATATATATATATATAAAAAAAGCAGTGTTACACACACAAATCCCTCACCTCCAGTTCCGAGGCGCTGTGCTCGTAGCGTCCGACGGGGACGACCCCTGACCTCTGACCTGTGATGAAGGAGCGCATGAGACTCCTCTCCTCGCTCAGGCGCGCCTGCAGGTCCTGTTCGAGCGGCACAGGAAGTGAGAGTGAGACTCACAGAGTGACGGTTCCAGTGCTGGAGCAGTGTGTGTGTGTGTGTGTGTGTGTGTGAAGGAAACACGCTAATGACACTAAACTACAGGAGAAACACGCGCCATCACACCCACTGATCCAGGTTTTATTAGCGTTCTTACATTTCATTTCACTTTTTACTCTTTGTTTCAGTACTTTCAAATATTTATCTTTCATTCGTTCTCTCTTTCTCTTGTTTTGGTTCTTCTTTCCTTCTTACTTTCTCCCCCTCTTTCTTTATTTCTATCGCTCATTTTTTCACAAATAAGTTATTTTCCTCTTATATTTCTATCTTTCTTTCTTCCATCATTACTGCATCCTTTATTCTGTTTCTTCTCTTTTTCTCTCATTCCATCTCTCCATTCAACTGGATTCTTTCTCTCTCTCTCTCTCTCTTTAATCGTTTCATCCTTTTTTACTTCCCAGTCTCTTTTCTTGAATGAATTCACTTTTTTGTTTGTTTCTTCTTTCTCTTTCTACTCTTCGTTTTTTTTCTTCATTGTTATAAGAATATTATATTAGGTAGACACAAACAAAACAACCCCCCAAAATATTATAATAATAAAAACGTCAATATAATATTTACTTTTTTCTTTCTCATATTTCTTTCTTCTTCATTATTTTCTCCTTTATTATTTAAAAACTTATTTATTTTTCATTCAGTTTTTTTTTTACAAGAGGCTATCCCCCTTTTTTTTCTTTGCTTTTTTTGCTTTTGATTTTATCCTTCCTTCTTCTCTCTCGCTCCATTCTTTCCCTCCTCTAGCACCTGTAACCATCCAAAAACCACTAAGGCACTTTATTTAAACTACGAGTGCACAGTGAGGTGTAGGATATACAAACTGCCTGGACTCTCTCTCTCTCTCTCCTGTTCTCTCTCTCTCTCTCTCTCTCTCCTGTTCTTTCTCTCTCTCATATTCTCTCTCATGTTCTCTCTCGTGTTCTCTCTCTCTCCTGTTCTCTCTCTCTCTCTCTCATATTCTCTCTCATGTTCTCTCTCCTGTTCTCTCTCGTGTTCTCTCTCTCTCCTGTTCTCTCTCTCTCTCTCTCC
>JAQQZT010000010.1:4607963-4619741 GCA_030068275.1 Clarias platycephalus | reverse complement strand
ACACACTCATTCACACACTACGGGCAATTTGGGAACGCCAATCAACCTAACCTGCATGTCTTTGGACTGTGGGAGGATGCCGGAGTACCCGGAGGAAACCCACCAAGCACGGGGAGAACATGCAAACTCCCACCATGTAACAATAATGCTTAAACAAGCCATCAGTTTTTCAGGCATGCATGTCTATGTATGTCCCGTCTCACCTGTGCGTTGACTGACACTGCTCCTTCTACTGGTGTTTCTACTGCGCGACTCCATCTCAGACTGGCGATCGGTATGCTGCAGAGGAGAATCAAGCTGAGTCATTCTCTAGAAACCTTTCCAGATTCGAAAGGGGGTTTGTAGAAGTATGTACAGGTTATTCACGTGCGTTATACACTGCTAGCATCTTCAGATTCTTCTTTCCGAAGAACGTATCCTGGGTTCTCTTTGATTAGTCAGTCAGGTAGGTCTCCTCGGTACAGTAGGTCTCCTCGGTCTGTAAGAGAATAGAAAAACAAAACTATATAATGAATTATAAAGTAAGATCACAAATAACAACAAGGATAAAAATCTACCAGTAATCTGCCAGTCTACATCTGGTGTTGGTCACGCAACCTCGCTTCTGTCATCTTCCAGGCCAAGAGGAGGAGGAGGAGGAGCGCAACGGGAACGCTCCAACAGGACGACAGCTGATCGTTAAGCACACTACTCCTTAATCTGGCTGATTGTTAAAATGTGACATAATCCAACCAAGAGTGAATAATTTAGGTTGAAGAGGTGACGAGAGAGAATCCTTTGTCGCTTGATAGGTGCAATCTTAGCAGGATCCTTAGCAGAAACAGGATCTTTTAATGTGAATCAGGAATGGCACCGGCCCCTGAGAGCTCTAAGGTCAGATCGGGTTCATGCCAATGATTAGACTAAGCACGTTAATCAAGCACGAGGACCGAATTCTAAAGCTAAAGTTTGCCAAAACATATTATTGAAACATTTGGATCAAGGGACAGTTAATGATCAAACCAAAAACAAATGAATACTGTAAGCAACACACAACCAGCAAGACGGAATGTTTACGAGCTATACCA
Source organism: Clarias platycephalus (assembly GCA_030068275.1). Taxonomy (NCBI): domain Eukaryota; kingdom Metazoa; phylum Chordata; class Actinopteri; order Siluriformes; family Clariidae; genus Clarias; species Clarias platycephalus. The sequence continues at coordinate 4,618,674 of JAQQZT010000010.1, read as the reverse complement.
GAATTCTACAGTACAAGATCCACCAGATAGAAGAAGAGTGTGTACTCACTGCTCAAGGAGCCTCTCCTGACGACGGTGCCAGAGTCTTCTCCTTCTCCTTCTTCTCTCCATCCCCTCGTCCTGGTCTCTTGTTCATTACTTTAGATGCGTCAGAGTGTAACATAAGCTTGACTCGGCCTCCACTCATGACTTTTTCATCATGTCCTGTGCTGCCACTGCCTTGCTCCTTGTTATCTTTTTCACTTCTGTCTTCATACCTCCCGTTTGTTCTTCCCGTATTATCTGAAACCGATTGGCGCCTTATTCCTACAACGTCCACGTTCTTTTATCAGTTGTTGCACATTCAAAGTCTTTTCTGAAGCATGGCAGATGGTGACTGTCAGAAGTTTTGAAGTTATTTGAGCGGTGCCGCACTTTTCGGTGTGCATGTTGCATGGGGATATAGCGTTACTGTCAGTTCCCTGAGGACACCACATGATCTGCTCATTAAATTGCAATGAGATCACAGAGCAATCCTTCTCGTTTCCCGGTTCAGTTTTCCATTGAGTCAGCTAAGTCATTTGTGCTAATTGAGGGATCAGGCGTGTTCCTTAAATCCTAGTTTGGTCTAAAAAAAATAAAATAAATAAAAAACGCCTTTTTTTTTTTTAAACCCTGAATCTTAAGATAACGTGTAGCTTATAGGTCGGTATATAAAGGTGTGACATATGGTAAACAGTGAAGCATTGCAAAGTAAAGTTACGCAAAGTTTACCCTAAAGTAATTCAAGCATGGTCAGTCGAGCGGAGCGAAATGAGCTTGGCTCAAACTTTAAGTAATTCCATTGTCTCTATCTTCCTTGGCCATGTGGGGTCTAGCTGGTGTTTTCTGCCTGCAGGGCGCTTTGACTCAGGAGGACAGACAACATCTGTCGTTCTTTGCCCCACAGCCCCCCACTCCCCATCGCATCCCATCCCTCCTCCCCTTCTCCGTCCATTCAGAGACACACACTGGCACTCCCAAATGTTGCCCTTTTGTATTGCGCCATTGTCCAGCGCAGCATTGTGCGTGACGCCGCCTACTCCCCAGAGTCACGCTGATGAATGTCGTAAGAGACCTGCACAAAAATGATTACTTTCACTCCTGTCCTACTCAAGTTACTCTGTCCAAGTTTGAACTTCGCATCTAACAATTAAAAAAAACTAAAGATAAAGAAAAGTTGAGAATGAGTTGGAGTGAGTAAAAAATTACGTATTAAAATTACAAGCAAAGTTAAAATGTGTGTGATTTCAGCATTAATAAAGTAATAAACAAAGTTGGAGGTTCATTGGTTCAGTTATTACGGTAATTCTGTTCAATTGTAAATTCTGATTCTGGCTAATATAAAATTCAGAACGGTTTCTCGTTCTCAGCTAATGTTGACAGAGTTGTCGGTATAATTGGTCCATTTTGCCATGTTTTTCAGAGCGCTGGTCTCTGTGTTATATGTGTGGCCGAGCCAGAGGGAGGACTGTGTGCGGTTTGAATGGCTCGGTATGGGGTGAGCAGGAGGCTGCAGCAGATGGCAATGATTAGCTCTGTTCACATCCCTATCAAAAGAACTGAACACCCCCCCCCCACCCTCCATCCCTCCATCCACCCATTCCTGTAAAGGACCGCTAATAACATGGAGAAAAAAAAACGAACAACTATAAAATGCCACAAAAAAAAAAAGTCCAGGCAAGAGATGTCCGTTCGAACTGATGTCATGAGTATAAACTAGGAAAGTGTGTAACCTCTAAACCGACGCTGCTGTGTAGTTTTTTTGTTTACAGGATTCATTCACTGCTCCTTCATAAACTTCTTTAAATTTTTCTATAACATAAATGTATATTTCAAGTATAACATGATAAACCGATGGGAAAAAAAGTGAACATGAAAAGAATGAAAAGTCCAAAGCTTTTTTTTTTTAATATTTAATATTTTACTTTATTTGGAAAAATAATTTAAGCTAGATCCTTCTCAAAAAATGAAAACAAAAGACAGGAGCGAAAAGCAAAAAACAATACCAATAATAACATTCTTTTTACAATCCTCTTAAATAATAATATTTTGAAACATCCCAGCAACCCGAAGTGCCATTGCGAATAAGGAGTACAACTTAAGAAAGAACTTAAATAATCTTAAAAACCTTACAAAAGCTTAGAAATACAACTTAAATAAAATAAATTAACGTAAATCATACACATTTCGTAATTAAAAAAACGAAACAGGCAAAAACAAACAACTTAGGATATTATTCATATTAACACAAATGCTTTTTTTTTTTCATGACGGAACATAATTACATACTTATACGAAACCATATAAACCATATTATTACAAAAAGAAGTGGAGGCTCGGAAGACAGGGTTTTTTTTTTTTTCTTTTTTTGCGCACTTATTACTTTTTTTCCGCATTTACACAGTGATCACGTAATACATATAGTCTCCACTGGTCATGTGACTGAATATGCACCATTTAACCGAGTGAAAGACAGGCCAGTATGGCCAAACATCCACCGTTTTGATGTGGTCTCTTGCACACTGACTCGTGGGGCTTGACGATACTGGCGATTAAAAAAAAAAAAAAAAAACAGCAAATGTTGCCAAAATATTGCAAAAACGTTGCCACGATGTCGCCGTAGAATCCACGCGATGGACACCGGCAAAGACGCTGTGATACATTTCTTTCTTAATCTATTCTTCTTTAACATCTTTCATGCTTGGTGCATTCTCTGGGCACAATAATAGCACCTGTGTGGGCGTTGGAGAAATTGGCGAAAACCAAAAAAAAAAAAAAAAGAATTACAGCAAATGTTGCCAAAACATTGATAAAACATTGCCACAACGTTGCCACAGTACCGCACACCACATGGCAGAACATTGCGATACATTTCCTCGAATTCCTACTTTTTTTACTTCCGGACATTTTCTTCCTTTTCATACTTTGCGTCATAAATCTAAACGATATCGAAATGGACACACACTGTCCAACACCTTTATAAAATGGCTTTACAGGTAAATTTTACAGATACGTTTGAAAGAGGGGTGGAAAACGTTCCGTGACCACTCCTCTGTTCACTCCAGGACGTTTCCAAGCCTGCAGGCCATTGTTTTCCTGCGATTTTGTTCAGAACAGAGAACCAGCTCACCCTGAATATCAGTTAAATCAGTCCTACTTTCTCAGCAGCAGTAATCACGAGGTGGGACATTTCCACCTAAGGTTTTGAGCAGCAGCATTTTCTATGGAAGGTCAAAAACGTCCTCCATAGCACCCAATGAGCATCGGCTTCCTTGAGGCCAATTACACCTGAACAAGGGAAGAAGAAAAGAAGATCGCCGTTAGTTAGAGGGAAAGTAAGGTTTGTAAGGTAAGAATATGCAGATCAATCAAGAATCGATCGTATCGTTTTATTTGATACACACCTCGGTTGCAATTACACATTCGTCTTTTTCCTCCGACATGACCATGACAGACTTGTATTTGGTGTCGACGCATGCCGACACGGACGCCGATGCACATGCGGATGCGCATGCTGACTCGGAATACAGCGAATCGGAATAGTTCGACTCAGGATACTTTGATTCAGAGTACTTTGACTCTGAGAACTTTGACTCGGAGCATCTTGACTCGGAATACTTCGATGCGTCACTGTGAAGAAACAAGACATAAAAAGAAGGCATTAGTATCGCTGGGAATGAATTTAGCAGGAATGATATAAGACGGCTCCAGAACGTTTTTTTTTTCTTTTCCAATTTTCACCTTTTCAAGCGTTTCCTGCGTTTTTCTTCGAACTCGCATGTGTCTTGCAAGCTTTGGCACTTCACGTCTTCACAGCTGTCGGCCAGATCCTTTGCTGCTGCTGTCTCTTTCCCGATGTGCTCCAGTTTCACCTCATGCTTGACTTCATACTTCACTTCTTGCACAAGGTTGTAGTCGGACGCTTGGTGCCTTGACTTGTAGCCACCTTTCTCTGCATTGGAGCTCAAGTCATGCTCGCTATGGAAATCAATTTTCTTGTTGATGTTTTTGACCGGCGCCAATCCCGACACCACGCTGACGCTGAGGTCCTTGTCCCGGTGGCAGTTATTCGTGAGGTTGTTGATAGTCTCGCTTTCCCCGTTCGCCGCTTCTTCCTCACGGCTCTGACGCCGCTGCTGCACCTTCGATCGCACACATACCACCAGAACGGCGCACGCCACAATCAGCAGAAGTACCAGCAACACGCCGGAGCCTACCGCCGTCCATGGGATGTCGCTGGCAGCCTGGGATGCGCGTTCTGGGAGCAGGAACTGGCAGTTGCGTCCTCCATACCCAGGCACGCATGCGCAAACATAGCGGTTGTTACGTTCGTGGCATGTGGCGCCATTGTGGCATGGGTTGTGCTGGCAGCGGCTGATGGGTGAGCTGCAGTTGCGTCCCGTGTAACCTGGTGGGCAAGTGCACGTGTAGCCGTTGGCACCCTCCTGACAGGTCCCGCCGTTCTGGCAGGGCAACAAGGAGCACTCATCGCTCACGCGGTCACAGTTCATCCCGGTGAAACCCTCAGGACACTGGCACAGGTACGAGTTCACTAGGTCCACACACCGGGCGCCTGCAGGATGAAATGATAAATGAAGAAAACCAAATGGTAAAACCAGACTGCACATGTTTTTCAACCTTCCTAAGGTAAAAATACTCTGATCTAGGGATCAGTTGTTTTCTGACATGACAACTACTCACTATTGCCAATCAGGCAAGGATTTTCTGAAATCAAACAGCCAGTCGTACCATTTGAGCAAGGACCAGATGTGCAGTGATCGATCTTCTTCTCACAGTTAAAGCCGGCGTAACCAGTGGGACACTGGCAGAAGTAGCCACCATCAGGATTATCAGCACAGCGCCCCCCGTTGAAACATGGACCATCTGCGCAAGTCATGGCACTGAGCTCACAGTGTTTGCCATAGTACCCCGGAGGACAGGCGCAGGTGTAGGTATTTTCCAGGTCCTGGAAGATAATGTGAAATTAATTACGGGTCAGCAACAAAACCACCAGTACCCTGAGGACAGCAACAATCTGTGTAAGCTCATTTGTTATGTCAGGGCAGAAACTTACAGTGCAGCTCCCTCCGTTGCGGCACGGATTTCCGGCACATTCGTTGACCTCGATCTCGCAGCTGGTGCCTGTGAATCCCGGGCGGCAGGAACAGGTGTAGCTGCCTTGGCCGGTGTTGCTACAAGTGGCTCCATTCAGGCAGGGCTTGTGATGTGTGCAGTAGTTCAGATCTGGAGGGAAAGCAAGACGTGTGCAACAAACGGAGGATTAGTGTGATGAAAACAGCAGCTCACTGCTGGCCAGCGTGACAGCTGGACAGCTGCAGTCTCTTCTGATTGATTTTTTTTTTTTGGTCTTGCATCTATTTTTTATATTTTCACTTGCTCGCTTTCTATGTTATTTTTTTGTGTATCTTTTATACTGAACTTAAAGAAAAATATTTCTCATGGACTATTTATTCATTTTTTATTCTACTTTTTTCTCTCTTCTCTCTCTACATACAGTACATTGTTTTTTTTGTGTTTTTGTTCGTACCCTGGTTGCAGAAAAGGCCACCCCATCCCTCCTGGCAGTTGCACTGCCATGGCTGTTGGCACGTCCCATGAAGGCATCCAGGGTAACGAATGCACTCGTCACAGTATCGGCCTTTGAAGCCCACTCTGCACCTGTTACGCGATCAAAGAACGAACAAAGTTAGTTTTGCGAACAAGAAAAGTAAACAACTATAACATTTTGCTCAGCATATGGGGTAGAATCGGGCACCAGATGAGGTTAGGATATCATTATGAAAGCAGGTTTGTTCTTACTTGCACTCTCCAGGTTTCTCACAGAAGCCGTGCTCTTCATCACATCCAGGAAGGCAGATTGCTATAAATTAAAATAAAAAAGGTCAGAAAGAATGGATACATTAGAACCACAGCTCTGTAGGGAAATGCTCTTTGTTTTGGTTACACTATAAATCCTGGGTAGTTCATTTTGCCTTCAAAGACAGAGGTCACTCAACCTATTAGCTGTTACATTCAGCATTTAAAAAAATCTGCTTATCTCTGTGGAGAGGACAATAAGAGACCTGACCAACATGACCATACTCTCTCTTTTCCCTGACGGTCAAAAAAAACTTTATTTCTCTCTCTCTCTCTTTCTTGTCCTTCTTCTTCACTTCTATTTTTTTTTTTTTTTTTTTTTTTGCAGTGTCTTCAGGCAGTGAAGATAAGAGTGGACAGCTGGTGTGCGCGCAGCCAGCGCACGACAGCTGCTCCATTGTCTCCGCGCTGCCGGCAGCTGCCCCACTTCGAACAATACCGCCCCTTCGCCAGCCAATCAGCGCCCGGCCCACTCAGGAAGCGACCAATCAGACTCGGGCATGTAAATTTATGGCACGCGTGAGATTATTCCGAAAAAAGAAAAGAACTTTCTTTGCCCCGACTTGAATAAATCAAGTGGTGTTGTGAAAGTCGGGAGGGGAGAATAAGGAGGGGGGCGGTAGCTAACCTACAAGTCGCCCCTTAACCGTTAAGTTTTTTTTTTTTCTTCTTCAGTCTTTCACTAAATAAATGGTCCATTTTATCCCTCTCCACACACACACACACACACACACACACACACAAAAGCAATAAGTACGCGCTTTTACGCAAATTGAGATTTGGAGACTTGAAAAAACTAATACTCTCAAAAAAAAATCACAATCATAAGTTCATGATCCATAAATATATAACGCACAATCAGTTTAACCCTTTCAAGCCCTGGTGATGGTTTTATATATCGCATCCCATATACAGTATGTGGTACTTACGCTCGGTGCAGTACTGCCCCTTCCACCCGGCATCGCAGATGATCTCTCCGCGCTCCCCGCACGTGAAATGACCGAACGTGTCGTCTCTGGGGCGGCAGAAAACCGAGCATCCTTCTCCGTAGTAGTGCTCATCACAGACGAACCTGTAGGAGAACTTGAGTTCGGTTCTTCCCGCGTTGTGCAGGTCCTGAGCCCAGTCCTCTCCCACCGTCAGGTGTCTCTGCGTGGTCATGGTGCTGATGATGCGCTCTGGATTCTCTGTTTGTTTGCAAAAATCATAGACTTGAACAACTTCAAAGCGAAACAAAGTTGCATTTTATATTGTTTTTTTTTTTTTTTTTTTTACATGTGACTTCAAGTACTTTCGTGTTTCATGTAAACAATGCCTACCTGTTGTAAGATCCTCTTTGGATTCTGCGTGCACTGCCTCAATGATGAGTGAAAACGTTCCCTATACAAAAAACAAAAACAAAAAAAGCAATCAATTTAACCGAGCGCGCAGTATCATGGCGCGCAGTATCATGTGCCTCTCCACGCGCACTCAGCGAGCAAGCCGAAGGACTCACCGGCCACGTGAAGCCGAAGTTCAGCTTGATCGGGTTGCTGAACGAGCCATCCGGTAACGTTTCCGGGATCTGGAACGAGTTGGATCCCAGGACGGGAGTGACCGCGCTGCCGTAGGTGCAGGGCGGCTCCGGGTTGGCGTTGGGCTGGTAGTGTTTTAAGCACACGCGGAAAAACGTTTTGCACTCGCACTGCTGGTACGGCGACGTCAGACCGCCTTTACAGCAGTTTCTGTTGCCTTGGATGCCTTTTTTGTTCAGAAATTCTTGCAGCTTGAGCTCAAAAACGCCAGAGCACAAAGCCTACACAAAACAAAACCATGCAAAAATGATTAAATAAAGTAGTTTCCAGTAATATTGCACGAATACAATTGAAATTATATATACCCATCATACAATACTGTATATATTAATGATGCTGTAAGTTACCTGGTTGGCCAAGACGCACAAGGCTGAGAGCAACAGAAGCACGCGTCCCATGGTGAATAATAATAAATAATAAATAAATAAATTAAGATTCAAACAAATACAAATACAAACAACAAGTCTCTGAGCCCCTCAGATGCTCCTCTTCGACTGATTCATCCGTTGTTCCCTCTCAGTGCCTCCTTGTTCCCATTGATGCCAAAGAAATCCACAAAGTCTTCCTTCCAAAAAAATGCCTTACTTGTTGCTTCCACAGAAATAATCCTCCAGATCGTTCAGTTTCATAAACAAAACGGTGACTCGTTAACTTATGTGTGAGTTTGTGTGTGTGTGTGTGTGTGTGTGCAAGTCTGTGTAAGTGTATGTGCAATTGTAGTTCCGTTCCTGCTTGGTTCCCAAAAAAAAAAAAAAAAAAAACAACCCCGAGCGCTTTGTCACTGTCCTGACGCGCCTCCTTTTCTTTCGGCCGTCTTTCTCCCCGCGTTGCGTTTTGGCTCTGCTGGGGCAGACCGCCTGGATGCAGGTTTTATATGGGGGTGCCACATGCCGGGGTACTAATATGCTAATGAATCACCACCCCCAATCTGTCCCATGCTTTCTGATGGGGCTCCCCCATCACAACACCACCAATACACCCCCCTCCTCCTCAAAATACCCTGGCTTCATCAAGCACTCTCTCTCTCTCTGTATAGATAGATAGCTGTAGAGAAGAAGAAAAACACACACTGGAATGGTGGATTAAACTGCATTTTTTTATTTATTGTGTTTACAGTCAAATTGCTTCTACTTGCTTACTTTGGAATTTTCATGGCAACATTAAAGCTTTTTAATTCTTTCTATTTATTTTTATTCTTACTTACCTTACTTTTTTATGTATATATATATTATAATATTATTTATGATCATATTTTTTATCAGACCTAGTACATGCATGCATAACATAATAATTTCACCTTTTTTTCATATAAGGGAACTAGAATTTAGGATGATCTTACATTTGTAACTTTTGTATAATCAAAGTAATGATGAATCGATGTTTTTGTTTTGTTTTAAACTGTTTTAAACGATCAGATCAGCCAATCTCTTTGATGTCATTTCCTGTTGCATTTATGAAGAAAAACATCCTTCATGCCATCAGAGGGAAATTTAGCCGCCGATACACACTCACACACACTCAAATTGCATTATTTGTATGGAAGCCAAATTCTCCACTTGTTTTCTTTTTTTTTTGCAGGCGGGTGCACGAGCAAAGCGCGCGTGTGATACTTTCAGAAAGGAGACTGAAGCGTGCGCGTGTGTGTGTGTGTGCGCGCGCGCGCGTGTGTGTATGTGGCTCGTGTGGCCATCCCCGGGGCACTTCGCCATTGTGTGTTACTGGAGTAAAGTTTGCTCTCTCCGCGCGCTCAGCTGTATGTTAATTCGGCCAGCACCTGCTCTCCCCCTCTTACAATATAACGGGGTGCGAGAGCTCCCACCGGCCGCGCATGCGCACTAGCGCAGTCTCACAATTACAGGACCCCCCCCCCCCCTTCCTTCACACAGGGAAAAACAAGTCCATCAGCTTCTTATGGTTCTTCTCTTTCTCTCTCTCTCTTCTCAGGACTTCTTAACCCAAACTGATAATGTGTTTGTTTTAGTTTCCACCCTTGCATCTTTCCATTTTTGTTGTTGTTGAAAAAATTTATTCTTAACTTCTCTGTACAAAAGGAAAGTGTGTGTGTGCATGGTGCTGTTGGTGGAGGGCCTATGAGAATGTGTGTATGGGTGGTAGTGGTGGTGGTGGTGGGGGGACGGTTGTTCTTAATTTGATCATTCATTTAGGTGTGATTTTCTTTAGCACAAAAAGCTATTTGCAATGCGGTCCATAGTAACCAAACACAAGCGAGACAAATTGCATCACTGTTAAGTTATGCCCGCTGAGTTCATTCGAATTCTGACATCACAACGTTTTTTTTTTTTTTTTTCGAGGCGAAAGATGGGATTGTGAAAAGACTTGCAGGCTGTTGCTCGGTTACAGACAGGACAAGAGGGATAATGGCACCGGCAAGGGAAAAAAGAAAAAGAAAAACAAATGATCTTAGTCTCCTGCCATATGAAAGCAGAGTGCTTTATGAAAATAGTAATCCACCCACCAGTCTGATAAATAGTGTGTTTTAAAGGGTTAACGCCTCTCGCATGGCTGGTGTTTGTGACAAAGTTGTTAACACAGCACTAAGTTCATATTATTCAACTTACAATGGCACATTCTCGGTAGCCTATGTCTACATGGAACCGCATCTCAGTTAAATTAAGCTTTGCAGCTTTTGGGCAAATCAGGTCAGAGATTAGATGATGCTGCGATACATACCTTTAGCCACAGGCGCTATTGTATGAAAGAGGGAAGTGATGGAAGTAGATAAGCTCTGTAAAGATAAGCCTTAAATTTAGACAGACAGCCATAGACTGGAGCATCGATACAGCACATACAGCCGGTGCCTTTATTATTGTTCCCACATTCCTTGGTCATCATGCATGTAACTTATCTCATCTGAAAGCAAATCATTTTTAATCAAACTGTCACATGGTATCATAGTAGGAGTTAATGTCACAGAATAACAGGTCAAGCATTTTATTTCCTCCAACTTTATACACTTCTGAAATGATTGACCTCATCAAGCAAATTTATGTGTTGCTTTTTGAAAGCTTTTACCATGCTGTAATCAGGCCTGGGTATGGCAGGTGAAATTTAACTTAACTTTACAAAAAATGTGGTTAATCACAGTTCATTCATGATTTAGCAGCCAGGCAGGCAATTACATTTTCAAGAACTTTCGATGATTTAAATCATTTAAGTGTGACAAATATGCAAAAATATGTATATAATTAAAAAAAAAAAAAAATTAAAAAAAAAAAATA
>JAQQZT010000010.1:4587452-4597452 GCA_030068275.1 Clarias platycephalus | reverse complement strand
TACTCGGACACGTGCATCATGAAATTTTGTTTTCTTAGGAACCGTTGAAAGAAGTTACAAAAAAAAACAACCAAAAAATAATGTTGCTGTTTAAGTAACAGAAACAAAAAAAATACGTTTGATGTTCAACTGTTAAAAAAACTCACAATATTCATATAATACTAGTGTCACATTAGCGATATCATGTCATATTAGTGATTATTTATTTATTTATTTAATGTCTGGGCCGTTTGTTAAGAACACTTCACTGCATATCACAAATGAAAGTTTAATTTGAATTAAAATTTGTGTATTGTTCTGTTTTTTTGTCAAATTACACTGACTTGTCAAAAAATGCTACCATAGTGTGAATTGATAGATTGACAAAAAGAAAAAGAGGGGGTATAGGTATAACAGTAAGTTTTTATAATTTACTCTAATTTAGTCTGATCCCCATCAAATTACGCTCCTGGTACATAATCAACAAACATTTCCCAAGATGGTCGGTCTTTGCATGCACAGAAACGTTAAGTAGCATAAAATGATACGCACCACGGATCGATCTTTTCTACTGTTATTATAAGTGCTACTTATATTTGTTAATATTTCTCAATATAACCACAATAGACAGTTTATACACTCAAAATGTCCAAATGTAGCCTGTGTAATCTAAGTAACTGACTAAAATAAACCGCCCCACCTAAATAATAAACCCCGTCATCAGACTTGTTTTTCAGAGTGACACTGAAGCCAACGCGCGTCCATGTCACGTCCCGGTCTCCCGGAGCAACAGGGCCTCTCAGCTGTCAGCGGCTCCCTGGCATCTCCACTCCGTCTAACACCGTTTATCATTTGACCCCTCATAATTTAATCCGGGATGGAGTCTGACTCCCTTCGCACATGTCTGTCTGAGATGCGTGGGAGGCTCCGGATCATTCCGGCAGATTGATATCGCGATGCTGTGTTCTCTACAGGCGTCTTTCGCCACATGCTAATGCATTCTCGAACACTAGCTGGCGTACCCACGAGTAAAAGAACAACAATACAAAAACAACAAAAAAAGAATGACTATCAAAATTAGAAAAAAATTATTATATATATGTATATATATAAGACAGATGTGTATATATGTAAGACAGATGTGTTGGTAAATTAGAGTCAGCCTAGACACTACAGCTAATCGTCTGTGGGCTTTGCTATGTTGAACAAAAAGCCTTCACTTGATTAAAGCTACTGTTGTAAATATACAACAAAAAGATTACATCATCATGTCACAATTTCTCCATGACAACATGACTAGCTGAGTTAGCTTGTAAGGCATGATTGTAGCTGGCTAGCATAAACAAGTTTTCTTTTTAAACTTATAGCAATGGATAAGTGCTGATGCTAGCATATTAGCATTACACAGTTAAAGCTTAGTTAGTTAAGCTGATAGTGATTTTTCCAATAGTTTCTGCAACAAATTTTAAAAAATGTGTTTGTTTTTAATGTTTTTCATCACGCAATGCAATAGAAATTTGGCTTAATGGCCAATGAGGGAATGAGGGAATCTAACATGACCTACTTTTATGAGTGATGATGAGCAGCAGAGTAACATGAAATAAGCCACCAGAAACAATTAGGAGTGACACATCCCATTAAGCTACCATTACAGACCACTGGAGACACATTAAAACCCATTAGGAAACATCTATTATAATCTAGATGCTTGGGATTATTACCCTACATTCACAGTTGAACATGAGGTGCTTGTCACTGTAGTCGCATGTACTTACGGCCTAGGCCGTTTTTTTTTTTTGTTACGATGAGAAGTGGTATATACGGATCATCCATAATATTATGACCATTAACGGGTGACGTTAGCAACATCGATCACCAACTACACAGCAGCAAACTAATGACAGGATCATGTTCTCACCCATGCCCAAAGGCCAGCCTGTCTGGTACGATCCCACAGAAAAACTAGCATGTAGCATGAAAAATTTAATTGCTGGCCATGATAGCAAGGTGTCAGAACCTCATTTTGGCAACTTGTTATTCTCTTCCACGTTTCGAGCACTGCATGGCACGTAGCCACCTGGTTTTCGAAGCAAAAGGCGCTGCATTGTGATGAGCCAATTCCATCTCTTCTTTCTGTCACATGATCAGTAAAGCGAAGATATTTCCTGTGCAATACAGTGGCTGCACTGAGTGGTTTAAATGTCTTCAAGGGTTTTTGGAGAATGTTGACAATGTTAACACACTAACGGTAATAAATTACATATATGTGTTGCATAACGTCTGCGATACATAGGACATTATGCAATTTAGATGTTGTTTCGAATTAAACAAAACAATGTGCGATTCTGTAGTTTGTGGTGAAGCTGAGAAATACCATAACAAAACTTAAAACATGCACAAGTGATTTGTGTACAAGAGACGTAAGATGCACACTTTGTGTGTGGGAAGCTGTTGGTTAACCGGTGCATACCTGTACTATGATAATGAGCTGTCGTCATGTACTCAAGTGAAACTAAAACTGGTAGAGTAATAAGCCGATGATGCTGTTCTTCTATCATATATGTTGTTTCTCATGATCTTCAACAATCTTTGTAATTAAAAATGTTTTGTGTGAAACACTTTTTCCTTGGTCTAATTTGCTGCCACTACTTTCTGTTTGACTCACTACAAAAATCATAAATCAAAGCATTAGTTCTCTATATTTTATATTAAATCTCAATGAATATATTCTATCTATCCATCTAGGAGCCTCTGTAGTCCAACTAGGGACCATGGAGGCCAGTGATGATTACCATTGTATTTATTAGGACCCTGATAGGACCTCCGGTTAACATTTACACACTACTGGCAATTTAGGAATGCCAATTAACCTAATCTGCATGTCTTAGGACTGTGGGAGGAAACCAGAATACCTGGAGGAAACCAACCAAGCACAGGGAGAAAATACAAACTCCATGCACACAGACCTGAATTGAACTCGGGACTTGAAGATGCAAGGTGACAGTGCTAACCACTAAGCCACCGTCCACTCAATAAGCATATTACTGATATTGAACTGCAATCTTAAATAAAAACAAGTAGAACTATACCCTGATTAATCTATTGTGCCAAAACTGTGGGAGGTGGATTTATAGTGTTTTGAAAAATCAGACCTAATTCACACTAATACACACTAACCCTGTATAACCTAAACAATTTTGACCAAATATTTTGTGCTTTGTAACATTCGTGCTTTGTTACACCCTTGTGACTTAATATATGATGGAACGTTTTTTTGCCGTGCATCTGTAGGGTTGGGGTTCGAATCTTGCATCAGGTCTATGTGTGTGGAGTTTATATGTTTCCCTGTGTTTTGTTGGTTTTCTCCGCGTATGCTAGTTTGTTTGGTCTTTCCCTTATTGCCCAGTTCGCTTCAATTCCCACTTCAGTGCATGGAGTTTGTATGTTCTCCCTGTGCTTGGTGGGTTTCCTTTGGGTACTCTGGTTTTCTCCCACACTCCAAAGACATGCAGATTAGGCTAATCGGTGTTCCCAAATTGCCTGTAGTGTTTGAATGACAACCAGGTGAGCTGGCAACCTGACCCCTTAAGTAGCTGCTCGCTGCCATAGAAACGATGGCTATATCTCCAGGTTGTTGGATGGCATGTAGACAAACCAATATACCAAAAAAAAAAGGGAACAATTGGGTGTGTTTATGTGTGCTTTCATAATAAGCACTATAGTCAGGGATGGAGACATGTAACATGCTTGGCTTCATATCAGTTTGGTTTGGTAGCCAACTTCATCAGTCATTTCCCCAGAGATCTTTACTCTTAGATGTTCTTACGTTCCTTCTTTTATTTTTCTTCCTAACATCTCTATTCCTATTTAATGAGATGTCACATATGATTAATTTAGTTGTTTACTTACGACATCAGAAGTTTTTTTTTGTTGTTGTATGTTTTTCTGAGGAACCAAGCGTGCCGGTTATACCAGAGCGTCATACCAAATGTGCATAGATTTAAAGAATTCAGATGTTAATCGTGGCTGGAATCGGGGCTCCGTGTCAGACTGCTGGTGAGAATGAGTCTTGAACTGTCATTTTGTCGTTTGTAGTGTGAATGAAAGATGAGGCTATTTAAGATCACAGGAAGACATGTGGGCGGTTCCCATTTGCATTTTCATGTATATTCATAGTGCTTAGCCTCTTTTAATGAGAGAGAAGTTGCAGAGTTGGTCTGTTGCATTAATAAGAAGTGTTTATTAGTCTACATGGATTAATGTTAACGCTTCAAAATGACAGGTTTAGAGCTACTTACAAAAAAAAAAAAAACAGACATAAACCTCATATGGTGGCACAGTGGCGTAGTGGGTAGCACTTCAGTCTTGCGCCTCCAGGTTGCAGGTTCGATTCCTGCCACGGGTCTGTGTGCATGGAGTTTTCAGGAGGAGAGAAGAAGATATTTTGTGGTAATAAGTTTCAGCTCTGTGACATGGCCGGACAGGTGGGACAGCCTCAAATCATTCTCTCTCAATTGTTCTTTCTGCCTCTGTTGTTTTTGTACTTGAATTTCTGAACTAGTGTCGCGAAAAGACTTTGGATGAATGTGTATTATTGTAGATAACAAAGATAGATCTGTAAGAATAAACAAGAATAAGCAATGATAATATTTCAGGAATAGGCTGAGGTTGTTGGTTACTATTAATATTATTATTATTATTATTATTATTATTATTAATTATTTTTATTACGCAAGGCAAGGCAAGTTTATTTGTATAGCACATTTCATACACAATGGTAATTCAAAGTGCTTTACATAAAAGAGAAGAAGATAGTTCTAAAAAGAAATAGAAAATAATAGCACTAAAACTTTTAAAATTATTTAAATTTTATTAAAAATAACAATAAAAACAACTCATAATGACACTTTTAAAACTACTTAAAATTTTGCTTAAAATTGCTTCTTTATTATTATTATTATTATTATTATTATTATTATTATTAATAATAATAATAATAATAATAATAATAATACATTGAATTTTTATTTAAAATTATAGAAGTAACTTTTGGAAGATGTGAGGAAATATGTAATATTATACCTAATATACTGTGTGTTAGGAGGCTGAAAGTAATAAAAAATGTGCTTAAGTTAATATGGAGCTCACTGTCATTGTTGGAGCCTCAGGGAAAGAACCTGATTTGTTTGTTGGAATTTCAGTCCTAATCTATTGAGTGACTATAGTCACAAGTCATCAGAGAAAGTCCAAAACTTACTTACTCATCGTCTATAACCGCTTTATCCTGTATTCAGGGTCACGGGAGCCCTGGAGCCTATCCCAGGAGACTTAGGGCACAAGGCGGGCTACACCCTGGACGGGGTGCCAATCCATCACAGGGCACACACACTCTCATTTACACACTATGGGCAATTTGGGAATGACAATTAGTCTAATCTGCATGTCTTTGGTCTGTGGGAGGAAACCTGGAGGAAACGCACCAAGCATAGGGAGAACATGCAAACTCCAAGCACACACAGATCACAAGTCGGGAATCGAACCTGGAACCTGGACGTGCAATGCAACAGTGCTAACCACTAAGCCACCGTGCTACCAGAGTCTAAGACCATCTTCACAATAAAGATACATTAACAATTTAAAACAATTTATAGTTTCAGCAAGTTTTCACTGAAATTGTAGTTCACATCACAGGCAGCAGAGGTCGCTAAAATTACCTACTGCTTCTTTAACATTGTAGCTTAAATACTGTTAAATGTTTGCACTTTGTTGTCTCATTTGAAACAAACTATAGTTCCATAACTTATTTAAATTTCTCTGGCGCCCCCTGCAGGATGAACTGGACTGCTCGGTTACCATTACCCTGACGTATTCCTGCAGCGTCATGATGGTGCTCCTTCCAATCTGTGAAAGTACGATACTAGGCTGGGGATCAGTGAGATCACAGAGTGCTCAGGTTTAACGTAGACGGATCTGAAAAGGGTCCTTGACACAGCCATAGTGGTCAGTTTAGAGCACAAGGAGGAGCTGAGGCAAAGGAGGAGGTTGATAACGACGGAGAAGACGCCTGATAAGACCAGACAACTCTCAGAGACCTGGTGGAGGAAGCTCAGTTGTTTTATTTGAGGATTTTGTTAAAGGTTTTATCCAACACTTCAGTTGTTCCCTACAGGGTGACTGTAGAGCAGATACTATCTGGGTGGTGATGCATTCTCAGTAAAGCAAGTGTGTGTGTGTGTGTGTGTGTGTGTGAGAGAGATGCCTGCGTGAGAAGGTTGAGGCTTTGGAACACTGTTAAACCCTTTACCCACACTTGGCCATCTTGTGTTAATCATAATGTGTTAAAACCTTCACCAGTGTCATGATTGATGGAACTGTTTTTATTTTTCAAACCAGACGTTTCACACACAAACACTGGAGAGTTTCAAAATGGAAAAAGCGTCAATTCACTAGTCAGCATCCTGAATATAGGACAGTTTTTCTTGGACCTGGTGAACTTGCAGAAGGACACAAATCGTTAAACATTACATCACCTAAAAGTGGCAAAAAATAAACAGATATGTGTGTCGGAGTGGCAGCACAATGGCATAGGGTTCGATTCCCGCCTCGGGTTTGTCTGGGTGTGTGGAGTTTCCTCCGCTTACTCCGGTTTCCTCCCACAGTTCAAAGACATGCAGATTAGGCTAATCGGCATTCCAAATTGCCCGTATTGTGTAAATGCGCTTGTGAATCTTGACTGGAGGTCCTACCCCAGTCGTACGAAATGGGAATTAATAAAATGGTCACCATTGGCCTCCATGATCCCTAGTTGGACTACAGAGGTTCCTTGATGGATGAAGATGGATCCCCCTTGTGATTTATTGGTGGCTCAATGTGTTAAGGCTCTAAGTTACTGATCGGAGGGTCGACGATTTGAGCCTCAGCCCCACCAGGTTGCCGCTGTTGGGCCCTTGATCAAGGCCCTTAAACCTATCTGCTTCAGGGACGCTGTATAATGCGGTCCAGCCTAATATGAGATTATACAGCACCCGGGAAGCAGACGGGTTTAAGGGCCTTGATCAAGAACAAAGAACAAAGAATTTCAAAGAAGAACAAAGAATTTCACTGTGCAGTAATGTATCTGTGACGAATGAAGGCTGAACTCATTTATGTACTTATTTCGCTAAATTATTTAAATCGTTCATTTAATTTGAGAGAAAATTGATGTCAGATCGAAGGGAAGGAGCTTGTGAACCATTGGTACTGCGTTTTTTTTCTAAATGACAGTGTTTTTTTTTTTATCTGATGTAATAAAATCAAAAATCAAGGCACTGACTCACTAAATTTACTTGATCTTCTAGATTGCCTTAGAGTGGTGGAACAGCTGATTCAGTCCAACACAGAGCCAGACATTAGTCTTCAAACTTGATGAGACGCTAATCAGATCCTGTTACATGAACCTATTAGAGCAGAGCAGGTTTGGAGCCTGACTTGGAAAATCAGTGTCGAGGACAAACACACTGTGGCTGTATAGTCGAGTTGCGTTTCTCAGATGTGACCCTGACTCAGGAAAGCGTCACCCGCTGCTGCTACTGCTGCTGTACGCTTCGTCCTGTAATGGAAGCAGACAGGGGCCACCTGGTGGGAATTAACAGACAGATGGTGGTTTGGTTTTCCTCTGGAAGGATCTGTTAACCTCGCTCTCCACCTGTTCCCTGAACATTAAGCCTGACTCCAGTGTAAAGTCAACAAAGAAGACTTTTTAACCTACATCGAAAAGGCAAAGCTTAACAAGTCGCCAGGTGTTTAGTGATACAGATATTCACCAAGACTGAAGGTTTAGGGTCTTGATGATGTAATTGTCTAAGGACAGGTTCTCAGCTACAATGCGCCTCTGGTAGCGATTACCAACACCAGGGTTTCATGAGGGTTCAAAAATTGATAGAGCAGAAAAATATACCTAACTTCAATCCTCTTTATAATCCCCTGAAACACTAATGCATTTATCCCAGCATTTCACTAGTGTTTGGTTCCATCAAGGACTTTTCTCAGCTCATCAGACTGTCTGCCTCACATGGCCTCCCAAGAACTCCTTCGATGGCTGAGATAAAGTGCATTAGTGTAGTAGGGGATTATAAACAGCAATAACTCTCATCATTCTGTTTTGCAATTATTTGTATTAAACTTTCAACAAAATGATGAACGAGTCAAGAACACATAACGAGGACCCGAGGAGAACATACTGTATCTCTTCTGGGTGGTGTGGTTAATAAGCTGGTGATGAATTAGTGTTTAACACACATTTGTTAAACATGTTGAGAATACACAGGGCTGTATCTCCGACACCGGTGTGACTCAGTCCCTCTTATGGGATTTCATAATGGCAGCAGCTGTTCTTGGAAAGGTCCAGAGCATATCACTTACTGTTGACTAATTGTGACAACTGAACCCAAATGTATCAGAGAAGTTTTACTAAACGTCTGAATAAGGACAATAAAAAACTCTATTCCTGGTGCAGGATTTATAAAACTTAACTTAAAACGTACTTTTATTCGATTTTGAATGATAAAGGTGAAAATATGAGAAAATTATAATTCTGTATTATTTTGAGAAAAATATTATTATTGGCTAAAACCATCTTCTTACGGTCTATTAATGTCTTATAAAACATCTTCAGCCATACCACAAGCGAGTTGTTGAAACTTTACAATACAAGATCAGTGTATCAAATATCGAACAGCTCATATTTACTTTAACATTCATGCAATAAGTAACAGTAAATAATAATGTTCCATATCCTCTCCAAGATATTATGATATTGTGCAGTACTGGGGTGGCTAACCCTGGTCCTTGAAAGCATGTTTTGCAGTTATCCCTGCACTACTCACTGCTGATTACCTGGATAAGGTGTGTTCAGCTGCCGCCATAGTCAATCAATCAAAAGCTAGAAGATACCTTCTGCTTCTTCTTCCCCTCCTCTTACTTAATCAACATTATTATATTTAGGGGTCCAAGCACCAATGTCTGAATATTTAATATGTTCAACTGGAATGGCAAGCTGCATGTTGTTTGGATTTTTTAAGAATAATGTTAATTAAAAGTTAAAAGTTACCCACACAGGCTTCTTATTAACCTTTTAATAAACTTTATTAACTTTTGGTCAGGTCTTACATTATCCTGTGTATACTGACTATATGTGAGATATACAGTGTATAATCACATCTACAACCTATCTTGGTGTTACTGTCTCTATTGCTGCTGGATATTAAAGTATCTATCTATCTATCTATCTATCTATCTATCTATCTATCTATCTATCTATCTATCTATCTATCGGAATGAGCATATACTGAATGTATTTTATTTATTCTTCCTAGTGGAAACCAATGATATGTAAAATTAAATACACAATAATGAAAGGTGCATACTGTGTGTGTGGTGATGTTTTACCACTAGAGGCTGCTGATGTGCTGTTCTTCAATATCAAGCTAAAATACTACTGCAGTGTTTCTCAGTGAGCCCTAGTGGAGCATAAGAGTACTGCAGGGGGACCAGGAAAGGTCACTCCTAACAAATAAATAAAAGGGTTTTAATTTTCAATTCTGTGTTGGTGAGAGTTGAGAAAAGTTTCCCTGTAGTAAGAAGATAAACATAAAGCTTGTTTACATCAAACTCAAAATCTAAGGAAAGATATGGATGTTTAAACCTTTATACGTGACTCTAGTATTAGATAATGTAAGCATTGCGGATGAGGCAGTGGATACCAGATAATCTTATAGAAAGTGTACGGAACTGAAATGACTTTTGGAATAATATTTGAAAACACACAGGTTTGGTAAGAATTTTTCTTTGTGCTTTATATACACTCACCTAAAGGATTATTACTGTAGGAACACCTGTTCAATTTCTCATTAATGCAATTATCTAATCAACCAATCACATGGCAGTTGCTTCAATGAATTTAGGGCTGTGGTCCTGGTCAAGACAATTTCCTGAACTCCAAACTGAATGTCAGAATGGGAAAGAAAGGTGATTTAAGCAATTT
>JAQQZT010000010.1:4563221-4586042 GCA_030068275.1 Clarias platycephalus | reverse complement strand
GTTTCAAAGTCTGGGGTGATGGTAGACAGTGCTACCCGAAGATCGTGCTCTATGTCCAACCTGTTCCTTTCACGTGTTGACACGTGAAAGGTACCGGTTGTCGCGCGCGAATTTCAAAATAAAAGTCCGGTATAAGCAAAATAAGTAAAATAAAAAATAAAAATAAAATTAACTTTTGTTGTTGTTTTTTTGACCACACACTCCGCGACCCACTGAAAATGTTCCCGCGACCCACCAGTTGAGAAACACTGCTCTAAACGATATATTTTCGTCCTTTGAGACCCCTGACCCATTTTAGCATGTGCAGGACAGTGAAAAAAACAAAAAAAGGAAAAATACTCACTACATTCCAACACATCCCAATAATCTGAGCCTCCTCACTGTCTGACAGGTGCATGCTTGAAATTGAAAAGATTTTACAGAAACCGCTCAATTCTGTGGTGCTCACAGCATCTGAAATGCTAATTGTCAGGTGAGAGATACAGCATTGATTCTAGTTTATACAACAAAGTCCTGTGGAAATGTTCGTTAGCCACTGATGCTAAGGATAACAGGTTTTTTGTTGTTGTTGTTGTTGTTTTGGTCTTATTATTTTGTAATGTATTAATAACTGAGGAAAATGTTGATATTTTTGTCTTGTTTTCACTTTTTATAAGAGGGAAAGAAGCAGCTGTGGGCTTGCTAGCTAAACAGTTTTTATTATCTTTTTTTTATCTCAGTCATTAGCTAGCACGCATTTGGCCTCCATATTTCTCAGTCGCTTAGCAACAGTGTGGTCATGTGCTCATGACTTAAACTTTAAGAAGTCATGTGTTTATCATGCTCTTGGTAGTCTCTGGAATGTTCTGGAATGCTACAGAATTTCTTAAATCTTTTTTTTATTTCTGAATATAGAACTGGAATGAGGTGTCACATGACCTCGCTGTGCCACTGGGGATTGCACACACACACACACACACACACACACAGAAATACACAAATTCACATGTTTACACATAATTTCAGAAGTAACCCAGGAGACACACAAACTGCAGAAACATAATATAATGTGTTTAAACACTAAAACGCCTGACAGCTGGTGGCAGTGAATCCCGGCTGAGAGGAACAGGTGGAGATCCGCTGGCCAGCACGGCTCCATTCAGACCAGCCTCATGATGTATACCCTAGATCACACACACACACACACACACACAAGGGATTAGCACAATGAATACAGTGCTGGCGTGTGTGTAGCGTGTGGTGAACAGCTGGATGGCCGCTCTCTATAATCCAGAGGTTTAAGCTATCAGCAGCTGTGTGCTTTCTGACCTCCTCAGTGATGAAACACTACACACACACACACACACACACACACACACACATATAAATACCCTGTTAGTTCCAGAATTATTGGCATCCTTCGTGCGAGCTAAAAAAAAAAAAAAAAAACGATATAAAACAAATAACAGCAGATGCGATGAGTGTTACTTCACGCTTCAAGCACCATCTGTCGCTTTTGTGTTGGTGATGGATGACCAAGAGAATTTATAACCCAGGGAAACATAAAGTTGGTCAAAGGAAACAATTGAATTTCTGCATTCTGACCGCTTCTTCTTCTTGTTTTCAAATAAGACCATTTTTATGATTTTTTTTTTTTTGAGGATAACACCATGACCATTTATTTTTTTATTTTTTTTTAATCCTTATGAGAATAGGAATGGCTCCACATATATATGGGCGACTCCATTACCCATAGTTATTTGCACCCTGAATTAAAATGACAAATGCAAGAAATGTAACAAAAGTGTTTTTTTTAATGTAAGAATAAAAATCTACTAAAAATAAACCCAACAACATACTGAGTATATCTGGGTATAACTGGGTATAAGGTGTAACTGTTTGTTCCGCAATAAACAAATGACCCAGACATATTATATATGAGTATTATTAGTACTGTATATAGGTCAATCAGGTTTTATGTGCTCTCCTACAAAACCAAAAAGTCCCTCCACCCATGTCCCTAAAATATAAATTTATATGTTATAGTCTTTTTTTCTGCCTTATTTCTGAAGGGCAAAAATTCTTTTTCTTACTTACTTTTTCTTTTCTTTTCTTTACATTAATTTTTTTCTTTCTTTCTTTTACTCCTTCTCATCATGGGTTTCCACACAAAAGTAACTTAAAAGTGCCCTAAATACTAATAAATATTAGCTTTGAAAAAAAAAAAAAAATTCCCATTCAAAATTCAAATTTCCAAATATACATAATGTTCATACTCTTGTATGTTGTGTATGTTTTTTTTGCATTCCTTCATCAGAGGGATTTTTCTTTTCTTGTGTGAAGAGATGAGAGCATCTGTTCTTATCAGTTTCCACCCCCTCACACAACACAGTTTCAGCCAATCAGAGTGCAGCAGGCTTAGCAGCTGTCCAATCATGTGTGAGCCGTGCAAATTGGCTTCACCGAGCCAACAACCCCTTGCAAAGCACGCGTGTGTGTGTTGGGGGGGGGTTTAAGCATTTTTATCTCTGTGGGAAATTTTAAACTAGACCATATTAGATACACTGTGAACTATTGTAAATAAGTAAATATATTAAAACAGTCAATGAAGTAATAAATATGGCTTTGCACATCATGTCCTCTGTTCTTCTGATCTAAAATGTAATAAATCAGCTATTTATTTTTAAGTTTTAGTAGAGCGACAATGTTGCTTCACTCAAAATCTGCATTGTGAACAATTATAATTCTCATTATGAAATCCGTATCAATTGTAATATACCTCCATGGTGACATTAATTATTTAAAGATGCATTCAGCAGATGGGATTTTGATGTCTATGGGTGTTCAAGTCAAACTGGGACTTTTGATTAAATTTGTTCTGGAGGTCGAAAAAATTCATATAGCAATATCTTCCCATAAGATATTATGTAAATGTAGAGAATGTGTTCCAGCCACTCAAAGAATTACAGATATTACAAAAACATAGTGTAATTTTTGAGCAATTATACATTTATACATGTTTTGGTGTACAATATAATCAGAATGCATCTACTGTATAACATATAAAGTCACATGGTACAATATTACAATCTACATACTATAATTACATAAGTACATTTCAGATTCAGATTTTAGGAAGGGATGACCTTGGGGCGGAGTGAAACCAAATTCAGAGGAACATACTTTCACGCTAGGACTTGGCAAAGCATCAGGCTAGCAGTCCGTTCTTATGTCAATTAAGCAACTCAATTTTCAGCGTGTATCCTACTAATTAGCGCGTAACCTTACTGAGGACGTTAGCATGAGATAAACTTACATTTCTTGTTAGTTACATAAGCTTTGATTTAAAAAACAAGCATCTGACAAGAAACACGTCTTGGCTGATCAGTTAGATTTGAGTTAAAAGGAAAAGATTTTTCATTTGAACTACTTAACTACTTTGAACTACTTAAATAAACACAAAATTCAAAATCAACTATTTCAACAGCTTTTTGGAGCATGCGCACACACACACACACACACACAGAAAAAAAGACAGCTGTCTCTGTCGACAGACAGGTGACAGGTGTGCCCTGACAGCTGTGCTTAAAAGTCCAGCTGTGCTAAAAGGTCTAAAAGTCTCCACCTTCATGTCACGATCAAACCAAACAATACATTGTCCTCTGTTCAACCACCTAACAACAGATTTGTCCACATATCTTTCACTGCGTGTACATTTACAGCTCTAGAGTCTCTGGTTACAAACTGAGATATGATGGAAGCCTGTGATTAGCAGTTAACTACTGACACAGCTAGCGCACCAGCATTATGACTGGATATGTGAGAAATGCTACACTCATACACAGAAGAATATTCGTATGTCTGTAAAGAAAGCAACATATTACAGACCAGTTTTCAGATGAAAACCAAAAAAAAGTATGCATGAACATAGAAAGCAGTAAGTAGGAAAAAGTGACGAGAAGATCGCTGGCGTATTATCTAGCACACTCAGTAAAACCTGTTGTTTTACACTGCTATAAAAACTGCTGTTGTTGACTGTCTTTATTTTATTAATCTTTAGTTCTCTTTATCGAAGTTTCTTTTTCGTCAGGGTTAATGTACAGTTGGACGCAAGTGCAGGTAAACAAGACTAGATTTATTACTCCAATTACCAAAACAAACATGGGCAAGTAGTACTCGTAATCCAGAAACAGGCAAGGGTCGGGCGATCTGCAAAACGCGTACACTAGGGCAATCAAAACACGGAAACCAAAATACCAGATCAAAGTCATACACTGAAAATCGAACACAAATAAACACGGCTTGGTAACGTCCGGAAAAACTCACGAGAGCATATACTTCGCAATGTTCCTCCATTACTGGGTCCTATTTAGGCACCCAGGTCACTGGGTGCAGGTGTGCTTAGAATTCAGGAGACATGGAACGTGTCTGTTGGGGGCTGTAATCTGTTTCCGCCATGTCTGTATGCAGATACGGCATTGTCTGTTTTATCATTTCTGCTGACCTGACACTAAATAAATAAATAAATAAAATGTCAACCATTCATAAAAGCACGAGTCAGAAGTTGCTTGATCATGATTTTATTAACACCAATGCTCCAAAGTGAGTTTCTTCACAGACAAAAAATAGATCTCGTTTTGCATGTTTCATTTAGAGTTTTAAAAATGTAAACATTGTTGCAAAATAAACAAGTCAATCATGAGAATAGATTTCATTCATTTTACAAATAACATTCTCAATATTATCATTTTATACATTAATAGATTTGCACTATTTTTCTTTATTTTTTCAACCTTTTTTTTTTTTTTTTTTAAGTATAAGAAAACAAACCTCTAACAAGCAAAGTCCAAATCCAAACCAGTTATCAGGAAAACTTAAAAAAAAAAAGATGAAATCCTGCTGTGTATATTAATTAGTTTGCTGTTTGTTGTGTAGGGATGGGCAATATAATTATATATTATTAATATCATGATTAATCATTCTAAAATATAATGTTACAATATATCAAAAGGATAATATAGCTTTGTACTATATATTTTTTACAAATATTTTTTGAGGTGTACAAATGTTTATTAGAAATATGGTCTTGAGCTTAAAATATAATTACATAACGTTTTATTTTCTTATTTATTACAAGTTTTCAGATACAGCATGTTGCTAATTTTCAATTAAATTTTAGTTAGAAATTGCTTTAATGGTCGCATAGTAGCTTTACAGGATTAAAAATGTCTATCTATAATTCTTTTAATTTAAGAAATATAAAACATATATTTATAGTTTTGCTGTTAGTTTGAGTATATATTTTTATATTATATATATTTTCTATATTTATTATAGAAATTTATAGAATTATCATAATATTGGTGCTTTTCTTATATCGCCCACTCCTACTACTGTTGGACTGATGGTCTATCAAAAGCTTTATAATTATAACCACACTTAACACCTTACACTGTGAATGACAACAGAAAGCAGAATAATGAGCTTTTTATACCAATATTGTTGCATTTTGTTTTCATTGTGGCTGGTGATCTCTTCATCTACTGTAACACTGCATGCAATCCAGCATGAGATGAAAACATTTAACATTGTCTGCTTGCCATCGAAGTTTTCATTTCAATCACACATTCAAACAGGATTGTAGTAAACTGAATCAGTGAAGGAATACAGTCCATTTACAGTAATGTAGCCATGCAGAGTGAAAGAGAGAAGGCTTGCAGCAAAAATAAAAATGGATGAATTAAATTAAAAACATTTTAGAATTTTAAAATAACATAAGCTGACTTGACAAGTTTCCGGGAGGGAATGTTAGGTTTCCTTCCTGATCAGTAAACTCCATGAGTACAAACAACTCGCTCCCATCTGTGCTTACTTTCACTCAGACTCTCAGGAATTCTTCTAACCAATCAGTGTGTCTAACGAAGGGTGTTGTGCCTTGTTTCTAACCAAAAAGCTAGAAGCAGCCAGAAAACACAACTGATTTGAAAAAAAGGATAACTGAAGTAAAAAGTATTTTTAAAGGTTAAAAAGTTAAATAGACACCAGCTTTGCTAGCAATGAGACTGTCCTACTATGTTCATAAGCATTAACTTTCAACATCGCGTCAATATTAGTAGTTGATCCGGCTATAATCTTGGGCTAATTTTTGATCTTTACCTGTACTTTATTACATTGAGTAATCAGAGCATAGTTTCATTTAGCAAAGAACATGAAAGTTTAAGTGGTCAGGTTTATTTACCAAAAATTCAATAGGACATGAGTTAACTCTTATTTCACCAATAGTTTTCAGGTAATTCTGCACTTAAGTGACTTACTTAAACTTTAACTTTAGGTACTTAATTTACTTTCTTAAGTAAGTAGAATTTGGCTAATTTGGCCATCAATTGGAAACATTTCCTTATGTAAATATGATTGAGTTAGGATTAAAAATGCTTAATATTAATGCTGATCCCTATATGGCATTAGTCTATGAGCTTGTGTTCAAACCCGTTTAATTAGTATTACAAATGTTGGAGCAAAAAGAAAGATGAAGAAGAAAAAACACCTCAGCCTTTGCAGTATGCTGGCTACACCCTGCTACATCTGTGGACTGTGATCCAAAATCTTCCTGTCGAGAACACTGTGCACACCTAGTATATTTCAAAACTTATATTATAAGTGGTACATATTTCTTTCCTAAATTCAGTTCAACCCAACACTACATCACTGCAAGAACCTCACAATGCTGGTGTGTAAAACCCGAGGCTAAAAACAAAAATTACAACAAACACACTATTTTGAATCATTCAAAACCACTAGATTTGACATTCAAGAACTTGAACTTGACCAAGCTCCAGAGGCTGAGAGCTGTCCAGTGGGAAATAACATCAAGACACAAATTTAACAAAGTGAAGAAGTCATTTTGGTCCACACAAATATTTAGCAGCAAATCTTCGAATGTTGAGATTCTTCATGTTACGCATTCAAATAATCCACCGATACAGAACACACCAGATATTTAAACAAACCACTAAAAATCTCAGTGAATATAATATTAATATTAATTATTTTATGTTGGAATTTTCTATTTAATTGTTTCTTGGTTAGCCCTGAAATGCTTTTAATGAGTGTATGCTGATAGCATGATTCACGCACCGTTAGTCACAAATTCTGTTAAAACAATCAAAGGGATACAAAACATTAAAACTGCAATATCTTGTAATAAAATACAAGACAAAATTTATTGAATATATTTGTGTTATTTCTTACCTTCCAATGGAATGATTTTGAAATGGAATATAAAATAAAGAGCTCAAGGATTAAGTTTTGTTCAAAGAAAGAAAAAAAAAAGGTTTTAAACATTTCCCGATGCTGGTTTCTGATCTGATCTTGCAACCCGTAAAAGTGTCCTCATGCTTTATCTTATGTCTTCTTGAGTTATTCTTGCAAAGACGTTGAAACTGAGAGCCTGAGGCATGCCGTGTAACTGACTGTAGAGTTAGCAGCTTCCAAGTCATGCCACAGGAAGTTCCCTTATGAGGTTATTCCTAGCTAGCTAACTTAGCTAACCAGGACTTGTTGCAAATGAGCAAAATCCATGGCTGTAATATCCATTTCTCAAATCATTGTTTAAACCAGAATTTTGCAGTCTGATTTCTTCAACTAAATCAACGGAAAACTTAAACGAATTAATCATCTTGTCCACCACTGCTATGTCGTTACGACGCATTCTAGGATGGATCGAAGGTTTTGGGTTGGATCAACCCCTCTTCTGGGTATTTGAAGCATTCTTTTCTTACATTCTTCCACATTTGGATTGGACTTGGGCAGTAAAAATTTATGCCAAGACGCAAGATTGTATGAGAACGTCTACTGAAAAAATGTGTCCTGAGTTTCACGCTATAAGCACAATGGAAGTCTTTTAGTCGCATCATGGTCCAGTCCGTTCTGGCCGCAACAACTGAAACAGAAAATCCTTTGTCACATAATATACAGTTGGAGAAACATTCATCATTGATTTTGCTTGATTCAATATAGATGAATCAGTCTAAAATCTAAAGGCGATCTTATATATTTTTTTACCTCAGCCTGGCCGAGAAACAGCGCATGTACTCAGTAATCCAGCGATCGTCCGCTGCCGAAAAATCCGACCGTCGCAACTTCTCCAGATCAGCTGATCTCGCTCTCCGACGTTCTAAGAGCTTCCCGCGCTTTTCAGAGTCACGGTATGTCTGGACCCCGACATCAGCCCGGTGGATCTGAATGGGAAAGAGAAATACCAGAAACACAACTACACTAGAAAAAACCTTACGTTCAAGTTCATACATGGAATAAACAATTCCTATAAACACATCTAGGACATTTTTCACTTTCACTTTGTAGTCACTTTGGGTCAGTTTGAGCACTGAAACCTGGTTTCTGAGACGACCACAGCTCTAACTTTATTCTTTTATATTTTAAACATGTATAGTATAAAAAGATCAGGGACCAACTCATTATCCATCATGCCAAATATATGAATTATTCAAGAATAACTGTGATGTATAACCAATAAATTTTCAGCTTGGCACAACTTTCTCTTTAAGGTCCGGTGCTAGTGATCAAGAGCTGGTGAGTTTCGAGAGCAACTTTTGTCCCCTTAAACAAGTTATTAAAAATTAATAGTTATGCGCACTGCTACTTAGCATGGCTACTGCTAGTTTCAGTTGTAATAGTATGACTGCTGTTAAATTAATTCATTACTAATAACATGACAATCCAGACGCAAACTTAGACTCTGATACTGAAATCCAACGCTACACAAACACAAACAGGTTTACTAACAGTTAGCTAGCTGGTTTGTTAAAATCAATGAAAAGCAATCGACTGGTATACACCAATCAGCCACAACATGAACATTGGGCATCAATTTTATTCCAGTAAAATGATGTCAGATTATGGGCACCCGATGCTCACCCATGCCCACAGGAACCAAAGGCTAGGCCATCCAGTCCGACCCCACAGAAAAGCCAATGCAGCACCAACCGCAGAAAAAATTATGATAGAAAGGCACCAAAATATTTAATGTACAATGTATATTGCCCACCAATGTATATTGCCCACCGTGCACCGGGTCCAGCAAGGAAAGAGCCCAAAGCCATTGACCTGGCCTTCAAACTCCCCAGATCCCAATCCGATCAAGCACCTACGAAATGGCCCCATCCCACATCACCCAAAATATCCTGGCACCAGACACCACAGCATACCTCCAAAGGGCTGTTTTGGTGGCAAAAGAGAAACCAAAAACCTATGTGGCTTTAACTGTAAAGTATGATATTAGTACACAAGCTAATTGTGTATATATTCAACTAAGACTTTTCATTCTTGTTTAAGGTATGCCTTACCTTTTAAATTTTGAACATTTGAACATTTAAATGTGCTCATCTGTGGAGATACTGTCGATTTACAGTCAGTTATACAGAAAAAATATTGTTGATATTTGAATTCAACTATTATTCACCTAGCCAATGAAATGAATCCCTCCCTATAGTACTCCTTCAGAAACTCAGAAAATTCAGAAGCACACACAGTGCCAGGGCAGCGACACTAGCTGATCTAACTAACCAATGGTAATACAAATGACCCTTGCTGTTGACCGGCTGGAATAGTGTTGTGTGTGCATCTACTGTATCTGTGCAGCTCTAGTCGGGACTTTCTGCAGCAACAAGTGAAACTTCTTTCTGTTCCTGCTGCTAATTAAATGAATGGAACACCTCAGATCCCCAACTCGACCTCAGCTCAGGCTGAATAATTTACAAGCATGCGGCCTGTAGGGCTGTGATAGTATCCAGTGTGTCTGGTGTCCCTGGATGCTTCACTGAAGAGAGATTTTTAAAGGTCCACTTCACTCTGGAGTGCGAGTTCTGCTCAGAATGTTTGAGGAGATCTGATGTGATCCCTGCTGGAATTTCTATATGATTGGCCTGAGTCTGGATGTTCACTGAGCGTTATGTTACTTCGATTTAAGTCACAGTTTTAGATTCTCACCCTCGACTGCTCGGACTTGGTGCTCACCTCTCCAGCGGACGCTGAGCCTTTCATGTTGAGCCTCCTCTTCTCCCTGGCCTCCATGCTCCTCTCGGCCCAGTCGTAGCGGATATTCGAGCGTCTGTTGTCCCGGTTGGAGGTTCTCTCCGCGGCACTGGCTGGCGGCTGGCTTTTGGCCCGGGTCGGTTTTCTCAGCACGGAGTCAGTGGAGTCGTCCGTGTCGAGCTCACGCTGAGGGAAACTGGGTTCAGATCGAGGAGCTCTGTGCCTCTGTCTCACTGTGAGCTCAGATGGCCCATTAGCTGTGACATGCTGGTATCCGTTCTCTGAGATTCATAAAAAGAAAAGACTGAGTAGTTATTTTGGACCAAGGTCATACAGTTAGAGAAAATAATGGAAAATCTGAGATGATTATATACAGACAGGTGAAAAATGTCGCACACTTTAAGACTTCATTCAATCACCTTTAGCTTTGATTACAGCCCACAATGTGTGAAATGATTCCTTATGCTCCCAGAATAACTCTTTCACAATCTTAATCCTTTTTCTTACCATCAGGGAAGAAAAACTCCAAAGATGTGATAACCTGTTCATTCCAGGCCACATTTCTTCCACAAAGTTGATGGTTCAACACCATTCTTTCGAGTTTTGATAACGTATTGAAGGGTTACAGTCATTTCAAATCTCCTCAGTTGTTTTCTTTGATTGAAGAAGCCTAATAATTGGTGAGTTTTTCTTGCTAGGCAGTATAGATTAAGCCATATTTCCATATGTGATGCATCCAGGTAACAGCTCCACTGTCTTTCAGCGTTAACCAGGACAAAGCTCAGCTGAGGACCGGATGCCTGGACACCTTCAAAACTGCATCGCTCATTTTTAGTCCCAAAGCGGCATAAGGCTTATTTTTAAAGAACTACTGTACAAAATATAGCTTCTTTGGAACTTAGGTCACACTGAAAAGGGGACGTTATCTATTTATAATTTGTGTCCAATTTTATTTTTAACTGTTCTGGTGTAAAAATTGTTCTGTATAATTAATCCATGACTAAGTCCAAGTCCAAGTGGAATTATATTAAATTGAGTATTATTAGTCTTGAAATCAGTTTAATTAGTCTTGTGGTTGACCATATTAATTAGATTAGAAATGAAGTTCATTTGGCACATTGGGTTAAGAATTCAAAGATATACCTTTTGAATTTCAACAGAAGTATTTTTCAATTTTAAAGAATTGAGCAATTGATGTTGTACAATAGCTTTTTTTTGTTAAACTTTGAAAAACATTCTTTGGTATTCTTCAGAACAATAAGAAGCTTTTTAGTGACGGTGTTCAGGCTGTGTCTTTTGAGCAAGATGGCACTATGAATTACATTCCCTTTGAGATATTATTTATAGATAATGAAATTGTACTTTTGTCACTGCAGTGATACCATCAAGTATAAACCTTTTAGTAGTTCTTTGAATAAAAGTTCTAAAGATCTTGTTATGTCATTTAACTTATCGTTTGAAGGTTTTTAGATATGAGATTCATGCTGTAAGTCCAAACCCACACAATCCTGGAGTCAAAGAAAACTAGCCTCTTTCTAAAACTGTGAACATGTCTCAATCAGTCGAGTTAGTATCACAAACACACTATATTCTTTCTAGGTTAGAAATATTCCACACTCCAGGTGAGTCTGCATTGAGGTACAGTACGTACCTACAGGTAGTGAGTTGTGCACCGCGTTGTCCGTGTCCTGTTCCGCGGTCACCTCTGCGCTCTCGGAGGAGGACTGAGGTGGGTTCGAGGACTCCGTCACCCTTCTGTCCCTGGGGCTGGACTTCCCGCTGGAGTCTGATCCGCTGTCCCATCCCTCCCCGAACAGCGGCCGGTGCGTCTGCTCCATCAGCCGGCGGCTGAGCCTGTACTTCACAGAGTCCTGGTAGCATTTGGAAAACATCTCCCATTTCGGCTCGCGGTACTTCTTCATGTACTCTGTGCGGATCTTCTTAGTGGCCGCATTGCTGGTGCTGCTGGTCATTTGGGCTGGATTTGAAGGCGGTGAGCACCTTGGACAGGTACGGAAGATAAAGTAAAAGGTGAAGGTGAGCTGGACACTGATGAACAGGAAAGGAACAGGATTCCGGCTTCTCTGCAGCAGCAGAACCCGGCGTGCTTCTAGCAATTATTTATTTATTATGTCTTACATAATACATACACAGCCTTTCCATGCTCAGTGACAGTATGTAGGCTCGTGTTACACCGCTCTCGTAGTGATTGCATTTTATCTCTGTATAGATCCTAATACAGTATATAGGAATTCCCAATCACATTGTAAAGTACATTTTATATATATTATATTATATCATATTGTATTATATTATAAATTATATATTATAGTATTTGTTCAAATTTCATATGCATGAATTTTTCATAACT
Source organism: Clarias platycephalus (assembly GCA_030068275.1). Classification (NCBI taxonomy): domain Eukaryota; kingdom Metazoa; phylum Chordata; class Actinopteri; order Siluriformes; family Clariidae; genus Clarias; species Clarias platycephalus. The sequence goes on along the minus strand of JAQQZT010000010.1, from coordinate 4,573,642 downwards.
TGCTTATATGTAGTGTATATAGAAGCAGGTGTATATACATATGCATGAATGGCATTCTTATATATTTATGAGCAGAAATAAAACGGAATCACTATGAGAGAGGTATAAAATGAACCTGTGTCCATTCTGCACCACCTGTGCTGTGTTTGAGGAGGTAAACAGCTGAGCTCTTACCTCTCTGGCCTCTTTAAACTCCGAGATTAAAGCTTAAACCAAACACTCCTCTCCACGTCATATCCTCTCACTGTGCTCATGGATCCTTACTGAAAGCACTCCGGTATTTTTTGCTTCAGGCGAACAGGTAGGAGAAGCGGCTCAGGGGGTGTTTACAGCATCACCAGCAGCATCAGCATCAGCAGCAAAGGATGATGTCGCGCCCCGACTACTTCGCCGTGCGCACGCGCGAGAGTAAAGCGCGCGCTCGCGCTGTGGTTCTTGTTCTTTTTTTTTTTTTTTCTAAATGCGAGCCTCGCGCGAGCGCGCGCACCTGATGATGTAACTGATGATGAGGACTGAGCTTCTGAATGACGTAATGATCAACTAGTGTTAGTATGTGTCGTTAAAGAAGTTTGTAGGAATGGTTAAAAGGTTTAAGGCTAAAAATAATCTGATTAACTTTAATCTAATCAGTGATATTATTAATTAAGGTTGAAGCCCACGTACATGTCTGCCTGCAACAAAGATAAAACTCTTAATTTTTAAAATTGTAATTTCACGACATTGTATTTGGTGCGAGAAAATTATAGGCCTATGCTATTGCTTTCCACTGGATCGATGGATAAATATTAGGAAATTGTACAATATGTACCATGTTCACAGCAACATTTTTAATCTACTGTCAATTCATCTTATTACAGTCAACGATATAGAAAAGTTCATGGTTACGATTGTTTTTGGACTTAGTTATACTTCTTCCAACATCAGCCTGTATGAGATACACTCCCTGTATGAGAAATTGAGATGAGAAATTGAAAAAGCTACATTTTAAAAAAATCTTAAAACCACTCCACCATGTTAAAATTCACTTATACCACTTCAGCGCTGTTATTTCAGCTGTGAAAATATGAACTAATCTCAGTAAATACTAATACCACCTAGTAAAAATATTCAGTTTAGATTTTCTAACTAATATCTATTGGTGCAGGTGTTTGTTTACATTGAGACAGTAGCGCATTAGTAGCTTATTTTAAAGTAGATTATTAAATCTGGCACATAACTGTTCATAACATCGCTTTTACTCAACATTTTGATTTCATTTATGGTGCAGATTAAACTTCAGGCAGATATCTAATGACTGCAAAAGTTTCATTAAATTCTGTCCAGCCAGGTTTGCGTGAAGCTGTGACAAAATCTAACTCAACAGACACACAGACAGACAGATTTTTTTTTTCTGAGACTGGTTTCTGGTCATCCAATGTATGAAATGTAAAGATATAATTGAAAGAGCAAGTTCTGTCCAATGTACAGACAAAACCTTTCTTTTATTTATATGTGGAAGGCTGTATAATAAACAGGTGCGTCATTAGGCAATTAATTAAAACAGTTAGTCTTGAGGTTTTCTGTATACCTTTTGATAACATAATAACATCAAATACATTTAGTCACAAGGCAGAAGACACCCAGTATGGGGTATCAAACATACTCTAACACACCCAGTCATACTCTATGGGCAATTTGGAAGCACCAATCAGCAAGTCCGAGTTTAAGGGGAGAACCGGAGTACTCAGAGGAAACCCACAAAGTATAGGGAGAACATCCAAACTCCACATATACTCACAACTTGAAGGTGCGAGGCAAAAGAGATAACCTTTCTGTGTTTTTTTTGTTAATTTATTGCGCACACTAAAAAATGATGGGTTATTTGTTCTACCCAAACGCTGGGTTGCCTCTGTTGGGTCATTTTTCTGGGTTATTTACAGAGAATTGGGTACTTTTTGTGTAACCCAGCTGCTGGGTTGAAGTTTGGTTGGCCCCTCCCCCAAAGTTCACCTTAAATTCCCCCAAAATTAACCCAGCATTATAGTTAACTATGACCTAGCATTTGGGTTGAATATTTAACCCATCTTGCTGGGTTAAACAAATAACCCATTTTGCTGTGTTAAATTAACCCAGCATGTTGTTGGTCCAATATTTATCCAGCAGCTGGGTTAAAAACAACTCAAACTGGGTTGTTTAAAAACCCAGTATTTTTTAGGGTGCAAGAATAAATACAAGCCAGGAATCAGCAACCACAAAAACAACCATGTTCAAAAATAGATAATTTATTGTTCTTATTTGTTGCATTATTTTCTTGATCATTGGACTGAAAAGAAAAAAAAACATGGACAGAAACAGAAAAATGACTTGAGATGGACAGTACAGCTATTTTAAAGGGAAGCTTTGCATTGTTGAAGCATGACAAGTTTGTTCCCCCGGGCCTTATTGTGCCCCATCCAACCCCTTAAATGTCAGTTTCACACTGCTTTAATAGCTTACTGACACTAACGGTTGGTTCCAATAATCCAGTGACCTGGTTCCTTCACATAAAATCAACATTACAGTCTTTGGTAAATCATCTCCAGACAACAGAGTCAGCATAATTCCTTGATTTTAACCCCCCCTGACGTTGGTGTGTTGTAAACTAGGAGCAAGGAAGCAGCTGTTATTATTTCATGGTGAATTCCTGAGCGAGAGCTTGGTCCAGTAGAGGCTGAGAACTTAGAAGCACTTGCGGTGGACGATGCTGGGACCAGCCTCATCGTACTCCTGCTTGCTGATCCACATCTGCTGGAAGGTGGACAGGGAAGCCAGGATGGAGCCACCGATCCAGACGGAGTACTTACGCTCAGGGGGAGCGATGATCTGCAATGGGAAGAGGAACAAGATAAATTTCTGACACGAAACACAGGAACATGTTTGTGAAAGCTAGGTATGGTGGTTAGACCGCTAAGTTAAATCCATAGTGTTTAAATTTACCAGGTATAATTAAATTTTTATCTCTTTATACATCTGAGCAATTGAGGGCCTTGCTCAAGCACCCAACAGTGGCAACTTGCTGGTATTGGGGTTAAACCTGGGACCTTCTGATCACTAGTCCAATGCCGTAACCACTGCGCTACCCCTGCCTTGCTCATCCTACTTAAGGGTTATTTGTAGGGCCCTACAAATTATACATGCATCCTTCAATCATCTAAGGAACTTTTGAGGAACCGTTCTGCAAATACGTTGGATTTGGGGGGATTTTGTAGTGTACCTCAAAGGGTTTTCTGATTGTTTCACATTTGGTACAATGGTAAAGAACAGGCCTAGTCACCTATACTTCTGATTTAATGATTGAATCTACTTCGGTGGATTAGAAAAAATATATCCTCTTGTCTGGTACCTTGATCTTCATGGTGCTGGGAGCCAGGGCGGTGATCTCCTTCTGCATACGGTCAGCGATACCAGGATACATGGTGGTGCCACCAGACAGGACGTTGTTGGCGTACAGGTCCTTCCTGATGTCAATGTCGCACTTCATGATGCTGTTATAGGCGGTCTCATGGATGCCAGCGGATTCCATACCTGCATGCAGAGAATGAATTAGCAGGTTTTACTTTATAACTCCATTATAAAGAAGAAGGTTTTAAAAAATTGTTCTGGAACGTACCAATGAAGGATGGCTGGAAGAGAGTTTCTGGACAGCGGAAACGTTCATTGCCAATGGTGATCACCTGGCCGTCGGGAAGCTCGTAGCTTTTCTCGAGGGAGGATGAGGAGGCAGCGGTGGCCATCTCGTTCTCAAAGTCCAGGGCGACGTAGCACAGCTTCTCCTTGATGTCGCGCACGATCTCACGCTCAGCTGTAACGGAAGAAATACATGAATAATTTGTGAATTATGAAGTCTCAGTATTTGAGCTTCATCCATGAGACTTTTATCAGATGACACACACACCTGTGGTGACGAAAGAGTAGCCACGCTCAGTCAGGATCTTCATCAGGTAGTCGGTGAGATCACGACCGGCCAGATCCAGACGCATGATGGCGTGGGGCAAAGCGTAACCCTCATAGATGGGCACGTTGTGTGTCACACCATCACCAGAGTCCAGCACGATACCTGAACAGGGTGGACAAGCATAGGGTCAGTGTGTATCCATTAACTCTTACAGTCAAATTGACGCATTTTAAAGGAGTGATTTATAACTTCTAAGCACCATTTGGCGCCCTCTACAGCCTGCAAGGCAAACTACAGGGGGAAGGTAACAAGCTTTTATTTTTCCCCAACAGACTTCACTCAAACACTTCTGTAGTTACTGGTTCTTATTTGTTTTTGGCTTATGACATTATATTTATGGATATATCATTTATGGATATAAAACTATGGTTTCCTTATTAGAGAAATCCAAGTAGATCCCAAGAACCCTTAACTGTCTTTGATATTTATTTCTAATAAATGAGATTTATACATATTGCTCTGGTACATTCATTGCCCACTAAGAACAGTCAAAGCTTCCTTATAAATGTTTGTAACACAAGTGAATCATAACCCGATGGCGGTTGTGACACTCACCGGTGGTACGGCCGGAGGCGTACAGGGACAGCACGGCCTGGATGGCCACGTACATGGCGGGGACGTTGAAGGTCTCAAACATGATTTGGGTCATCTTTTCACGGTTGGCCTTGGGGTTCAGGGGTGCCTCTGTGAGCAGGGTGGGGTGCTCCTCAGGGGCCACACGCAGCTCGTTGTAGAAGGTGTGGTGCCAGATCTTCTCCATATCATCCCAGTTGGTGATGATGCCATGCTCGATGGGGTATTTCAGGGTCAGGATACCTCTCTTGCTCTGGGCCTCGTCTCCCACGTAGGAGTCTTTCTGACCCATACCGACCATGACACCCTGGACAGAGACAAGAAACACAATCAGATTTATATGTAGACACTACTGTACAAAGGAAAGCCGATAAACTGGAACGCATGATGCGTTTGTGTCTCTGGTGGAAAAACTGTCAAGGACAGATAGTAATGGAATGCATTATTTAATAAATATAATTCAATTATTTGTCACATGTACTTTATAGCACAATGTTATAATTTTATTTCATTAGGAATCTGGGGTCAGAGAGGGTACAGCAGCCCTGGAGCTGCTGTACGATAGCAGCTCCAGCGATAGGGTTAAGGGCCTTGCTCAAAGATGGAAGCCTGGCAGTGCTGGGGCTCGAACCCCGGACCAGTAGCCCAGTAACCCTCAGCCTTAACCAAGTGAGTCACCAATTTGGACATATTCATACAAAAGTATTTTATACACAGCATTTAAATCTGCTTGTCTACGTTGTAGATCCATTAATAGTGGAACATGATCAACCAGACCACCAGAATGCATCCCATTATCTCCACTGGAAACTTGTATAAAAAGATTATAAATGGATATATTAGATGTATTGAATGGATGCAAATTTTCCTGTTTTACACTCTTAAATAAAAGCATGTTTTGTTTGGATCTTTTAAAGGTTCCTTGTAGAACCCTACACATGCACCCTTTAATCATCTAAAGAACGTTCGAGGAACCGGTCTGCCATTCTGCCCATCATCCGCATTGGAAATCTGTATAACATCCCAGGACCTACCTGATGGCGAGGGCGACCGACAATGGAGGGGAAGACAGCTCTGGGGGCGTCATCCCCGGCGAACCCAGCCTTCACCAGGCCGGAACCGTTATCACACACCAGCGCGGTAGTCTCTTCGTCATCACACATGTTGAATGGATTTCTGAAATGAAAGCCCGTTATGAGAAATAAAGCACACACACACACCACTTAAATCTAACCCTAGCCTTAAATTCAGTAACCAGTAAAGTACAGATTTGGCTCTTAGTCTGTTTTTTCAAGCCTGTTAGCTCCATTAAAATATAAAAAGACATGGATGTGAAGACTGGCTTCTTTCCATTGCTAAAGACAAAAAGTAGTCTAGAGAGAAAGAATGCATCCTAGATTTCTTTTAAAATCCTTTTCATGATGAAATCCTACAGAGTAGTCCTTCTGATTGGCTGAGCTCGTACACGCTCCCGGTTCTTACCGCTGCTCGTTCCCGCTGTGGAGAGAATCTGGATGGCGCTTTGGACACTAGTTCCAGCTACAGTCAAACAGTGAGCAGAGGCCGCTCTTATACCCCTGTGCTCCCCCGTTGTCCCCGCCTCCAGGCGTCAGGAATGTGTGCGTACCCCACAGGAATCCCGGCGTCCATATTTGGGGACTTTGCGGGGGCCACATGCTCGGGACAGCCACCCGGTGCCTATAGACGCTCGCGCCGGGCCATATATGGAGCTCCAGAGCCCGGATACCAAGTGTGTGAGTGAGTGAGTATGTGTGAGTGGTGGACTGTAACCGTGTATGGACGAGTCGGGGGTCTGGTGTGTCACGCAGGGGAAGTGTTCATGATCTGATCAATGAAGGCCAACTTTAGTTAAGGACAAGCGACAGGATCAGATTGCGGCTCTGGACATTCCAGCGCAAATGTCTTTCGTACAGACTCTACACATGAGTATTGTTTATTTAAAAGACAATGTACAGTGTGAGGATAAAGTCTTCAACAAACCGAAGTATGAACATAAACAAATATATATATATTATTAACGTAATGTCACAACATTTATATTTTCATCTAGTATAGTTTTTAAGATTTGATCTAATTAAGGACGAACTTTATCCTCACCTCATATTTCATGCTCTTCGATAAGAGCACAACCTGAAATGCTTTATTCTTCTTACATCATAGCAATTTATCGTTCATAATAATTTTTAAAAACATTTTAGAATTTTCAATTCAGAAACTTTTTAATTGATTATAGTTACATATAACAACAACAAAGAGTCAGTCCTTTACCGTCATGTCTTTGAAGTTAAATAAAACAATAACAATAAAAAAAAGACACAATTTATGTTACTAAGAAACTACAAAGAACAAGCTTCACCAAATCCAGTGTTTAAAATATTTGTGCAAATTTTTTCTTTTTTTTAAATTATTATTATTTGAAGATGTCTGTATTTTTATAGCCACAAACACAGTTCACCCAAATAAGGACGCGTTCCAGGTTTCTTCCTATTGTCATCTCCGGGCGTTTTTCTTTGTTAAACACGCTATCGGCCAAAACACAGTATTGGTTTTAATATAATGTTATGAAGTAATGTTAAACATATAATACAGAAAATGTGTGTGGCCAAAAAAGCTACTTCTAAAGTTTATGTAACATTGAAGTGACCAATCTCGCTTCCCTAAAGATTTCAAGTTGCTAACTTCAGCCGTTTTGGAGAGATGATTTTATATGATCCCCCAAAATGGCCATTTTTCAGCGCCATCCTGTCTGACTTCAAACAATAATCATTTAAAATGCTAATTATTTGTATTTCCTTAAACGCATTGTTAACACGACCTTTAAAATTTGTTGCTTAAACAGTTTTTTGGTAAAAGCTTGAAAAGCGAAAACTCTGTAGTGTCCGTAACCATGTAAAAGTCTTGTTGCAATATCTTCAGAATTTTAGAATAATAATTTTTTTTTAAGGTTTATGTCTTTTCATGTGAAATCTAAATTGGCCAAGTTTCATCTGGATGACAGTTAAGATCATTAAAAGATCGAAATTAAAAAAGTTACGGACACTACACCTACAGTAGGTGAGAAACATTTTAGCACCAATTCCATGTTTTGCCGTATACAAAAACAACTGAATTTGATTCTCCAACAGAAACAACACATAATAGATGCTTGGATGATCACACACTTCTTCTGGAAGGATTGATTATATGACTAGAGGATTAAAAAAAAAAAGTTGCTTCAAGCTTTCGAAAAGCATTCTACACACCGTGTAAGGGTTTGATGTAGAACCTGTAGGCTTCACGGTGGTGTAGTGGTTAGCACTGTCGCCTGGCACCTCCAGGGTCCAGCTGTGAGTCTCACCTCAGGGTGTGTGTGCATGGAGTTTGCATGTTCTCGCTGTGCTTTGTGGGTTTCCTCCCACAGTCCAAAGACATGCAGATTAGACGAATTGGTGTTCCCAAATTGTGGTAGTGTGTGAATGAGCTTGTGAACGTTGACTGGAGGACCTACCATGGCCGTAAAAAGAGGAATAAATACAATGGTCACCACTGGCCTCCATGGGCCTCAGTTGGGGACTACAGAGGTTCCTAGATGGATGGATGAAGAGAACATGTAAAGATCAAACTTCCCTTATGAGAATATATATAAGTGTATATATTTTAATTCATAAAACGTTCTTTCATTGTTTAGTGTTCAACATGGCAGAACCATCACTTCAAAGCCTCACAGGTTGGATCGTAACTATTTATTTCATTACATAAAATGTATTTATTATTTTATTAGTATAGTAAACATGGTGTGGTTCCAGACATACTGTCAGGCTCGGGTTCTACGTCGTTCGCCTTTTATGGCTGTTACAGCATTTATTATTTGACACTGAGTTGATGTACATCGATTCAGCTGAGCCAAGTTTACTTCCAGAAACGACAGTATGGAGATGTGATGTATCGCTGTGGATCTGCTTTTTAGGACAAAGTATTTGCGGGTAGAAACAAGCGATGAGTGCAGTGTACAGTACGCTCTTCATCTGTGGTGTGTCACATGTACAGGGTGACCCAAATGTCCGGACCCATAGGCAGCTTTCTGTAAGATGGTTTCAAATCTAATAGCAGGCGATGGAACAGAATCAGACCGAACACCACACAAAGTAGTCTATGAGAATCAGTCACGAACAATCCAAAGCACTAGAGGAGGAATCATTGCTGCCAATTCAGGGGCCGTCGGGTTAAAATACGGTTTTGTCACTGGTAACCGTTAACATTAAATCCACATAGATGTTGGGTTGGCCTTGTACCACCTGGTGGAGTGACTTCCAGGGAGGGAATGGTGCTGTGATGTTTGGTGCCAGTGGGTCCTTTGGGTTCTGGCCTCTCTGGATTGGACTTGTTTGCCTGGCGCTTCCCATGGGTTCCTCAATCGAACTGGGATCTGGAGGGGTTTGGAGGCTGGGTTGCTGGTTTTTGGCACTTTGCATGCTGGGCCCAGTGTGTGATGGGCAGGGATGCACTGGGTATTCTGGTGACGTTCTCTCATGGCTAGATTTGACCTTTCTGTGGGATCAGACTGGACTTTGATCACCTTTGAGACAAGGGTGTCCACGATCCTGTTGCCAGTTTACTGGTGTATAATGAATAATCAATGCTATTCACTCCACCTGGCAGTAGTGGGCAAACAAGGTGGCTGCAAATTAGTACTACTACATTGAACAAACCCTTCAGCATTCATTGGTGGCTCAGTGGCACAGTATGCTCCTCACCTGCCATGCAGAGATTTAATACCAAAACCCAGCCATCCTGAATGCTCGTCCCAATCCCGGATCGAACGAGAGGGTCGTGTCAGGACCGACATCCAGCATAAAACCCGTATGTGGCGACCCGTTGAAAGCCAAAAGAGGAAGAACAACAACTTTAAACTAATCTTTCAATATGTATGTTAAAAAATAAGCAGTACAACAAAAACACTACAACAGGCTGCAGCTTTAATGCTCAATTCTGATATAAATAGAGACTGTATGCTGTATTTCATGAACTAATAATCTAAGTGTAATAATTGACTCATTAGGCTGTTTTAGATGTAAATTATGTTATTTAAAAAAGGTGAACGGAGATGATTATGGAAGGAGTCTCCAGTTTTTCTTCAAAAGTACAGTAGAAGAGTGTATGCTTTGTAGTTTCTCTATAACATGACAGGCTGTGGTTATTAGTCTTACTAGGCTGGCGAGAGAACAGCTGGTTCCAGCTGCTATAACACAAGTGAGAACAGGAACCAACTTCTAAAAAACACAGAATGGCGTCGTGAGTTGTAAACCTCGGCAAGTTGCTGTTGTGTGTGAGGAATAAAGCACTTCATTGTGTCGTTATAACAAGATAATCTACTCGATTTGGCCACATTGTGGATTATTTTCCAATAACAGCATGCCACGTTGTGATTCATTCAGTAGAGAGTAACGTACATAATATTCCTAAAAATAATTTGTGTAATAATGTGATATGTCACAGTAAAAGCACCTTTATTTAGACGTCTTTCTGGACAATTCCTGCATTCTTTTCTTTAAAACTGGTTCGGTTGTGCTCGGGGCAGGAATTCCACCTTTTTAAGGAAGTCTGTTCACTTCCTGCAGAGAGAGAGAGGGAGAGGGCAGACCGGACCTCCCTGTGTGACAGAGCACGACACACCCATATAGGGTGACCACAGAACTCGGGGTTATCACACAGGCGCCTGGTTTAAACCCTCCTCCACACTATTTTTAGGGACGGACAGAGACACAGGGGTGTGAAGACATCTGCTGTCCTTCACCTACTGAGAGGAGATCAGCTGCTGCCAGAAAAACAAGTGTGTGTGTGTGTGTGGGGGGGGGGGGGGGGGGTATTTTTTTTT
>JAQQZT010000010.1:4532659-4543302 GCA_030068275.1 Clarias platycephalus | reverse complement strand
CCGAGATAGCGTGAGGTCTCCTGGGGTGTCCCGAGATAGCGTGAGGTCTCCTGGGGTGTCCCGAGATAGCGTGAGGTCTCCTGGGGTGTCCCGAGATAGCGTGAGGTATAGAGAGGCACAGAGATAGCGTAAGGGGTCCCGAAATTGTCTTGAGATATCCATAGATATCATTAGGTGTCCCAGGATAGCATGAGATAGAATGAGAGCTCCAGAAATAGCATGAGTATGCATGGGATGACCCAAAATAGCATGAGTTAACCCAAGATAGTATGGGAGATATCATTAAGTGTCCTGAGAGGTGTTATGAGCTACCCTGATTACTAGTGATATTTTAAGAGATATCATGAGATACTTTGAGCTATCCTAAGATACAATCCCAAGATATCTTGAAATGTCCTGTGGTATCTCATGCTATCCCGAGTTCTGTCATGAGAGATTTTGGCAGGAGATGATTTTGCGCTTTATAACTGAAAAGGATTAAAATCCTGGTGGTTTTATATTCATGATTGTGTTGTGACCTGTTAATAAACTGGACATTCCTGTTTTGCAAAGTAACGTGATCCGCAGGGTTATACAGCATAATAAACTCTTGTGATCTTGTGTAGCTCAGCCCACAAGAACTGCTGAGAAAGTTTCAAATGGAACAATTAAAAAGTATCAGTGTTGTGACTGCGGCAAATTCCACACCATCAGAACTATATAAACATAATATTTAAAAAAAGTTTGAGCCTTTAAAGCTTAAGACTTTAAACCATTAGCTGAAACTTAGATCAGAGATGGCGTATTTGCTACGGTTTTACAAGATTTATTAGGTCTGTTCTGGGAATGTTCGTTCTTAGACTCCTAAATCGGCTTATCGTTTGGTCTCGTAGCTTTAGATCGTGACTGTGGTGCCATTTCAGTACGAATGTAGGTCAGCTGTGGTATCTCCTGTGGGGTCACCAAACTGAGTGTTTCAGGGTTTTCCTGTTTTAACGCAATTCATAAGCGGATTATATAGACAAGAATGTAGTGTCTGGGAACTGGGAAAACTTTGAATGGAGAAACGGTGTACGATCTTAATTCTGTCCTTAATCTTCTATGTAGTCTGGTTAATTCAGGTCTTTAGAAACATAGAACACGGTATGTGTTAGATTGCTAACCTCTGATAGACTTGATAGACCTTACCTTCGACCCAACATTCCTGCTAATCACAGAACCTAGCCTTGCTTCCTCTTGACTGAATTTGTGCATGTTTGGATTAACATCTTCCTCCATGTTGGCCACAGCAGCGTTATTTTCAGATATAGTGAACATGCAGGCGTGGCAGGAGATATGAAGAGATATGAGAAATATGAATGTCTTAACAAATGACATAAAAAAAAATAGACATGGCATGAGAAACCGAATCAAAGACTGGTTTATCTCATATTTCTTGAAAAGATCCTTTTTTGTCTTGTCTTTTCTTCTTCTTCTTTGTCCTTCGCCTATTCCCTTTCCGGGGTTGCCACAGCGAATAATCTGCCTCCATTTAACTCTATCCTCTGCATCATTTTCTCTCACCCCAACTAGCTTCTCTCTCACTGCATCCATAAATCTCCTCTTTGGTTTTCCTTTACACCGCTTGCCTGACAGTTCCAACCTCAGCATCTTTCTACCAATATGCTCACAATCACTCCTCCTTTTTCTTCTCCATAGTAAGTGCCTGTAATCATCTCCTAGAGCCTGGCACACTTCCTGTTTTATTTATAGTCTCCTCCTGTATGTAGACGGTGGTGAGATCTTGAAGTGAACAGATCTTTCTTTGCTAAGTAGGGGTTGAATATTAAGGAGAAAACTATAGCGGGCCTTAAACTGAACCTTGCAGAACACCATAGTGTGTTTTTGTTTTAAAGTTAAGTTTTTAATATATTTTTTTTTATTTAATGTTTAGGTGTTTAAGGACCTGGGTTCAGATGTGCTCAAGGCAGCGTTCGAGGGCTATAACGCCTGCATCTTTGCTTACGGACAGACGGGCTCAGGGAAATCCTACACCATGATGGGCAACCAGGTAAGAGAAGTGACCGGTTCCTCTTTTCACAAACCATCATACAGACAATAGCTGTATTTTTTTTTTGTTTGTTTGTTTTTACTTCTGTAAAAGTGGCCTAGATAGAGAAAAATACATCAATAGTGGCTTGTCTTTAGTCTTTCATTTGCCTAATAAAAGCAATTAGTAGTCAATAGGGTTGGAAATGATCAGGGCCTAAGCGATACGATGTTATCATGAAACCTAGGTGTCGATTCGATTTGTATTCCAATTCTGAATTCACGATTTTATAAATATTTTATAAACTAAAGAAATAATTTGCTCTAACCACAAAGCATACTGTGCTGCCTCCTGATGTATGAATAGCTTACAGTGCGAGTAAGAGTTAGAGTAAAAATTTAAAAAATATAAAAAAAGGTTATATAAATTTTGGTGTGGCGATGCATGATTTGCCACACAAAAGAATCGCGATATGTAACTGAGTTAAAGTGTTTGGCATTGATCTTTGTGATTTTCAAGCAGATATCTTTGAGGCGAAGCTGTTTTTTTGTATTAATTTTTTTGGACCAAAAATTTTCCCTAAACATCTGGTCCTTTCTGATTGCGCTGCAGGGAGATGTGGGGCTGATCCCGAGGATCTGCGAGGGCCTGTTCACCCGGATAACTGGCATGACCCGACGCGATGAAGCCTCCTTCCGTACAGAAGTCAGGTTGGTGATGTGAGGGTCTGAGGTCAGCGTGTAAACATCAGAAGTCATCCATAGAAGAAAGACGTTTTTACATAATGGATGGATTTAGACTTGTATGTTCTCCCCATGCTTGGTGGGATTCCTCGGGTAGATTAGGTTAATTGGCGCTCCCAAACTTCCTGTCATGTGTGGATTAGTGTGTATGTGCATGAAGGCTCCTGAGATCCAGGCTCCAGGTCTCTCATGACCTTGTAGAGGATAATCTGTATAGAGAATGAGTGAAACTAATTCATCTTAAATAATTCTTAAATTAAAATTTATTTTTGGTATTATTTAATCTATCTATCTATCTATCTATCTATCTATCTATCTATCTATCTATCTATCTATCTATCTATCTATCTATCTATCTAAATGTTAAGGGAAACTTTTCCTTGGCAGTGGTCCTAACATACACCCTTGTGGAAGCCAAAAATACATTAGTCTGTGTTTTTCCTCTTCCATAAGAGTGTATTTTGGGGCCAATGCCTTTTTCCTGATTGCCTTGCTCTGTACATCCGCTATGCCGATGAGGCTCACATGAAATTTTTTATGTGTTAACTAGTTATTTAGAGATCTATAATGAGCGTGTGCGAGACCTGCTGAGGAGAAAGTTGGCTAAGACGTATAACCTGCGAGTAAGAGAACACCCCAAAGACGGCCCTTATGTTGAAGGTAAGACTGGTTTGCACTCCTTATACCTTTAAAAGAATTGTGATAATTGCTATACAATGTGGTGTAGTGTGGATGTGGAAGGTTGCAGCTACTCCGTTGTGTCTCAGATCTGTCGAAGCACCTGGTTCAAAACTACAGCGACGTGGAGGAGCTGATGGAGGCGGGAAACATCAACCGCACAACAGCTAGCACCGGCATGAACGACGCCAGCAGCCGCTCGCACGCCATCTTCACTATCAACTTCACGCAGGTATCTAGTGCGCACCAGACGTCTGAGTCTGTTAGCTAAATATAAATTGCTATCTAGCTTTTTATAATTATTAAAAATGTACAAGCAAACTAACTTACCGTATTATAATTCTTTCCTTAAACTACTGTCAGTCTGAATACTAGGATTTGGAGTTCTAAGCTACATTAGCTTGCTTTATATAACTTAGCTAGCGCTAGAATCAGCGTTTGTCTTCGGTGTGTAAGCTAAATATAAATACAGGGGTAACAAATCTTTAAAAATAAGGCGTTAAACATGATTATCTGTCTGTCTACATAAGACAGTAGCAGCGAGATGACAGAACGTTATATCTGTTATAGAAAGACATGTAATCCATTTCAAGCCAAGTTAGCTTGTTTATGAGCTACACAGGCTATTGCTAAAGCTAAGGATTATGAGAGAGAATGTAGTTAAGTTTGATTACATATCTGGCTGAAAGCCTCGTTATAGAAAGTATTAAACATGGCTAGCTGAGCGAGGTTGGAGATAAAATTACTAAATGTTACTGTTACTAGCGAGTTTTCTAGGAAGCTGTGGGAGTGAATAATTTTAATTAGCTTATTTGTAACAGTTGTTACTGTAGCTGTAGGAAGTGGATAGCTAACAGTCAGTTATATAAAAAAAGATATGGCTTTTGTCAGGAAATCTAAAGACACGAAGTGAAAGTGTTGGACAAAGTCCTATAAACAATATAATAATAAAGCAATAAAAAACATCAAAAGACAAAAAAAAAATACTCTTCTGTCTGCCTCTCACCCTTCTCACTCTGACTTTACTCCTTTACTCTGTCTCTTTTCCCCCCTCACTCTCTCTCCCTCCGCCTGTCTGTCTGTATGTCTTTCTGTCTCTTTCTCTGTTTCTATTTCTGTCTCTCATTCTCTCTCTTTCTCTCTCTCTCTCTCTCTCTCTGTCTCTGTTTTTTGCTCTTTGTGTTTTCGATCCGTCTCTGTCCGTTTCTCGCTCTCTGTCTCTGCTTGTCTCTCTCTCTCTCTAGGCGAAGTTTGATGCGGAGATGCCGTGTGAAACGGTGAGTAAGATTCACTTGGTGGATCTGGCAGGCAGTGAGAGAGCCGATGCAACGGGAGCCACCGGCGTTCGCCTGAAAGAAGGAGGCAACATCAACAAGAGCCTGGTTACCCTCGGCAACGTCATATCTGCTCTGGGTAAGGGCAGAATTTAAAACGTCTCATTTGAGACACTCTTTAGAGTCATCATGTTATATAAATCTGCAGATGTGACGTTTCATTGTTCACCATCACTTGCTAACTCGCTGTTGTACAGCGTATTCTCATGGAGCAGCTGTTTATCATGTAATGAACACTTGTGGACTAGCTGTATAACTCTCCCTCTCTCTTTGTCTGTCTCTCTGTTCTCTTTGTCTCTGTAGCTGATATATCTCAGGATGGCGGGAGCGGCCAACTGAAGAAAAAGCAGGTGTTTGTCCCATACAGAGACTCGGTCCTCACGTGGCTTCTCAAAGACAGTCTGGGAGGAAACTCCAAAACCATCATGATCGCAAGTCAGTAGCTAAAGAAACAATCAGACACGACTCGTGCTCGTACAGTGGAGATATCTGAATATACAGTACACGCCATGTTTGTTTAAAATATATTTACATATCAGGCGCTTACCTTCGTACTAGCCTTGTTAGCAGATTAGCATTGCGAGATGTCTCTCGTGTAGGTGTCTGGATACTCTAAATTATACCATGGCATTTTTGTTTACATTTGTTATATTTGCTATATGACTAACTTTAAGCTGGACATCACAGTGAGATGAGAAGCATTCTAGAATTCCTAAGTAGATGTGAAATCTAGAAAATTAACATTTTCTCATCACGAGTAGATCGATTCTAGAGGTCTTGGGGAAACTATAAACTATATAAAAAAGAATTTGCTTCTATTCTTAACTCTAGAAAATAACTTTTGCCTGTACAGCAAGTAATTGTTTTAACTTTTTAAAGTTTTATTGTATTAAATATATATTAATATACTTTATTACCTTGAAATTTTAATGAAAATACTCTCTTCTTATGTCCTTCATGGTAATAAGGCAAACATTTTACATTTCTACTGTAGATTTGGACTCTAGAAAAATAATATATTTGCCTGTATATTGCAGCTATGTTCAAGACAAAACAAAAATACTTTTGCCTAAAATCTAGAAAGAAATTTGGCCTGTACACCACAGCAAGTACCAGCAGCAACTTTAGAAAGTTGTATTTAATTGAATATTAAATTAATATACTTTATTTTCTTTATATTCTAAGGGGAAAAAACATTTCTCATGTGCTTCATAGGAAGAAGGCAAACATTCCAGATTTTCTGAACTTTTGCCTGCATGTCTCATGTTTTTTTACCTATACATAACAACACAAAATTCTAGAAAGTATCTAAAATCTACAAAATAACTTTTGCCTGTATGCCATAACTCAAATATCACAAATCTAGAAAGCACTGGCACTATGGCACAGCTCTGAACTCTAGATAAAGAAATTGCCTGCATGAAGCAGTTCTAAAATCCTCCAAACTCCAAATTCCAGAAAAAAAACCCCCATTAAATTTTGTCTTTACTTTGCTCTAGCTCTGAACTCTAGAAAATAACTATTGCCTGTTCTTGCCTGCGTCACAGCTCTAGGGAATAGTTATTCTAGGGAATAACTTTTGCCTGTACATCACAACTCTGCACTCTAGAAAACAAATTTAGCCTGTATTTTGTATGCCTTAGAACATTTGCCTCTATGCGGCAGCTCTAAAATCTAGAAGAATATTGTTTGCCTGTACATAACAACTTTATATTCTGGAGAGAAAAAAAATCAGTCTGTACTTTGAATTCTAGAAAATAACTTTTGCCTGTATGTCACAGCTCTGTATTTTAGAAAAAAAAAACTTTTTGTAAAGATTTCCTAATTGGCTATAATAATTATAATAATAAACACTTTATACCTGCCCCCTGTAATAAGAGAATCATACTAGAGTGTAATACAGTGTAATATAAATGCCTTTCCCCTGCTTTTCCTCTCAGCCATCTCCCCTGCGGACGTGAACTACGGCGAGACCCTGAGCACGCTGCGCTACGCTAATCGCGCCAAAAACATCATCAACAAACCCACCATCAACGAGGACGCCAACGTGCGGCTGATCCGGGAGCTGAGAGCCGAGATCGCTCGCCTCAAAGCCCTGCTCGCACAGGGGAACCAGGTCAGGGATTAGCGCATGGAAAAACAACATGAGTTTCATAATAACACGCCGTGAGAATGCGAGTGAGGTTATGAGAGTGAGGTTATGAGAGTTCACCGTTGTAACTCATTCATTTTTCCCCCCTTTGTTTTCCAGATAGCGCTTCTGGATTCCCCAACAGCTCTGAGTATGGAGCAGAAACTCCACCAGAATGAGGCTCGGGTAGATAACACCTTTAAACACGCACACACGCACACAGGCACACATGCACACTCCTGTACTATTTCTGTCTTAATTCACCTGTTTCTCTCATGATTTCTTTTGTTGCTTATTTTCCGTTAATTTTCTTTTTATTCTTTGCTTTACTTTGCCTTTTCTTTTTTTTATCTGAATCTATAAATTATTTTTCTCTTGTATTCTTTTTCTTGTTTCCCTTTTCTTTGTCCTGTTTTATTTTCTTCATCTTCTTCCCCTTTCTTTCTTTTCTCACTTGCTTTCTTTTCATGTTTCTCATTTCTTTTGCTTTCTTATCTTTTCTTGTTTTTCTTGTTTCTTTCCTGTTGTTTTTTTCATTTTTTTTTTTGCATTGTCTATTCTCTTTAATTTCCTTGTTTTCTGGCTTTCCTCTTTCTTTCTTTGTCTTTTTTTTTCTTTCTTTCTTTTTTCTTTTGTTTTTTTCTTTCTTTCTTTCTTTCTTTCTTTCTTTCTTTCTTTCTTTCTTTCTTTCTTTCTTTCTTTCTTTCGTTTATTAATTAATTATTTGTACCCAGGTGCTGGAGCTGACGAAGGAGTGGGCAAACAAATGGAATGAAACACAGAACATTCTAAAGGTACTTAAGCTCATCTTCAGTTCTGTTTCTGTAAATGAAATACAGTTAAATAACTTTTATATATTTGTGTTTATCTGTATATTTTATTCACTTTATTGGTCAGTTCATTGAACAGTTGATGTTTGTACCCTCATCGTGATGAGTGATTAGTGTCATGATGAGTAATTGGTGTGTGTGTGTGTGTGTGTGTGTGTGGTAGGAGGAGACTCTAGCTCTGAGAAAGGAAGGGATCGGTGTGATCCTGGACTCGGAACTTCCTCATCTCATTGGCATTGACGACGACCTGCTCAGCACCGGCATCATCCTCTACCACTTGAAGGTGTGATTTCTACAAGACAAACTACACTGTGAAGTCATTAGCAGTGCAACAGAACACATCCCTGGCGTCTCATGTTTTTGGTCATTAATGCATGTGTCGAGTCGAGTTCTGAACAATTTAGGAAGTGACATTTGTTCAGAAATCCCTCCTGATCCCATTTAATCGGCTGATATGGGAGTTTTGTTTACAGATTGGAGCTGAATATTTAGTTATTTTGATTTGGGTTTTGGTTGCAGGAGGGGAGGACATGTGTAGGCCGGGAAGACGCCGCCATCGAACAGGACATCAGTAAGCTTGTCTAACTTGTTTACACCCATTTTCATTATATTATAAAATACATCACCCTTTTAACCAACAAGCCACCCAACCAGAACAATGAATCAATCACCAAAGCAATTACCCAACCAATTCACACAAGACTATACCAACCAACCAGTTACCCAGGTAACTAACCAGTTACCCAAACAACCGACCAACCCGAATCAGCCAAACAACTACAAAGCCAGTGATTGAACAACAACTAAATCAACAATAAATTACAAACCAACCAACCAGCCCACACTGAGCCAATCTAACCAACTACCAAATGAACCATATATGTTTTCTTTCGAAGGTTTAATCACCTACTCATTCATCCATCCATCCATCCTGTCAACCAATAAACCAACTAACCAGTCTTACACAAGACCAGTAACCATCTACCCAATAAAACTGGGTAACATCTGTTTTTACCCGAGAGATCTTTTAACTGTCCATCCATGCATCCATCTATCCATCTGTCAAACAAACCTGTCCACATTTGACCAGTCTAACCAACTACCCAATAAAACATCTGTTTTTCTTCCTAACATCATCCATCCATCCATCCATCCATCCATCCATCCATCCATCCAAAGAAGAATCTGACCAACCACCCAAACTCCAATCAACCAAACCAACCAAACTTTTATTGATGACTTAGCAAGAATTACATACATTACAAAAGATCACATGTGAGCAAACACAGCTTTCCATGACGCACATTTCTAGAGAGTTTATGAATGAGTTTATCAGTCTCACTTGCCCCCTTTGGCTTCAACCAGAGCATCCTTCTGCAGAGTGAAAGAATGTTTGTTTGTTTTTCTTCACCACATGCTTCTCAAAAATGTCAGTCCTCTGATCTCTCCCACCATCTGACTTCTTTCAACAGTATTTCTCTGCACTGTAACACGCTAGATCACAGTTTATTAAGTTGTCACTGTGTCCCTCTGTTCAGTTTTGCACGGACTGGGACTGGAGAGCGAACACTGTCTGTTTGAGAGTCAGGATGGCACCGTGACGCTAATCCCTCTGAACGAGTCGCAGTGCTCAGTAAACGGAGTCCACATCACCGAGCCCTGCCAGCTCAACCAAGGTCAGCTCAATGATCGGTCTTACTTTCTGAGAGTGCAATGATGAGCTGTCATGATTACAAGGGGCGTTCAAGTCAAAGCGGGACTTTTGATTGTGCGGTTATGAGGGTTAAAACTCCCTTTATTTCTCAATATAATTCCTTGCTACACTAATGCACTTATCCCTAGGTCAACTGGGGGAAAACTGTAAACTAATAACATTTTCCGATGATGTTATGATTTGTCTGAATTTAGAAAGGGGAAAATAATAATAACTTACCCATCCTTGTGGAAAAAGCCATATTTCTCTATTTCAATTGCAGTGATTTAAAAACAAGACCAGGTTGTGACCTCCGTGTTAAAGACTGGCTTCCTTGCCCTGACACTGTGGAAATTACCAACTAGTTATTAAAATTCTTGAGGGGGAAAAAAAAAACAAATCTGCCACAAACTTGGGCTGGAAATCTTGCTTGAAATTCCACAAAAATGTATTGTTTTATTGGTAAATAATTTTTCTTCTTTCAAAGGATAAATTCCTAAAACCTAGCAAAATATTCCGCCAATAGAACAAGATAGTTTAATACGAAGTAAGCTTAATAATCTTGGTTTGTTGCAATCTTACTGCAAAAAAATATTGGCATCAAAAAACAAAATTTCAGAGAATTATCAGCCAAAACATGGTATTTGTGCTAAATGTGTATCACCCAGGTGAAAAAGTGAATTTTCAGACAGGAACATATAACACCATTTTTCATAATACGTTAATGCTTCTTATCTCCCGATCCATGTTTAGTTTTTTTGTAAATATTCTACACATTTATATTTTTTTCAGATAAACAGAAACACATTTGCTAAATACAATTTCATGCTCTTTTATGTCTGAGTGTTTTTTTAATTCAAATCTTTCAACGGTCTTAACTGTCATTTAGATGAAACGTGGCCGATTTAGATTTAACATGAAAAGACACTAAAGTGTATTATTCTAAAATGCAAAACTGTTAATATATTGCAACATGAATTTGACATGGTTACGGACACTACAGATTTTGTGCTTTTTAAGCTTTTACAGAAAACCATCGCTCATGCAAAGCACTGAGGTAGCCCTGGAATTTTAATGGTATATGTGCTAACAATAATTATTGGGAAGATTTTAAAATTTTTTCTTTGTTTTATGGCCACATTAGTATAAGGTGTGTGTCTGATTTGGAGAATTTAAACAAAACCACTGTTGTTTAGTAATGTGGGGGGGGGGGGGGGGGGGGGGAA
>JAQQZT010000010.1:4520859-4532639 GCA_030068275.1 Clarias platycephalus | reverse complement strand
CCCCCCCCCCCCCCCCCCCCCCCCCCCCCCAAGCCGGAATGTAAAGTTTAAAAGATTTTAAAAATTATTATTGTTTGAAACGAGACAGTATAACGCTGAGAAATGACAATTTTTGGAGCCACATATAAAATCATCTCTCCAAAATGGCTAAAGTTTGAAAATTTTTAGGGAAGCAAGATTGGTCACTTCCATGTTGCATAAACTTCAAAAGTAGCTTTATTGGCATGTAAGTTTTCTGTATTATATGTATAAAAAAAGAAAATAAAAATCAGCACCAGTACTGTGTTTTGGCTGTAAGCTTATTTTGAGTGAAATGTTACTAAAATATTGTTCTATTGGTGGAGAATTTTTGCAATGTTTTAGAAATGTATTTCTTGATAACAGCAAAATGATCTGCCCATAAGAATAAGAACATATTTCATTTGCAGTTTTAGTACCATTTGACTGAAAATAAGCTTTATAATCTTATATTTTATTTGTTGCAATCCTTATATATTATTGCAGAATATAAAAAAATTATAAATAGCTTTGGCTAGGCAATTCTTTTTTTACAGTTTTACAGAGTTTGATTTGTGTCTCTCATTTCTTTTATGCCTCTATATGTTCAGTCAGTAGTTGTTCTGCCCTTGTGCTGCTGTTGGTGTGTGTTTGTGTTTATGTGGACTTTGAACATCTCTGTTGTAAGGTGCTGTAATCCTGCTTGGTAGAACCAACATGTTCAGATTTAACCATCCTAAAGAGGCAGCCAAACTGCGTGAGAAGAGGAAGGTCAGCCTCTCTCTCTCTGTGTTTCTCTCCAATCCTACATTGAGATTTACTTTGTTCTCTTCTTGCTTTAATTGATTTTAATTGTTTTTCAGAGCGGTCTGCTCAGCACATTGAGTCTCTCTATGACCGATCTCTCCAAGTCCTGTGAAAACCTCTCCACTGTCATGCTCTACAACCCCGGGTGAGCAGCTCTCTTTGTGTGTGCGTGTGTGTGAGAATCTTCACTTTCCTCCTTTTCTTCCTCCCACCTTAGTGCTCCTGGTCTATTTTCCTCCCCTCTCCTGTGTCCTGTCTCCATGCTTCTCTCCCTCCATGCATTCTGATGCCATCCCTTAAAGATGTACTTCACCCAGAGACGCTAATCTGGCAAACAAAAAGTGAAACTAAATCAGAAAGAAGTCACCCACGTCTTGCTGTTCTGGAAATGATCTAACATTTATAGCGTTAGCGTTTTGGGTGACATACTTGATTACATTTGGGATGCCAGCGTTTGGTCATGGACTTCTCTTTGCCAGAAATTGTGCAGCAGGTCTTTCCCTCCAAGGCCATCATGTGTTTTAAACTGACAGATTTATTTTTCAAATTTTCAATAAATCTGAAAAGGCTGATTTGTCATTATTCTGTGAGTGCAAGTCTTCAGTGGCAGTGTTTAATGCTGTGTCTCTGAACTTCCCCGATCACAGTCTCTACACAGAGAAGGGACCGGTCTTTCTCAGGTAGACCAACATGCAACGAAACAAACGTCTTCTAACATCAGCTGTCTTTTAGTTTCAGTATCAGGTGTCGGTTGTTTTTGTCTTTAATGCAACCCATTGTCTCATAACATCCTCATAACAACTTTATTCACTATTTAAGTTTTTCAGTGGTTTATACTGTAATCCAAATGTATCTTTTTTTTTTTTTTTTTTTCTTTTTCTCCGTCTTCTTCTTTTTTCCCCATTGACTACAATATTTACTTAGGGACATTTTAGTTTCTGTCAAAAAATTTCCAACGATTCCCGTTCCTTTCAACAAAACAGGCATTAATGTTTGAGAAAACATGAGCGGGCTTTAAACTCAACCTTGTGGAACACCATAGTGTGATTTTGTTTTAAAGTTCTGCTTTTAACTTTTCTGGAGTCTCCATTACAGAGAATGTAAGAAAAATCTGGGGAAGAGGTCTTTATACAAATATACAAGGTGTATTCAAGTTAAACCGGGACTTTTGATTGCAGAATACTGATTTATATCTCCCTTTATTTCTCTATATAATCCCCTGCTACATTAATGCACTTATTCCAGCATTTCACTAATGCTTGGACACCATCAAGGTAGAAAGTTTTCTCAGTATGCCGGAGCCATGATAGGACTGCCTGTCTGATTAATGTCTGAAATGCTGACCTCCAAAGAACTCTTTTAATGGACCAAACATGTGGAAATGCCTTGGAGCAAAGTCAGACCTGTACAGGGATGTGGTAATAACTCCCAGCCCCCCCAGGATCTAACAAGAAGTGCATAAATGGCCTATTTACTGTAAATAACAATGTGGTAAATGTATATGTACAGAAGGTAAAAAAATTGGGTATATATGATAATAAACAGTATAACTGTGCAAATATGGTGAAGTGGAGAAGTATGAGTATAAAACGAGAGGGCGACAGTGGCAAGGAAAAATTCCCTGAGATGGCAATAGGAAGAAACCTTGAGAGGAACCAGACTCGACAGGGAACCCAGCCTCATCTGGGTGATAACAGATAGCAGGGATTGAGCTGCTGTCATACTGTGTTTAGGAGGCTAGAAGTTCAGTATAACTGTTGATGTCTTGGAGTTAATATGGAGTCCAGTTTGTTATTGGAGGCTTGGGTATGAAACTGTAGGAACAATTGGGTATGGTCAGAGTCACATAATGTATAAGGTGTATGTATATTTAGTGCAGAGGCCAAGCAGGGACTCCGGTAAGACTAACTAAGACATCATAACTAAAAGGGAGAGTCAGAAGTCCCGGTTTGACTTGAACACCCCTCATATATCACTGTGTAAATATTACACTCAATGTTCGCTTAAAGAATTTAAACATTTTATGGGTTAAACATGTGATGTAAGCATGTTTCGCTAGATCGGGAATTTTTGGACACATTATGTTTTCTACCCCCCACGAAAACATCTACAACCTGCGTGTTTTTGATGGAAATTAAAGTGTCCTTTCGAAGTTGTCGTGTGCATGTCGTGTACAAGTGTGTTGATGTTCATTGCTTTGTAAGCCACAGCTTATTTCCTGCACTCGTGTGTGTGTGTGTGTGTGTGTGTGTTAATATTGTTCAGTCCATTCTGACTTTTTTATTTTTATTTTTTTAACCAAAGTGTGTGTGTTTGCACACCGGTGTGTATCAGGCGACTGTAGCTTTTCGATGTTGCTTAGCAGCGTGTCGTGTTTTACAGACTGGAGTTCGAGAGGCAGCAGCGAGAAGAGCTGGAGAAGCTTGAACACAAAAGGTCAGTAATGGTAAATGTTAACGCAAAAAGACTGTAATGTTCATTTTAATCTAAGGTGATTATGGAATATGTGTGTCTTTAGTAGTGCATGCCAGTCGATTAAAAAAGATTAATCTAGTTAAACACAGTCAAAGTCAAATTTTGAAAGATTTATTTGTATTATAAAACGTGCAGTGTTGGAATGAAGAAATGAACAACAAACTAGAGCCTTGAGCCACCACTCCCACGTCTTGCACCTATTGTATTCTGATAAAAATGGTTCGAACACACAACTTTGGTTTTATCCAAACTTCCATCTAGAAGCTTCTTATAATAAAACTTGCTGTTCAGCACACCTGGTGATGTTTCCTCAGTCATCTTATTATTCTTGTTAAGCCTGACGGCGAACTGTGCTGAGATTATAGAAAGCCATTAGGATCAAACTTGGTCATTCGATTCATTTACATAAAAAAAAAAAAATAGTAACATCATAACATTTGTAGATTAATCAGACGCGTTAACACGTTAATATTAACAGCCCTTAGTTTCTACACAACAGGCGTCTGATAAAGGAGATGGAGGAGAAACAGAAGTGCGAGAAGGCAGAGCTGGAGCGCATGCAGCAGGAGGTGGAGTCTCAGAGGAAGGAGTCCGAGCAGGTCCAGCAGCGCATTCGCAGGCAGGAGGAGAGTTTGCGCAAACGCAGCCAGGACATCGAGAGCCGCATGAGGGACCTGCTGGCCGAGAAGGAGCGATTCCAGGTGTGTGCGAGACACAACTCGGAATGTGATCTGTTTTAAATGAGTAGTAACTGCTCTCTCATTGATCACACTAATATTATGGGCGGGACCTGTGCTGTGATTGGTTATCGCAGTGTTAAAGGATTTAAAGATTTTTTATTTTTTTTTGAGTTGTTCACTAAAGTTAGATGTTTCTAGGAGGAGCGTCACAGGGACCAGCAGGAGCAGAAACAAAGAAGAAAACAGCAGCAGCTGGAGGAGCGTCTGGAGGAGGAAGAAGAAGTGCAGGAAAAGGAGGAACAAGAGGAGGAGGAGGAAGAAGAAGAGGAGGACGAGGAGGATGAGGAGGACAAGTTGCAGGCCAGGAGAGAACACACAGAGCAGACAGAGCTCTTCAGAGAACTGGAGCGTCTGAAACGCGAGCGAGAAGAACAGGCTGTTAAAATCCAGCTGGAGAGAAGGTAAAGCCAGACGACACATGAACATGTTTATAATTTAACTTTAAAAATTTCTAAAATAACTAATTTGTTCCCCAGACATCTGGAGGAGCGCGAGCGGGAGCAGCTGTCTCTCGTGGGTCGTCTGGAGGAGCAGCTGCGCGAGCGGAGCGAGGAGGCGGCGGCGCTTCTGAGCCGGGATGAGGCCCGGCGCCTGGAGGAGGAGCAGCGGACCCTGGCCGAGATCCGTGAGGGGTTGCTGCTTGCGAAGGAGGCGCGCGTGGATGGCGAGGACGCCGGCGAGGAGGCGCTGAGGAGTGCCCGGGGGCGGTATGAGGGTTTCAAACTGGGGCAGGTGCAGGAGCTGGGGGTGTTGTTGGAGGGGCTGTCGCAGCAGAAGGAGCGGCTTGAGAAGGAGGTGGCCAACGATCACGCCGCCCTCGGGGTCCTGCAGCACGCCCACAGGGAGAAACAGAGACTGGTAGGAGGACACGCCGTCTCTCGGGGAACGTTTAGTATCACATAGAGGGGTTTATTCATCACAGATAAAAATCACTTTGGTTACTGTTCGGAAAATAAAGGAAGATCAAAACAGTTACAGTTAGAGAAAAATCTAGGAAAAAAAAAAATGTGGAGTATTTTGTATAAGGGTTGAGTGCGAGAAATAATAGTAAGTAGACTAATAGTAAGTTCACAGTGTTTATTCACTAAACAACTTTTTTCAGTATTTAAGTTTTTCAGTGGTTTATACCGTAATCCAAATGTATCCCATTGACTACAATTTTTACTTAAGACATTTTAGTTTCTGTCAACGATTATCCCAACGATTCCCATTCATTACAACAAAACATGCATTCATGTTTGAGAAAACATGAGTGAGCTTTAAACTCAACCTTGTGGAACACCATAGTGTGGTTTTGTTCACAGTGTCCTAATAGTGATAAAGTGCGGTAATTGTATTGCACACGAATATTGGTAATAAATAGTAAGTACTTAAATGTAAGTATTTTTCATGTACGGACCTGTCCAATTATTTCATTGCAAAAGGCTGCAATTTAATACAGGTCAGGAATTCATGTAGTTTGTCAATAATTTAACTTTTTTTGTTTTTTAAAAATTTATATATTTTGAGGTAAATAAATAAATACTGGCAAACATCCTCTTAACGAGATAATTTGTGCCAACCGAGATACGTTTAGTAGATACACTTTGCACTTGTCGATTGATTGATTGATTGATTTTTTCCCACACCAGTGCAGACTTACTCTAGTGAGCAAGGGCTAAAAGCAGAACTAGTGAGCAAGGGCTTAAATAATTCCTAACAGATAACCTAACCTTGCAAAAGAATGCAAATATATGATTAAAGCAAATATTTTGTCTCTCTGCGTCTGGTGTTGTAGGTGCGTGAGACGGTGACGTGGGGAGCGCAGGACACGGCGTCTCTCCTGCAGGAGGAGGCTCAGCTCTCTCAGGCCGAGCACAGGCTGCAGTGTAAAGAGCGCCAGCTGCTCTCCCTGCGCCAGAGCCACCTGCCCGCCGTGTCGGAGGAGCTGCACCGAGCCCAGGAGGCGTTGGAGAGAGTGCGGGGCAGAGAGACGGGGGGCAGCCCCGAGCAGGTGGAGATGGAACTGGACGAGATGCTGTTTCAGGTACTTGAGGTGCCTCTCATCTGATCAGAATGTGGAGAAGGGTTTTAGTTCTATTGTTTCTTTAGTTGCATCTCTTACTGTAGCTTCTTCATTATTACAGTAACGGTGCGTTCTTTTCGCTCAGAGGACGATTTTAATTATAAGAATTTATTGAAAATCATTCAAATGCTTTCACTTTAACCACAGTATTAACCATGCTTTTCTTTCGTTTCTTCCATAATTATTGGCACCCCATCTACACGAAACAGTTAGAGAATCACAGCTCTCTGTCATTTGTGTCTATTAAATACTTGACAACAGATAAAATGATTTAAGTATTATGATATAGCATTATATAGTTACTGTAATATAGCTAGGCCTTTTTTTCCCCGCAAAGCAAGAGTGTGGACTCACTTTCAAGTGTGATGTCATTGTTTTCGGGTTAGAATTTGTCCAGTACCAGGTAACATTTGATCATGAATGTTGGACGATTAAATGTTTAAGCCTCAGACAGGCTGAGACTGATTGACTGAGGCATTGGACGACAGATGGAAAGGTTGTACAGTACCACCACCACTAAGTTGTCCCTGTTGGGCCCTTGAGTAAGGCCCTTAACCTTTAACTGCTCAGATGTACAGTATGATAAGATAAATAAGTCGCTCTGGATAAGGTGTCTGCCAAATGCCACAAATGTAAGTTTTGCAAAATTGTAAAAAATGTATTAAAAAAAAAAAGGTGGAATGTTTTAAACAGTTCACAATTTGACAAGGAGCACAGTGTCCTGTGTGGTACGAGCGAATTGTTTGTTTAGAATTGAAAAAAAAAAACCCATATATATAGAATCTGAATGTTTATAAAATCGTGACACAGTATCGCAATACAAATTGAATCGAACCAAATTGAATTGAAGTATCGCGATAACATCGTATCGGGACGATACTCCTTCTCAGATGGTTTACCTGTATTACCCTTTCACGCACCTGTTTTTCCTATAAAAGGCTGAAAGTTCTGGAATATCACCTGTTTAACTCTTTAATTGTCCCTCATTGTATCCTCATTGTCCTGTCCTCCGTCAGATAGAGAAGGAGTTGGAGGAGAAGGACGAGCGTCTGTCTCAGCACAGCGCCAGTGCCGAGCAGCTCCTCCAGCTGCAGCAGACCTACGAGTTCACGGCCAACGTGGCGCGGCAAGAGGAGAAGGTGCGGCGTAAAGAGCAGGAGATCCTGGAGACGAGGGAGAAGCAGCAGAGGGAGGCGCTAGAGCAGGCGGTGGCCCGGCTACAGAGGAGACACTCGGCCCTGCGCCGGAGCCTCAGTCTGGAGCCCGAGGCCGAGGAGGCCCGAAGGAGGAGCGTCGTGGCCTCCCTGGGGCACAACGGCACACGGAGCACTGCGGTGCCCGACCTCGACCAGGAGAGGTGTGTGTATGTATGTATGTTTGTGTGGGGTGGGGGGAATAAATGCTCTGGACTAGCCTGACCTATCATAAGACTGTAATTAGCTGTTACATACACATGTGTGTCAGGATGGAGAGGGAAATAGCTCAGCTAAAGCAGAGGATCAGTGAGAGCGAGGCGAGTGGGCGGAGCCTGTCCGTAAGCAGTGATGACAAGAACAGTGTGGGGAACTGTCCCATGAGCCCCATCCAGAGCCTCAACACAGTGCTGCCTCTCACTGACGACCGGTATCTGCTTTCTCACACACACACACACACACACACTTTTAATTAACATCAGGGCACCAAGTCTTTGATTACTTTCATATAACAGCTTGCTCCAGAGTGTATTATTCCTTATGTATTGCACTAACCCTATACTGTGTGTGTGTGTGTGTGTGTGTGTGTGTGTGTGTAGGTTGAAAGCGTAAATTGAAGAAGAGGTTCAGAAGAGACTGCGGCAGATGAACCTGCTGAACACTGACAATAACAACGGTCTGTCGCTGTCCTCAGAGTCTCTGCAGGTATCTGTACATTATCACTACAGCTTAGGCACTGTTACCATAGCAACCTCACATCTCTTTTACTCTCACTCTAACCCAACTACACCGTGCTTTAGTACCTTAGTATTGTATACAGTATATATATTCTTATTTTTGCTATACAGTGGAACCTCGGCATACTTCAGATTATACTGAATTTGTTCTTTAGGTGAAATTAAATATTCTTTTAAGTAAATTTTGTATTGCGAAATGCATTTTCCCACAGGAAATAAGTACATTTTCAATAAATTTTTATGTGTATAGCGTTTTTAACGATCGTCATTGTCGCAAAGCAGCTTTACACAATCAAAAGGAATAATGTAAATGCAGATGATTTGTTCCAGCCACCCAAAAAATATTATCATTATTACCAATTTCCAACACTACACTCATATAAAAACAATCAAAACATTTAGAAAAGACGTGTAAATGAAGTAAAATATGAATTAAATAGACATTAAACTTCACTCAGCTTTAATTAACTTTGATTCTTCTTGGCACCGGCTGCTTTAAAAACCAAACTGAAAGCGACTCCATTTTATTCTTGCTAACATTCTCGGGAAGTAAAGAGCAGGAGATCTTGGAGACGAGGGAGAAGCAGCAGAGGGAAGTGCTAGAGCAGGCGGGTGGCTTTAGCACCTCCCTCTGATGGTGCTGTGTCTTCACTAAATGAAAAAAAAAAAAAAAACCTATAAGCTATAAACCTATACCACCTGTATGTTCGGTTCAGGTCGTTCGTTTGTACAGGATGCTGAAAATGCTTCGTAAGCCGGTACAAATTTCTTGCAAAATTTCAATTCTTGAAAAAGTGAGGTCGTTCGTATGCCGAGGTTCCACTGTAAATGGTTTTGTACGTTATAATATATAACATGGGACTGGCAACCAATCAGCAATGAAGATTATATGTAGCCACGCCCCAAGTGCTTTTTAGTTCCTGTTAGTACAGATCATGTGATAGGACAACACACAGAATATGTGAAGCAAGAAGATGATGATGATGATGATGATGATCCTGCTTGGCTGAATTAGAAATAAACTTCAGTTTTCCATTGTATTCACATTAACACTCAGACGTAAGAGCAGCTTTGTTGTAAGTTCATCAATAACATTTAACAGGCCAAATCTTCAGCATTCACTCACTTTTGGTATCAAAAACCATCCACCTGGAACCACTGGTACTAGACCAGTTCTGTTTCTGGCACCAGAAAATGACCTTTAATGAACCCACAGGAGATTGTGTGTGTGTATATAAATAAAGCATTGTTTCACACTGGTGTGTTCAACCCAACAGGAGGACGAGGAAGTTAGTGAGCGTAGTAGCTCTGTTAGTGTGAGTGAGCAGGTAAGCAGAGTCCTCGTCCAATCAGCACTGGCGATCTGTATGTGGGAATGATTTGCATGATCTGGGTCTATCGGGATGATCAGGGTTTGTTCTGCTTCTCCACTGACTCGCCACTGACTCAGACTCGTGCATGCTCCCCTCCACACTGACACGCTGCTGTTTACCAACATTTCTGACTCGGCTTTATAAACGTATTGAAACGTGAGGTGTGGTCTCAGTTTTAGGTACGCGACGTTATAGCTAGCAGTTATTAGCTAGCTCATGCAAAATCCTGGGGGGGAGGGGGGGGGTTTCTTTTGTGTTACAATTCATGACTCCAAATAAAAATTTTTTATTTGTATATGTTTCAGTCAAAAATATATATGTATATAGTATATATGTTTCGGTCACAGTATTTTTATGTCATACATATAATACAAAAAAATGAAGCTACTTCTGAACTTTATGCAACATAGAAGTGACCAATCTCGCTTCCCTAAATAAAAATTTCAAGTTGCTGACTTCAGCTGTTCTGGAGAGATGATTTTAATCATCTGATGATCTCACTTCAAACAATAATCATTTCAAATGCACATTATTCATATTTATTTATGAGTATTGATACTAAAATTGGTGTAAGCTTCTAGAAGCATATGACCTGTAAAATATTGTTGATTAAATTGGTTTTTGGCTTAAAAGGCAAAAAATCTGAAGTGTCCGTAACCATGTCAGAGTCGTGTTGCAATATCTTAACAATTCAGCATTTTAGAATAAAACACTTTTTCAGGTTTGTGTCTTTTCATGTGGATTCTAAACTGGCCGAGTTTCATCTGAATGACAGTTAAGATTGTTGAAAGATTTGAATTCAAAAAAGTTCCGGACACTAAAACATAAAAGGGCTTGAAATTGTATTTAGTAAATGTTTCTTTTTTTTTAATCTGATAAAAATATAAATGTGTAGAAGATTTACAACAAACTGAAGCATTGATCGGAGCATTAAGTGTTACGAAAAATGGTGTTATATGATCAGATCTGAAAATTCACTTTTTTCCCCCCCCAAGTAAGAGACTTTTTTACCACCGATAACATGCTTTGGTCGTTTGCATTTGCGGTGGTAAAATGTTGCAGTTCCTCTATAGTCCTATAGAATCTATTCACAGAGTACAGAATCCCAAATGGTGCTGGCGAGTCTCTGGTCTCATAATAATATCTAATCAGGAGGTGGCTGGTGATTCTCAGTCCTACTCACTAACATCTTCTCATGGGTTTAACAACATGCCCATCCTAACTAACCCTGTCAGAACCAGTGATTTACTAATAACCTTGCACATATCACATGATCACTTCAAACCTTCAGCACTGTGTTCAGGTGATTGCTGATTGGACCGCATGACTGACGGCTAATACTGGCTTTGATTCATTTCTTTTTTATTAAATCCTGCCTTTTTACACGACTTGCTGTGTTGCTTTGATTTGTATACAGAATGTATTTATTCCAAATATAAGACATGTTTATGTATGATGACTTTTCAGTAAAGACTGTTGTGCTGATAGATTAAAGCTTCAACTCAATTAAGAAATATTTAAGGAACCAAACTATAGCAACTTTTAGCTACACTAATAAAAGGCGTGGAAGTGCTTTTTTCCCCCTTCTTTTTTCTTTTGCATACGTCATCAAAGTGATGTATATCAATATTTGCAAAAAGGTTTAAACAGTTTATTGGCTGCATCTTGGATTCTGGAGCAACAGTGATGTCTTTAATGACTTATTTAATATATGTTTTTGTGTGTGTGTGTGTGTGTGTGTTCCAGAACAACCATACACATCCTGTGGATCCACGTAGACAGAAGTACGAGGTATGATCTCTCTGAGTGTGTGTAAAAAATAAAATTAAAAAAGATTCATTTCATGACAATAATACAAAGGGCTGTTCAAGTCAAACTGAGACTTTTGATAGTGCAGAATAACAGAACACAGTTGAGAGTAAAAACTAATACACTAAAACTGATACACTGGGATAAGTGCATTAGTGTTTCACTAGTGCTTGGACACCAATAAGGTAAAGTTTTTTCATTCATGATCAGATTGCCTGTCTGATTCACCCTAGCCTCCCAGGAACTCCTTTAATGCCCCAAACGTGGAAATAGTTTGGCCGAGGTCAGGACTGTACGGGGATGTGGCAATAACTCCTGGTCGAGTTCCTATAAGTTCACGCTGCCTCTTCTTTGTCACAAGTCGGCGAGAAGTTAACCGTCGATTTATTTATTTATTTATTTACAGTTTTTCTCGATTGCTTAAACACATTTACCCACTCTGACATCACATTTTCAAAACAGTTAACACACCGGATAAAACTGAAGGTTAATGGCCAAAATGACTCATTTTGTTAGCAAAATGCTCTAACACTCACAAAACATTAAAAACATGCAACATAAGCAAATATTTCCATCAAACACCA
>JAQQZT010000010.1:4453808-4466019 GCA_030068275.1 Clarias platycephalus | reverse complement strand
TTTTTGTCTGCTAACCATTTCTTCACCACTTCTGCTGTGTGTTTTGGGTTGTTGTCATGCTGAAATGTCCACTGGTGCCCAAGGCCAAGTTTCTCTGCAGACTGATGATGTTGAGAATTTTGATGTACAGTATTGCTCCTTTTTCATGGTGCCGTGGGAAAAACGCCCCCAAAACATTAGGTTCCCACCACCATGTGTGACAGTGGAGATGGTGTTCTTAGGGTTGAAGGCTTCTCCTTTTTTACGCCAAATAAAGGCGACATCATTGTGACCAAACAATAAAATTTTTGTTTCATCTGACTGTAAAACAGAAGACCAGAAGTCGTCTTCTTTGTCCAGATGAGCATTTGCAAAGGCCAAGCGGGCTTTTGTGTGAGAAATGGCGTACTTCTTTGTCTGCGTCCGTGGAACCCTGCGGTCCGTTGGAGATGTTGTCACCAGCAGAACCCAGATTCATCAGGATGGTCTTGGTGGGGATTCGTGGATTCTCTTTTTTTTTTTTTACCACTCTCACTATCCTCCTGGCCAGCACAGGTGTCACTTTTGGCTTCCGAACACATCCTCTGAGGTTTTTCTCCTTTTTCTGTAGCCATGACTGTCCACAAACCAACAGCAGAGAGCTTCACCTGTTCAGTTGATTAAACCAGCTGTTTCCAATGAATCAGGGTAATTAGGATGGTCATAGCTTGGACTGTTTGGAATGGTATAGAACTTTGGATTTTCCCAAAGACTGTGATAGTTTGCTAAGGTTAATTTTGGACATGCCACTTTTTGTTCAAATGAAAATAAAGGCTGATGAATATTTTTTTCCACAGTGATGCCTCTTGTACATCGTCGTCTTATCTTTTTGGAGACGCCTGTGTCATTTAAAGTAACTTTAAGTCAGAATTTGCCAGAGGTACGAATAATTTTTTTTCTATTCCTGCTTGTTCTTTGCATATGTAATGATTACATAAAGACGGATCTTTAACTACACTCCCTAAAAACTAAATATTTCTCCTTGTCACCGGTTAAAAAAACCAACAACTGCTTTCTCGAGATCTTGAAATAAAAATCTTCTCTCCTGATATAAAACCATTTTTTATTTAAGAGCTTCCAAACATGTTAAAGTCATACTCGCTGTTATTCATGCTTCTCTCTATATGAATCATCCCCATGTCTCCTATCTGTGTCCAGGTGTGCGTCTGTAAATAAAGCCTCATCATGTCGTCTAAGAAGCAGCCGGGCGCTGACGAGCGCTTCGCCCGCGTCAAGAAGGACCCGCGCTTCTGGGAGATGCCGGAGGTGGAGCAGAAGGTGCGCATCGACAAGCGCTTCCAGTCCATGTTCCACGACGAGCGCTTCAAGCTGAAGTACACGGTGGACAAACGCGGCCGTCCCGTCAACCACACGTCCACCGAGGACCTGAAGCGCTTCTACAAACTGTCCGACTCGGAGCAGAGCGACTCTGACGCCGAACAGGAGGAGCAGAAGAAGAAAACAAAGAAGAAGAACGCAAAAGCCAAGGAGGATGAGGTTCAGGATGAAGAGGAGGAGGAGGAGCTTGTAAAGGGGGAGGAGCCTTTGACTAAGAAAGCGGTCATGAAGAAATCCAAGGAGGGTGAGAAGTTCGGGAGAGGACAGAAGGTTAAAGAAGTGAGACTCGTGGAGGAAGGTAAAAAAAAAAGAAAACACACACACTGATGTTGATTATTTTTCTGTAACAGCAGCTCGGACAGTAGCGCAGGTTTATGTTAATGCACACGTTATGGTTTCTATAGCAACAGCTCGTTAACAGGGGCGTGTACGGCAGTCGCTGGAAATTCCACAACATTAAACGGAACTACAGATGAATAAAAATTATATATTTGTTTAATTGTGGTACAGTGTTGTAGTGTAAGAGGAATAAAACCGACTGCTTTTCCTTCCACAGATGAGGAGGAGGATGATGATGATGATGATGATGAATATAGTGACACTGATGATAAAGGAGTAGGTCTCTCTGAGGATGATGAAGTCGAAGAAGAGGAGGATGATGATGAGGAAGATGAGGATGATGATGAAGACGAGAGTGAGTCGGAGGACGACAGTGACAGCGGTCCTGACCTGGCTCGAGGGAAAGGCAACATCGAGACGAGCTCTGAGGAGGAAGATGAGGAGGAGGAGGAGGAGCTGGATGATGAAGTGGGGGACTTGATGCGTCATGAGGAAGAGGAGATTGAACACGACTGGGGGGAGATGTGGAAGGACGCGCCGCGCACAGAGGAGGTGAGACACACACGCTCCCTCTCAGAACATGATGAAATGGACAGACGGATAGAAAAACTGACTGTTATATGGACAGAAAGGCAGATAGACAGACGGGTGGGTTGATAGACAGACGGGTGGTTGGGGGGGGGGAGACAGACGGGTGGGTGGGGAGACAGGTGGGTAAATAAAT
Organism: Clarias platycephalus; assembly: GCA_030068275.1. Classification (NCBI taxonomy): domain Eukaryota; kingdom Metazoa; phylum Chordata; class Actinopteri; order Siluriformes; family Clariidae; genus Clarias; species Clarias platycephalus. Next base: position 4,463,600 of record JAQQZT010000010.1, on the reverse strand, counting down.
ATATACAGTAGATAGACAGACAGGTGGGGAGATAGATATGGTAGAAAGACAGACAGACGGGTGGGGAGACAGACAGACAGTAGATAGATAGACTGTTGGGTAGACAGACAGACGGGTAGATTGATGGGCAGATAGACAGGTGATTAGATTGATGGACGGGAGAGAGACAGAGAGATGGCTATAAGAACAGAAAGGTGAGTAGACAGATGCTTAAATCACTGAATAGAGAAATGAGGACAGATGGACAGACAGATGTACTGAAGGGTAGACAGGTAGACTGTTATACATCCATCTGCCCATTCGCCTGTCTGTCTAAGATAAGTAGAGACGTACTGTAGGCATCTAGATGGACAGCTGGGTTTAAAGACGGATGAATAAACATGTAGTAAAATGTAGAACAGACCAGAAGATGGACAGACAGTGTAAAGGTCAGATAGGAGGTTCTGGTGGATAGATAGAAAAAACAGACAGAATAATTGTGTTTTATGTGTCAGGGTGCTTAGTACTGTGTGTGTGTGTGTGTGTGTGTGTGTGTAGGTGAGTTGCAGGTTAGCAGTGTGTAACATGAACTGGGACCGGATCAAAGCTAAAGACCTGCTCGCTCTGTTCAACTCCTTTAAACCCAATGGAGGAGTGGTGCTGTCAGTCACGGTAACTCCACCCCCTCTGCCTCATCATCATCATCTATACTAACGTATACAGTATATAAGATGTGTATTAACGTGTGTGTGTGTGTGTCAGATCTACCCCTCGGAGTTCGGTAAGGAGCGTCTGAAGGCGGAGCAGACTCACGGGCCTCTGGAGCTCACCAGCCTCCCAGACGACCCAGACGCAGACACTGAGGAACAGAGGTAACACACACACACACACACACACACACACACACACACACACACACACATCATGTTCCAGATAGTTTCCTGTTCACTCTGTTATCTCATGTCCAGCACTATATTACAATATTCAAAAGCATTGGCATCTTTTTCGCAATTGCTGCCATTAAGACAAACTCTTTATGTATCATGGTCATGTGACCAAAAAACATGCTGCAGTGCACCGGCACATTAAGAACAACAGTTTGTACCCTGACGCCGACTAAAAAAAAAATCAGACGTTAAAATCCTTTTTAACTAAGAGATTTCTGTTACCGTTTGGTTTAAACTTAGCAAACCTGAATGTCTGATATGAAGCTTGTGCAGTAATAGATGTGAATCACCTGGGACGTCCCGATACGATACTATCACGATACCTCGGTCTGATTTGTTCTGCATTACGACTCTGAAAGTATGACGGTTTAATAAATATCCAGATTTTATTACAATTCTAAACTTAATTTAAATAATTTGCTTCTGCCACACTGGATGTTGTGCTGCGTGACTGGTTTAGAGATCGCCACCTGCAGGATTATAGAGGAACAGCAAGATTTTAAGCGGGACTTGAAATCCAAACTTGTATAAATTAAAACTTAGTTTTCAGTTTTTAAGTCTTTAAATAAAAAAATAAATAAAAAAACTTTGGACCCATTCAAATGAGGACTAACTTACACTTTAGGACAAGAACATGAAATACTTAGTTTCACTAATGTCATACTTGCATGCCGTATCTTTACGTTATATATTTTAATTTATACTTCTTAGTATAATTATACTTCACAATTTATATATTTAATTTATATATTTAATTAATTTATATATTTATATCTTAATTGTATTTTATTGTAACATCTGTATATCTGTAAATGTTTACATTTCATCCCAATTTTTGTTAATTTTAAATTTTTCTTTATCTAAGATAGATATGTAGATAGATACTTTATTGATCCACGAAGGACATTTCCCATCATCATGTGATGATATCTCGACTCGATTTCAGAAAGCATGGCCGTAAACAATAACAACGAGTTAAGAGAATCTAATCCTGCCTCTGTGTTTCTCGTGGTTGAGGATCTACCGGGAGAAGGTGCGAGATTACCAGTTTAAGCGTCTGCAGTATTACTACGCCGTGGTGGAGTGCGACTCGCATGCAACCGCCGCCAAAATCTACGAGGAGTGCGACGGCTTCGAGTACGAGAGCAGCAGCTCCACGCTGGACCTGCGGTGAGACACGAGGGGGGCTGTTATTGAACGATAATCAACAGACTGTAACAGTACGACCCTGGGTGGTGATTTATTCCTTATTCAGTAAATGAAAGCCAGTTTGGGGTCATCACCATAGAATTAGGCATTTTTATTAACTGATTGATAGATTGATTGAAGGATTGACTGACCTGTGATGAAGAGGGATTAGTGTAGCATCATGATGGGTCATGGACAGGCTGTATAAAATGTTTAATTCTGTGTGTGTGTGTGTGTGTTCTGTTGATCACAGGTTCATCCCCGACAGCATGACGTTTGATGACGAACCCAAAGACCGAGCGACGGACGTGGATTTGTCCACCTACCAGCCAAAACTCTTCACCTCCACCGCCGCCACCACGGCTAAGGTCTGTCAGTCCCGTCCCGAAAACTGCTTACTGCACCTTTAAAGGTGAATTCAGTCCAGAACACACAGTGTATCGTGATGCGAACAGCGGAAGGGTTGTTTCCACTTCATCTAGAACAGTAATGGAAGAAAGCAACATTCTTTTTTTTTTATTAATATCCACAGACTAATGCTTTATATTATACACTGCCTGGCCAAAAAATAAATAAATAAATAAATAAAAATGTCGCCATTTCAGAAAGGTCAAATTCTTAAGCAGCCACGAGCAAAGAAAACAACTAAGGAGATTTAAAATGACTGGAAAACATTTTATTTGACTAATTATTCTACTCCTGTGAGGAACTTTTTAAAAAAGTTTTTAAACGATTAAATCCAAATTTAGTTTTAAGTTCTTAGAGAAAGAATTCTAATCTTAAACATTTTATCTAGTTTTAATTTTAAGTAACTAAAACTGATTCTTGCCATGAATATAGCTGTATAAGCTGGCACGGCGTTTAAAAAAAGGAAGAAAGATAAAGAAATTACAGGAACCGAGTATCAGAACCTGGAGGAATAGAGCTGAACCTGTCGACTTTGTGGAATAAATATATTTGGGGAAAAATAAATCATAAATGTAGATCGCTTATACAATTGGTGAAGTTGCATTATTAAAAAAAAAAATACACACACCCACACACACACAGTAGAAACCAGAGCTGTGTTTAATAGTGACAGTGAGAGCATTTCCTTACACACTCAGTCTGTGTGATTAATTCGCACAACTCTCAGGATTGGGACTAAACAGCTGTGTGTCCATAAAAAAAAACACTTGTTATTGAGACTCATCAGAAAACAGGTTCGAGTTTGGTGGAGAGCATAAAGATTGGACTTTGCATAGTGTCCACTGTACGAGCCTCTGGAGACAGAGTTATGATCTTTGGTTGCTTCAGTCGCTCAGGTCTAGACTCAGCAATAAATATGTGACATTAAAATGAAGTCAGCTGACCACCTGAATGTACTCAATCACCAGGTGACCGAGTTATAGTCCGAATTCCAGGACTCTACAAAAGACAAAACCAAATGTGATGGAATGAAATCTTAATGCACATTTTTTTGGTCAGGCAGTGAATCATCTAAGATATTATATGGCCCAGCCTTGAATGGTTGGCGTAAAGTGGAAAAAAAATAGTATTTTTCCCAACAAGAACCTTTACGGAAGTCTGATTAAATGTCCAAAAACTACATTGTTGGTTGAAGTGTGTGTGTTCATGTTTGTTTGTGCCGTTCAGGTGGAGTTGACGTGGGACGAGACGGATCACGATCGCATCACCACACTGAGTAAGAACTTCAACAAAGACGAGCTGCTGAATATGGACTTCCAGGCCTACCTCGCGTCCTCCAGTGAGGACGAGGACCAAGAGGTCGAGGCGGAAGGTGAGCGCGGGAGAGGAACAGGACAAATGACTAGACTCATGGAAAGTGGGCGTGGCTGTAATGTTTTAATGACGGAATTATATATCACACTGATTCAGGTGAATTAAATGTCAGTAATGTTGAGCCAAACAGTAGCCTTTGAGGTATTTGGCATAATGCTAAACTGGCAGCTACTGTATATTAGCGCCAGCAAACTAGGCGTAGGTTATGTTTTTTTGTGTCTGAAATGTTCTTTAACGTAACCGCTGTCCCTCTGGCGTCCCTTTTAGAGGTGAAGCCCGCAGTGTCCATGAAGAAGGAGGAGAAGAAAGGAGGGAAGAAGGGAAAGAAGGAAGACGAGAAGATCGCTAAATACCGCGAGCTGCTGCAGAGCATCCAGGATAAAGAGGGGAAAGGGAAGGACAAGGACATGGAGATGGAGATCACCTGGGTGCCTGGTACGTCCGTTCAGCACGCGGTGTCCTGACACGTGAACCCGGTGCAGCAGAGTGGATTTTAGTCACGACGTGCGTTTTGATATTTCTATTTATTTATTTATTTATTTATTTATTTATTTATTTATATTATAAATCAGGGTTAAAGGAGAACGCGGAGCAACTGGTGAAGAAGAAGCTGGAGGGGAAAGACAAATTCACACCGTGGGAGGAGTTTCTGGAGAAGAAAAAGGAAAAGAAGAAAGATAAGAGGAAAGGAAAAAAGGTATTTTAGTATTATTATTATTTTAGGTTGTCAAGCTTAGCCCCGCCCCCATTTTTAAAATATTTGATTTTGTTGTCATACTTCTGTGGAAGCGCTCACCTGACCCCACCCACTCATCCCAATCTTACGGACATCCAGTTTCCCCTCACCTCTTTGGCGCCACCTTCTCGGGCCCCTCCCCCCTTTCAGCTTTCTGGCCCCGCCCCCATATTTGTTTGATTATTATATAAATTAGTAGATTATTGTTTTTTGTTGTTGTTGAATTATATCGTACGAGAATATATTTTATCTCCCCTCCGCGACAGGAAGCCGAGGCCCATCATGACGTTGCTATCAGTGATGATGAACTTCCTCCTGACGTTGACCTCAATGACCCCTTCTTCTCAGAAGATCTGGGAGGATCTACTGGTCAGTCCCAAACTTTCCCTATTTTTCCCTCTCCTTCTTCTTTTCCGTGTTACATATTCATTACAGAATTCGTGTCGTTCTGATGATTATCGACCCTTGTGCGAAACAGAGGCGGCTCAGAAAGTCAAGAAGTCTAAAAAAACCAAAAACAGCGAGGAGAAACTCACGGCGGAGGAGGAGGCGGAGCTAGAGAAGCAGAAGGTAAGAATCTGTTGTCCTTTAAACAGTCTTTAAGCCTTAACCTGCTTCTTGAGTTAAGAGTGTAACTATAATAGGTGTGTGTGTGTGGTTCCAGGCTGAAATAGCGCTCCTGATGGACGATGACGAAGACGAAAAGCAGCGGCACTTTAACTACGACCAGATCGTAGAGCAGCAGAACCTGAGTAAGAAGAAGAAGAAGAAGCTCCTGAAGAGCAACGCGCTGCCGGAGGAGGACAGCTTCAAGGTCAGACAGCAAACCTTTTAGAAACCTTTAAGAAATAAATGTCTTAAGGTGTTATTAAAGGGATAGTTCAGGTTTGTTCAAGTAACTTTGAAAGAGAATGTCTTAGAAACCAAGACTTATTGTAATGTACTTGTAATGCATCTCAAATTTTATTCCAGACTGACTAGAAAAAATTTAAACCATCCCTTTAAGACTCGATCACGTATTTTCTGCTTTCAGGAGAAAAAAAAATCATGTTTCCGTCAGGTTAGGTTTTTGTCATAGGGAATTGTTTAAATTCTGATAATAATGAAAACTATAAAGCGTTATTTTTTGAACCATCTAACAATGTGTGTGTACGTTTAAAACAGGTGGACTTGCAGGACCCGCGTTTCCAGGCCATGTTCACGTCCCACCTGTACAACCTGGACCCCTCGGACCCCGCCTACAAGAAGACCAGAGGTACTCAGAGCATCCTGGAGGAGAAGCAGAGACGGCGGGAGGAGAAGCAGCGCGGCCAGCAGGAGGCGCTCCAGAGCCAGGAGAAACCCAGCCGGAAAACTGAGGAGAAGGAGAGCGCAGACGGCGGGGAGACAACGACAACAGACTCAGTACCGTCAGGGGCTCAGAGTAAAATCTTGGACCCGAGTCTGTCTATGCTTATTAAATCTGTGAAGAACAAGACGGCGCAGTTTCACGCCCGCAAGAAGCAGAGGACGAAATAGAGCAGGAACTTTGTCTGAGAAGTAAATGTATGTGTGTGTGTGTGTGTGTATGTGTGTGAAACTGAACTCATTTATACAATTTCTGATGAACAGGTTTTCCAAGTAATTATGATTTAAAAAATAAATCCCATAAAAACATTAAAATTGTCTCAGTTCTGTAACATTTCGCTTTTTTTTTTTTTTTTTTGCAGTCTTAAGTTCAATTGAATTTTTTTATTTAAAGTTCGGGTATAAAAGGGACTGAGCTTGTTGTTGTGATGAGACACAGCAAGTTTAATAGCTTTAGAGCATTTCCAATCAATGTTATTAACATGGTAATTGTGAAATTGCTGATCGGACAAGACTTTTGTCACTCAAAATATACAGGAAGTACTACAGCCTCACGGACATTTAAACGCCACAAGACTGCTGTACTTCATCTTGAGTGATGGATGTCTCGTCCGATCAGCGATAATTTAATTTGCAACCTATACCTACCTTTTCTGGTTTAAATTAATTGTTGTCATGTTTTCTATATATATATATATATATATATATATATATATATATATATATATATGTATTAGCAGTTCTTAATGATGCTAAGGAAAACAAGAAAAACTTCAAGCTTGTACTAATTCTGTTTACTTAAAAAAAATGCTAGACTTTTTGCATTGCAATGAAGCAAGACCGGCAGTTATTTGCTAAAATCTATCGAACCCATTTTCTCTGGTCTATGTTCTCAATCCGAATTTCACAGCTTCATCAGGTCTGTTAGAGTTCCCCTAATACAGAGAACATTAATGTTGAGGCAATGAGATAGCTGGATTAGTGTTAGTAATTTACGTCACAGTAGGTGGACTGATTTCCACAGTGTGATAATGGACTATTATATTCTTATCAAGTTTTAACGAAGGAGTCTCACAGTAGGAGACCTATAGTTCTGTCATGATTCTGAAAAACAGAAAAAATTAATAATAAGAGAATGACAACAAATTATGTCAAAACACAATATCCTGTGGATAGTGTAGCATTCTGTATGCTCATTTAACCTGTAAATGCAAGTCCATTTGTGCATATGTTGGTAAGGGTGTGTGCATGAACATGTGTGTGGGATAGTTTTGCATAACGCTTCACTGATGCTAAAGTAAAGCTCTGTTCATGGCTTTTCAGCACTCCTTTAAGTTGCCACCACTGTGTAATTGATGAGTGCTGAGACATGACACAAAGCTCTACCGCTCAGAAATGAAAGGGAATAACAGAGTCATATAAGAAGAAATGTACAAAAGATGGGTGATTAGCAAGTACCGGAACAATGTTGATATTACTCTGAGAACTCACACGAATGAACACACCCTGCGCTGTACAGAACTTCCATGTGCAATTTTGAAAGTTTATTTTTTTTGCACTGTCAATTTCAGTTAGCAACACGTATTTAAATAACCAATACATAATTATTTACTCATCTACTTTAGACATTTTCTTAATGCAATGCATAAGGCTACAACGAAAAAAAATGAAACCTATGGGTTATGGCCTCAGAATGCCAAACCAGTCTATCCTCCTATAAGACTCTCTGTGTAGAAATATTTAAGGGTTGTTTTTGTAGGAGAAAACTTTCTAATGTCAGGTAGAATCCTTTCATGAACATTTTGCAAAGAATGACAAGGGAATGATTCTCCTTGGCACTAAAGAGTTTTCTAACTTTCATGTCATATCTTCCTTTCATTCTTGGGGATTAGTGTCTTATTCAAGGCTGCAATTACAAAGCTATATAGTGGAAGGGTGGAGAGAAATGAGCCTGCAGGTCTCTTCAATTACATTTAACTTCATTTGACCATTATGCATTTGAACCTTGTGATTTGAACAAGACACATTTCACTATTGCAGGGTATTTAAGATTATTGTCATTAAAGAAAGACCATGGTTACTCCCCCCCCCCTATATGTGTGCAGTCTAGCAACTTATATAGTTTTTCACATCACAGTTTATGTTTTCCATAATTTTATTTTGCTCACAATTTATAACAAATAACGAGAATTAACATTTGAACACATCTTTGTCTAGTTCACAGACATGTTGCGTCAGCCCATGTTGAGCAATATACAACTCCACAACCACAACTTCAAGTAAAAACAAACCTGCTATTAAGGATAGAAGGAGGGGCTGGTGCAGATCAAATACTTAGTACACAGCACATTTCAAAACTGGAAAAAGTCCTGATTTTGCAATACATCTTAAAATGGCCTGCATATTGAATAATTGCTTACCAACACAAAGATTTATATGCAATGTATGAGCCAAAGCTCATGTATGCAAATATAAGTGTATGTGTGAATGGTAACTAACTGAGCCAGTTTTAATAGGAAAAGTGGTTTCCTCATGCAAATTCCCACCAGGGAGCTAGAGCAAGCCGCTGAATAACATGAATGAACTGGAGGACAGTTATAATGTCAGTGCATCAAAAATGGCAATATTCACAATAGTCATTAAATTAAATGCTATTCAAAACAACTCAAAAAGAGATTCAAATCAGTTCTAACCTAAATCTGTACTCGTACCCTTCAAACCAATATTATTACCTGAAAGAAAAGTCAGTGGTTTGGTCTCAGGAGGAATTATATACACTCACAGCCTCAGAGCTAATAAAGAAAGGGCTTAATATTCTACTCTGACTCCCCAAAACTCTTTTGTTTTACCAATAGATCCATTTGGCCAGAGTTTTTTAGAAAGCACAGACCAAAGATAAGAGCTATGGGAGCATGTGACTGCCGCACAATGTCCCCTCAGTTGGCCTCATTGACCGGCCCATGGCACCTTTCAGGTATGACTGCAATGTTTAACCAGCCATCCATCTTCTACCTGCTGCTGGCAAACAGGCACCTTTGTCTAAGCCTCACTGTTGTTAGGGCCTGCTCTGACGCAGGGAATCAACCCCATTTATTTCCCCATTGGCTGTGGATCAGAATCTATGCTTTTCCTTTAATCCGCTTTTTATTTCACTGACAGGAACATTCAGTGTGTTAATGCATCTGTGCGTATGGGTGGTTCTGAGCAGAGGCTGTCTACTTTCAACTGTTGATTTGTGGAGAATTCCAGGTGCTTATCAGCAGAGTCCAGGGTTAATCCACAAACATGCTCTATGTAGATATATGTTTTTTTCGTTGTTGTTGGGGTGTATCTTTTCCATATAAATTTCCTAATTATGAAAAAAATAATTCTACTATTGAACAACAATCAATCAATACATTTCATTCATGTTAATCAAGTGATAAAATGTATGCTAGATGGCTGTTATACAATGTCTTGTTAAACCCTGAGACACAACCCCCATATATATAAGAATGGGGATTCCCAATTATGAAAAAAAAAAAAACGACTGCAATTTTGTACAGGGTGTGGCTCTAATGACTTAATGACCTTTTTTTTTTTTTTTTTTTTTTTAAATAAACATGGCCTCATTTTCTATTTGTCTTTAGTAGCCTGAACACATTAACTTTGTTGACTGGGGAAAAAAGGGCCACATTAGGTACTAGGTGCTTTATTTAAATAGGTACACATATAAACACATACACAGACAAGCATGCATACTTGCACACACACACACACACACACACACACACACACACACACACACACACACACACACACACACACACACAC
>JAQQZT010000010.1:4421336-4453708 GCA_030068275.1 Clarias platycephalus | reverse complement strand
TTTTTGTGATGTTTTATATATATATATATATATATATATATATATATATATATTTTTTTTTTTTTTTTGTTTGTTTGTTTGTTTTCTTTTTTTTGGTTAGTGTTCGGTTTTGTTTTTAAATTTTTTTCCCCAGTTTTTTGTTTTTTAATTATTTTTTTCTTTTTTTCGTTAGTTTTCAGTTTTGTTTTTGAAATTTTTGTTTCCGGTTGTTTGTTTTTTTAAATTTTTTTTATGTTTTTTTTTTTTTTTATGTTTTGTTTTTGAATTTTCAGTTTAGTTTAGTTTTTTAATGATTATATTTTTTGGTAATTATTTATTTATTTATTTTTCGTTTTGTTTTTGAATTGGTATGTTTTCGGTTTTATTTAGTTTTTTCCGATTTTTCATTTTGTTTTGGTTTTATTGTTTTCGCGTTTAGTTCTTTTTGTTTTTGAATTTTCTTTTCTTTATATTGCACTTCTCAGTCATTGTAAAATTGCCATATTTATGCTGAAGAAGTGTGCATCCTGTTCCTGGTGGATGTTGAGTGGAGCCCGATGTGCTCTGGTAGCTTTTTCTCCTCATGGTTCAATGCGATGTTCCTTCTGAAATGCGTTTCCAAGCAGCAGCGCACAAAATCCTACCGATCGACAGCCACAACAACGTTAATAATAACAAACACTGACACGATTATTTGTGTGAGTACTCTCACTCATGATTTATTTCAGATCATGTGCATCTTCACCGTGATTAAAAGGTGCAGTACGTGATTTAAAATTTTTTTTGTTCTCCTAAAAGAACAGTGAATGAAACAATAACAAGCGGCAACATCATCACCGGTAGAAAGTTACAGTACGAGCGGAAAATACCAGAGCACGAGCGAGATTTATAGATTAATAAAAAAACAACGTGACGAGCAGCGTGACGCATCGTCAAGCCCTTCTCTTACAGAAACAGACAAAAAAAACCTCTTCACTTTAAACACAAAATAACAGCAAGGGAGAGAGCTGCACCACAGTGACGAGTGTTTGCAGGACACACTGTACAGCAGGACACACGAACAACACCGAGTATAAAAAAATATCAAGTATCAGTTTCACAAAATAAAAGCACTTTCAGTTCTTACCTTCCTCTAACGTGTACAAAAAAAACGTGACTAATGGGCGATGTTTTCTCCGTCCGAACCTGGTCTAGCAGCTACAACTTAAGACCTCACACTTTGTCTCTCTCTTTAAGTTAGAGTTACTTCCGAGTCCAAAGCAACTGTCGTATTAAGGAGCTATTTTTTTTTTTTTTTTTCCCGCGAACCAGAAACACAAGGCACGACGCAGAACCTGACATGTAGAACCCGGATCCAGACACTACAGTGAATTCTACAGTGTTTTATAATGAAAACCCCGTCCATCTGGTAAAGCTAATCCACAAAAAAAATATATATATATACACAGGTAAGAAACAAATGTCGGAGATGTAAAGACGCTGGTTGAATATCGAGACGGGTGACAAAGTAAAAAATTAACTTAAAAAAAAAAAAAATCTAACTAAATATTCCTGTGCGATTATCAGTTGTGCTTTAACCCAGAACAGGAAGGAATTAACCGAAAGTGTAAGGACAGCCAGGATAATCAGAACTTAATCCCTGGAACGTCACACCATGATATAGCCGCGTTCGTAGTCTAATCTCGAGAGATAAGAGGAGTGCGCTTTCCTGCATACGTCATGGCGGTCAACAGGAGTAATGAAGAATGGTGGTGAGCGAGACAGAAGACGAGTCGGTTCCTGGTGTTAGAATGCGCGAGGACGATAAGGCAATCGTGTGTTATGGTTAAAACGTAGTTTTGTCCGCCCAGGTTGCGGTGATGATGGTGATTGTCATGCTAGTAACGCTGTAACGCTTGCGAGTTGGCACTCGGAATTTAAAATCTGAAAGTCACACGAGACCGCTCTAAGGTCTGATGAGTAACTTCGTCAGATTATGACAGAAACTCTGCCATCACACTGCGAGTGTAAACAGCGATGCCCTGCCTGTCGAGGTTAGTCTGTACAAACTCGGGGGGGGACGAGGGATGGGGACGGTCTCTCAGGCATAAAATATGAGCTCGGGTATCTGACCCCCCTGCACCCCGGTGCCGTTGGTACTGTCCGAGGAGCACTGGAACTGGAAGGTGACCTTCCCGCACTGCACCTCGGTCATCCCTTCTTGGCCGAAATAGCTGAGCTCGTTGCCGTCCAGCACCACGCTGGCGGTGTAGAACGTGTCGGGCTCCACCTGCACCGGGTGCTCGAAGAAGACCGGGAACGTCCCGCTGGAGCCGTCTGAGAAGTACTTGACGACGGCGAGGCCCAGCGTCCCGCCCTGCCTCTTGAGCTCGATCTTGGCCTGGTACTCGGCCGAGCCGCAGCTGGAGCCGTACAGCCCGAAGCCGGCGATGAAGATGCGCCTGTCCACGGCGAACTGGATGCTGTCGCAGCGCCCGCGGTAGCGCCACTGGTTGCTGCGGTAGGCGCAGGACTGGAAGCGGTGGCAGCGCTGCGGCGTCAGGCCTTTCCTCGGCTGGCTGACGAAGGGCAGCTCGGGCTTGTTAGCCGCCGTGTGCCACAGGAACACGGCGTTGGTCTCGGCCAGCGTGAGCAGGCCGCACTGCGCCGCGCCGTTCGCGAACTCGTCCAGCGACATGGCCGGGACGCGGATGAGGTACAGGGCGTCCCCCAGCACCAGCCTCTTGGTCTCGACGCTGGGCTGCAGTTCACGGCGCTGGCACTCGGCCTCGGCCCAGCTGAGCGCCGCCTCCAGAACGACCGTCTCACTCGCGTTGAGCGTCTCGCGCCGGAGGATGCTCTCCAGCGTGCGCAAGTCGATGTCGCAGAAGGCGTCGGAGCGCAGCGCGAGCTCGGCCTGGGCGTCGATCACCTGCCAGCAGCGCCGCATCAGCTCCGGCTCCTCGAACAGGCAGCTCTGCGACAGGAGCACGCAGGCGTTGCGAGCGCTCAGGCTGGTCTCCAGGAACGCCACGCAGGCGCGCGCCAGGTGCGGCACCATGTACTTCTTGGCGGCGTACAGCGTGGCCAGGACGGTATCTGCGCACAGGTCGATCTCATCGCAGTAGATGTACCTGAGGAGGCGGAGTCAAATGGAAAGGATCAAAACACGTCAATCAAGTCGACTCGAACACTACACAGTCGGTACAACACTCACTTGAGCATGGCCAGGAAGGAATGCGGCTCGACGTCCGGGATGCGGATCTCGTCCTTGTCCTCGGCCAGCTCCCCGTAGAACATGGCGTAGAACACAGAACTTCCAACAGCCAGGATGTACTGAGAGACAGACAGAGAGAGGGGGGGTCGTCATTTATTATTCATTATTCGTTTTTTTTTTTTTTTTTTTTGATTGGCTGGGCTCTTCTCCATCCTCACCTTGTGCCCCGGTACTCTTTGCGTTCCCCCAGGAGGACCGACCACGAAGTGAACGTCCGCTATCAGCTCGTTGTTAAACATGACTGCGTTTCTGAAGACGCAAAATTAAAAACGTTATCAATGTACATTGGATTTTGTGTGTGTGTGTGCGTGTGTGTGTGTACCTCTCTCTGATGGTGGGATAGAGTCCTTGCCAGTTGCAGCCCTGAACAGTGTTATTGTTGCTGATGTTCTGCTGTTGGTACTGCTGCACCGCCGTCGCCGACGGGGGCAACTTCTTACCAGCGTAAAGCTCGGCGGACATTTTATCGTACCCGAAGAGTACTTAGGGTGCAATCATGGTCCGGCTGAGAGGTAGTTCCTATGGTAACACCGGCTCTCAGCGCTTCACCAAAAACATGGGACCATCTGGAAGAGAGAGGAAGAAAGGTGAAAAAAAAAAAAAAGTAAATCAGTTGGCAAGAGAAAAAGGAAGGAAATTATGGAGTGATGGAGAGAGAGAAAGAAAGCATGGAATGAATTTGGGATGAACAGAAGGAACGAAGACCAGATGGAGGGGACGGTATCAGGCTGAGGTGAACGAAATGAAGTTAGGATAGATATAATGAATTAAGGAAGGATAAAAGTGAGGAACGAAGGATTTAGGAAAGAAGAGATCCGATCAAACAAGGAATGAATTTGTGAAGTCAGGAAGGATGCAAGACCGAAAGAAAGGATAAAATGATGCCTGGAAGGAAGAAGACAGAAAAGGAATAAATAAGGTTGAGAAGGAAGTATGGAAATCAGGAAAGGAGACAAGAGATCAGCTAGGGAATTAAACAATGAATTAATTAGTGATGTCAAGGAAGGAAAAAAAATACACATATAAAAGAAATAATGGAGTAAATAAGCCAGGAAGACTGAAAAGAAGGAATAAATGAGGTTGAGAAGGACGTACGGAAATCAGAAAAGAAAAAATAAATTAGTGAAGTCAGGAAGGACAGAATACAGAAAGAAGGGATGAAATGATACCTGGAAGGAAGACAGATAGAGAAGAAGGAATAAAAGTACAGAAGTCAGGATGACTGGGAAAAAAGGAGAGAAGGAATAAATAAGGTTGAGAAGGAAATACGGAAATCAGGAAGGAATGAAGGAATTAGTGAAAGATAGAAAACGGTAGGAAAAGATTAAATTATCCCTGGAAAGAAGATGGAAGACAGACAGAGAAGAAGGAATGAAGTACAGACGTCAATGATGTCCAGAAGGAAATACAGAAGCAGAGTGGAAGTCAAGTAGGGAAGAAGGAATGAAGTACAGAAGTCAGGAAGAGTCAATGGAAAGTGGGATGGAATGAATGATATCCAGAAGGAAAGACGGAAATCAGAGATGATGGGGAATAAATTAATGATTTAGTGAAATCAGGACGTATAGAACACAGATAGAGAAGAACAAAAAATTAAATGCATAAGCCAGAAAAGAATAAATAAACAGAAGGAATAAATGAGGTTGCGACGGAGGTACAGAAGTCAAGAATGGAGACATGAGGTTAGACAGGGAAAGAGGGACGGGATTAGTGATGCCAGGAAGGATAGAAAACAGAATGGACGAAATGATGCCGGGAAAGAAGGAAGAAGACAGATAGAGAAGAAAGAATGACGTCAGGAGGACTAAAATACGGAATAAATGATGTCCAGAAGGAAATAAGGAAGCCGTGTGGAAGTCAGGACGACTGAAAGGAAAGAGGAAGTGAATAAAACAATGTCCAGAAGGACATGTCAGATGGGGAAGAAGCAGATATAAATATAAAAAGATAAGTCAGGATGGATGGAAAGTTTGAAGAAGTGTAAGGATGAAGGGAATGAAGGTCAATGAAAAAATAAAAACTAATGAACGAAATGAATGAAATAAGCAGGATTGGACAGGAAGTGAAGAACAGTGAGGAAGAAGAGTGTTATCAGTCTCTCCATCTCTCTACACAGATTTCAGAGCAGGAAAGAGAAATGAAGAAATGACAGACTGGAAAACCTGTAAGCTATGATCTAAACAAACAAACAAAAACAAACAAAGCAAATGATATTTTATCTCAAAGTAAACTGATCTCTGTGCGTTAGTGAGGTTAGACTGCGAGATACTGATCTCTGTCTTTAATAACCACAGCAACTGTTTATCTAATATACACACAGGGAAAGTAAACACAGCTCCTCCGGCTAGCTGACTAGCATCGTGACCACAGCAGCTCGAGTACCTCAGACTCGCATTTCTCTTCTGCAGCGCGCGGGTCGATCAGATACAGGACGTGCACTGATTTCACACAGCTCGCGGGATTAGCCAGGCTAGCATGTAAACAGCTAACAGGCTAGCAAGGGGTTGGTAAATAAAATAACAATGCACACTTCATTTACAAATAAATAAAATAAGCAAGATATGTACATATAATTTAATACGTATATAATAATCACTCAATGACTGCTCAATTGTTTCAGAAAGTCTTCTAAATCTTAACAACACACTCGAGCAAAAAAACAAGAAAAGTTTAAAGTCAGTCTGACGGCCGCCATCTTGGTCGGGACCAATCCCAAATGAGCAGAAAGTGCACCTAATAGGGCGCGTGATCCGCTTATGTTGGAGCCTGTACAGTGCACTTAGGAGAAAGGATGCAATTCAGGACACATCCTAAAACCTGAAATCTGGCCCGTTGACACTCCCTGTGTCGGATTTCATCTGGAGTGTCTTTGTTCCTATTATTAGTGTGTAAGATCTTTAAAAAAATACTTTTATAGAAAAGTAATCTAAATCATTATATATATTTTTTATTATATAATAATAATAATTATTATTCTGCTTCTTCTACTTCTTCTGCTTCTTCTTCTTATTATAATTATCATAGTTTATTTATATAGCATTTATTAACTTTGAGTATTAAGAACTCCAAAGTGCTTTACATAACAAATAAAGAAAAAGTATGAAATCAATACAAGCTGTAAAAAAATAGACAAATAAAATTAAGAAGTCAAGAAAAATAAGAATTGGATTATTATTATTATTATTATTATTATTATTATTATTATTATTATTATTATTATAGTATTTTATATATTTAATATCATAACCATATATAGGATATATTTTAATATTTTTTATACACAGGATTCACACACACACACACACACACACACACACACACTATATATATACTCGATAAAAATAACTTTTGTGTATTTGATGCATAACTGCAGCATATCTTATCTTATAATAATAATAATAATAAGACACAAGCAAAATCACTTGTAATTGCAATTTATAATTTTATTACATTTCAAATATTAAGAATATACTTTTCTACCTGTAAATGTAAAATAAAATGAGAGTGAGTCAAAAATTATAGTCTGTAGAATGTATTTTAATGAACTTCTCCATTTGTCGACATGATGTCCTTAATTTTCAGTACACTTTGTCCATCTGTCAACAAGCTTTTATATTTACTCATAGGCTAAGCTGCTATGACCAAATATGATCAGAACCAAATAATTCGTCTCACTGAAACAATCAGAATTCATATCACTATCATGATGGGTGATTATTAAGTGTTGTGACGATAACATTACTACATTTGCCCTCCAGCAGAGGGTGCTGTGTGATTAGTAAATACAGGGAGTTTAACAGCATCCCCCCCCCCCTCCCCAACCCGCCACCTCTAACACACACACACACACTTCCAAAAATCTCTCTCTCTCTCTCTCTCTCTCTCTCTCTGGCTTCCTTCCAAACCGCACACTAGGGGCCTGAAGCGTAAATCATAATAGAACATCACTTTAGGTTACTATGGTTACAATAAGTGGTGCAGATCTAATGATTAATACACTCTGACACATAAAAGGGGGTGTGGCTTTGTTAATAACCTACATGTAGAAAAATGATAGAAAGGTACACTTGAGAAATACCAGTGATGGTAAGAATAAAAAAAAAGCAAACTTAAGGTGTATATAATGCAATAGAGATGCTATATGTGACTTTATAATTTTTATAGGTTTTATAATTATCCCAATTTCTTAATATACATTAATTTGTCATAGAAAAATTGCTAATATGTAGTCCTTTTTCTTTCTGGACTTAAATAATAATTTTTGGTGCAAAATGCAAAAGTTTCCACACCCCTCGTCACCAGATATAAAAAAGAAAATTATACCTTCTTAATAATATAAATAGAATTTCATGAAACTAAAAAAAGATAATAAAATATGGATGCGTCATATAACAAACATATGCTTTTCCTGACCATTTTTGTGGTTTATTTACTCGTTTATCTTCACTAAGCACTTTGTCCTGTTGGATTCAGAGTCTATCCTGGGAATACTAGACACAAGTCGGGAATACACCAGGCACCACGTTTATACAATCTTCACTAATCCAGTCCACTACTGGAGGGTTTTTGGACAGTGAGAGGAAACCCGAGACCCAAGAGGAAACCCACACGGACACCCGCTTTTCTTCTTCTTCTTCTTCTTTGGCTTTCTGCTATTTATTTAGTGCAACCCTTTTCATCACACATGGCTTGGATACATTGCAAATGAGTTCCGTTTTTTTTTTATCAATGTTGTGTTTATTCATTAGTATTTCCCTCTTTAGTATCAGATATCTTTTTTGTCCGGCGACTAATCGGAACTCCCACCTGCTGGAGTTTCTCGTCACTATAAACCGGTGAGATCGTTAAGCGCTTTCCTTTAACCTCTGCTGAATGTGAGGGAATTGCTTCGGATTAAACAATAAACGAGACCATAGGGGCAAACAGGTGATGAATAAATAAGGTTAATGAGGGGAAAAAAAAGGGACGCGGATGTTCTCACTGAGCAAGCATCCTTAGGACCCCCGGGTCCTTGTTTTTTCCTTTAACGAGCGTGGAGAGTGTCTTTAATTTTGTCCCAAAAACAACAACAACTACAACAACAGCAACAATCTGTGTGTGTGTGTGTGTGTGTGTGTGTGTGTGTGTGTGTGTGTGTGTGTGGGACAAGAGCAGGCTGAACCTGATCCTAGAATAGGGCTTGGGGCAAAGAGACAGGGCTGGGAATGCAGTTGTGCAGTTGTAGCTGCGACAGAAGGGAATAGCACTGGCGTTATGTAATGTTTCACTAATTATGGCTGAGAAAGAGGCCAAAGAAAAAGAAAGAGAGAGAGAGTCAGAGAAAGAGAGAGAGAGAGAGAGAGAGGGAGAGGGCCATGAAGTGATTAGAGAGAGGAATTCGTTGGCCTGATTGAAAGGGTCCATAAACGCGCAGCACTTTGTATTGTCTGTTCGCTGATTTCAATCTGGGCTCTAATAAGTGTTTCCCTGCTCCACTCCCTGCCATTTAAGGGGCTGTTTGGGGCAGTTTAGCTCAGGAAATTACCACTGTCCAGCCTTCAATGCTCTTGTGGATCACTTAGGAGTAAAATCAAAGCCACTGGTCCAGATGGAGCCTACGGAGGCAGCGAGCGTTAGTACCGAGAGCTTAGAGCCGGAGCGCGCAAACTTTTTCTTCTTCTGCAGCTTGGGATCCCTTCGGCTATAATAAATAAATAAATAAAATTCCAGACTTCCACAATCCAGATTTATATTAGGAACTTTGAAAAAAAAAAAAAAAAAAACCCTAATATTAGCCTCATTATTCCAATATGTGCACAATAAAGCTCTGGCTGTTTATCAGAGCGTTTTATTCCTGATCGTTTCCCCCCCAAACTGATTCAGCTATTTTATAATCCTGAAGGGTTTTCAGCTATTGAGGCTGAGAAGAATACAAACCCAACAGTAAATGCAGCTTTATTGATGATAATGGGTTGTGATTTCCACCGCCGTGACTGAACAAAAAGCTCTTGGCTTGCCTTCCCCGACCCCACTCCGAGACCCGCTGGCTTAGCTGTAGCCGCTTTCATGCTTTATTATTTTATTACGGAATAAAATCTGCGAGGTTAGTCATAAAGCACAAAACTACTAGGAGGATGTATAGGATGTAGTGTAGGAACAGGAGTCAGGATTGTGAATGAAAACAGTTAAAATCATTACAGACGGAAATGAATTATTTGATGCTCCTGAGTTTTTAAGGCGCAGTCTTAAAAACGTCATTTTTTTTTGTATACGTTTTTTTTCACACTTTTTTCTGTCTTCAGGTTTGTTTTTGGACTAGCTCACACGTTTCAATGTGACGTCTGCTGACACTAATACCTTCTCAGTGTTCAACTCTGTCATGTTCCTGTCATACTTTCTAGATTTATGGAACATACATTTCACTCGTTTTCTGACTGTTACGTTTCCTGAATAGGTATTTGCATGGTTGTAGGAAGTAAAACTGCATTCCCTTAAGTGCAAAGTGTTGTATACTGTATATGGAAAGATCCCACAGACTATGTTTATACAACCACAATTTATACTTAATACAGAGTCTTTAGTAATTGATTAATGCTTCTGAGACGAAAGGTGGATGTTCGGGACTGTTTTTCATCTTCTACCATCATTGTGCTTCTGCATAATCTAATTAAATGCTTAATGGGTCAAGGTTTCCCCTCACTCGTTACCTTGCTTGAGTCCAGTTCCTGCCTTCACGATTTTTTTCCCTCCCCGTCACTAGGGGGTTCCCACATTAAGCTACTACTTCCTCCTAACTATGTGACGCCAGCCAACCACATCTTTTCAAAATGCTGTTGGTGGGGGGGGATTGGGGCGGTGTAACACACTCGGAGGACAGCGCTATCCTCTCCTCTCTGCTTGCGTGAGCTCATAGATGCCCCTGATTGGCTGTAGAGTCGTGATTAATGGGAGCGCTCGGCCAATCAGCTCTCTCTAGACCTCCGGCTGCGAGAGGTTACAGCATCACTTGCGAATCAAACTCGCGATCTCCGGATGATAGGGCGAGCACTTTACCACTGCGCCACTCGGAGGCCGCTTGCATAATTTTCGTCACTCTATGTATATACGAATCGTGATGAGACTTTGGTAGTCGTACAGTAAGATCAGATAGTAAAGAAGACGGTAAGCTGTGTATGTTAAAATCAGTACCAGACAAAAGTGGTTAATTGATGTCAGAGCATTTCATATAGTATACAAGGGGTGTTCAAGTCAAACCAGGACTTGAAATCAAGCACTCTTGCCTGGTACTGATTTTAACATACACAGGTTATCATCTTAAGGCGTAACAAACTGTTACAAACAGACTTCAAGTACAGTATGTTGAAGTTCTTAGGTGAACGGTGCATATGTTTTAAAGAAGGCCGTACTGTACGTCCGTGAACGACGATCTTGCCTGCGGTGGCTTGGAGTTCACTGCAGTCAGCCCTGTGAACATTGAGCGAGCACCTGATCCTTGAAAATCGACAGATAACTTGTCATCAATTTCTGGAAGAAATGCATCTGCCTGTGTGAACTCTACACACGCAATCATTTAACAAGACCACTTACACATGGTGGGAGTTATTGACACATCCCTCATACAGTCCTGACCTCATTCTAAACCATTTCCTCATGTTTGGGTTATTAAGGGAGTTCCTTGGAGGCTAGGGTTTCAGGCGTGATTCAGATGGGCTGAAGAAAACTGAAGAAAAGCGGTTTCTTGATGGTGTCCAAGCACTAGTGAAACCCTGGGATAAGTGCATTAGTGTAGCAGGGGATTATATAAAGAGTATAAAGAGAGTTTTTACTTTATTACTTTTTACTTTATTACGGTGTTCTGTTATTCTGTACAATTTAAAGTACTGATTTGAAAACTCTTAATAATTACATTTATATTTATTTATATTTATACAACTATTTTAATTAGGTAAGTAATTATTGTTACGACTCTGTGTATAAGCTCTGCCTTAGTTGTCCGATGGTGTGACATATAGTTCATGACATCTCAAAGTTTTTTTTATTTTATTTTATTTTTTCCGTAGCCATTTGTAGCAAATTTTCAGAGAAAGTGGGAATTGGGCTTCAGTGTTGATTTTCCCCAGTTTTCAAAAACAACAACAAAAAGAACAATTCCATTTCACCACAAGAGTAATTTCTAGGGTTACAACTGACTTTTCTTGAACATCACATATAAATACGTTCGAACCCCTAAATTCTACATCGGATTCAAATCTTACTGGCGTTAATCAGAGCTCAGTCAATAGCGGGTTCTCTAAGACGTCATTTCAAATTCAAATTCAAATTTTATTTGTCACATACACAGTCATACACAGTACGAAATGCAGTGAAATGCTTAGTACGACCGCCAGTGACCTTAGAAATGTAAAATAAAGACATATATGTAAAAAATAAGATAAAATGTAAAAAATTTATCTTTTACATATATGTAAAAGATAAATTTGCTTTTATCTTTATCTTTTCTCCCATTAATTCAGTTGGGCATTAATCAAAATCATAAAATATTTCATCAGCTATTTCCAGCCAATCCACTGATAAGGTGTTGGACCGAGGTGAAGCTACATCAGTCCAGTTGGAAAGGCATTTTAATGTTTTAATCTCTGAACGATTTACCTCTGAGGATCAGTTACAGATTAGCTGGGGGACGATTGGTTTTTTACACTTTCTATAATCTTTTTTCAGAGAATGTCAAGGAGCCTGGTTACAGACATGCTTGTGTAACTCGACCTTTTCTTAATTTGTTAAGATAAGCGATTTATAAGAGACTGGTTATTTGAATGTTTTCTATCATAACTACATTAGTGTGGTCATCTAATCTATTTACTAATGCAAACAATTTGTTCTGCCAACTTAATCTGAGAACGCAGACTGGAGCCCAGAACCGGGGGAAAAAAAAAACATCAACAACGATTTCAGATACGCATCAATCATTTTTTATCAGCACCATAAAATAAAACTGTTTTTCAAACATCACTTAGACCGCAATGCCTTTAACATGATGTTATTCCTAAATTCAAATCATGTCCTTTTATTTCCATAGCACGCTCGACGAGACAAAGTTCCTCACAGTAATATCCAATAATAAATAACACGAATAAAATAATTTATTAGATTGAATAAAAGAGTAGAAGAGGAAGAACCGCAACATGTGACAACACAAGACCAGATGCTGCAGACTTTAGGAACGCTCAAATGCCTGCAAACAAGGAGTACACTGGGGTTTAGAAAAGTCTACTGTAGTAAACCGTTCCAGAGTCTTGAGAACGCATCAGAAAACCCTGATTGCCTTTAAACTTTACCATGGAAAGGTTAAACGCCACTGTTTAGTGAATCATCTTTTGTTTTCTTTCTTATAAACTCATCTCACTACAAGCAGTTCTTGTAAGTGCATGTGTAGTTAACATTAACTGGAAATTAAGTGGAATTTTACTACAAGTTGGTTCTGAGAAAAGAAGACAAAAGCGCTTCAGTTGAAACTTGCTTCCTGTATGATAGAAGTCTGCTGATCACAGAAGAAAATTTTTAATTGTCAAAAAATTAAGGTGAGGTTCGTTTGGTGATGTTACAGACACTGGGACAATGTTGGTGTTGAGTCATTTTTCAAAGTTAAAATGACTAGAACAATGCTGACTAGATTACATAATAAATACTACTAATAATAAAAATAATCATAGTTTTTATCGATAAGCGCCTTTCAAGTGCTTTACATTGAGCATAAAAGGTAAGAAATTAACGACAAAAAGTTACTAACTAATTAAAAGTTTAAAATCGTAGACAAGATTAAATATAGTATGAAATGAGATAGAATGAAATAAAATAAAATGAGTCAATCAGTAATCAATATTTAGAAGTCAAATCACTAATATCACTCAGTCACTCATCGTCTACACCGCTTTATCCAGTACACAGGGTGATGGAGGGCCTGGAGCCTATCCCAGGAGACTTAGGGCACCTGGACAGGATGCCAATCCATCACAGGGCACACACACACACACACACACACACACACACACACACACACACACACACACACACACACATACACTATGGGCAATTTGGAAACACCAATTAACCTAATCTGCATATCCTTGGACTGTGGGAGGAAACCGGGGTACCCAGAGCAAACTCATTGTGCACGGGGAGAACATGCAAACTCCATGCATGCAGACACCGAGGCAGTAATATAAGTATATATTACGAGTCTAATATAAGTATTGAATAAATAAATAAATAAATAAATAATATTAAACTCAGAAATAGAGTTACAGTGTCGAATCTTAAGAGGGAGTTCGTTCCAGAGCCTTGGCGCTACACTAACTTTGGGACAATGTTAAACGAATCCCCCTATGCGATGTTGCAAAAACAACTTCAAAACTATTTTAATACCAAACCAATGGCCTGATCAGGACTCAAACTCTGGCTGCTGTGGTGAGAGCGCTGCATGCTAACCACCAGACCACCATGGAACATGCTGGTGATGCTTGTAAACATGCATACACCACACGAAAAAAAAGAAAAAAAAACCCGGACAACATCAATATACTGGAATATTATATTAGAAAGCAGACAGAAATAACAATACTAAGAGATGCATGACATGAGTGGGAAGCTGTTGCAACCATCGCAACCCTGTTACAAACTTGACCATGATTGAGGTGCGAACAGATGTTCATTGCCGGAAATGCTGCCGAATTAAGCTACACGTCTGTCGTTTTGAGGTTGTATGGTGTCAATGAGCGTTTTCTCGACGTCATTTTGTAAACGTCATTCTACAGCCATGTCCCAATGTTGCCCTCCTTGTGAATGTCATTCCAGTAGCCTTACAACTACGAGTGGTGTCAAACTGGCCAAACTGGGACTTTCGACTGTGCAGAATAGCAGAACACGGTTATGAAAGAAAAAACTGCTACACTAATGCACTTTTCCCAGCATTTTACTAGTAGTTGGGGTAGAAAGTTTTCTCAGTACGCTGGAGCGATAATCAGACTGCTGGCCTGATTTAGGTCTGAAACGCTGGCCTCCCAGGAACGCCTTTAATGCTCCAAACTGGTGGAAATAGCTTGGAGCAAGGTCAACTCCCCTGAGCTCCTCTAACATGCAGATGGTGTTGGTTGCGTGTACAGTTCTCACAGACATATGCGTCTCTTCCACAAAATGGCGAAGTTTTCGAGGAACGACATCATTCACAGACGTACAACCTTCTTTCAAATGTTTGCACCACTCACACAGTTTTACTGTGGCTATGAGTCGACTGCACAGCTGTTAGTGCTATTCTCTCATTATGTCATTCACAGGTAAGCAGTTACGTATAAGGTCTACGGAAGGTTGATTTTTGATTTTGGTGTTTGCATTTGAAATCTGTTGATGTTAAATCTCAATATTAAGTACAAAGATATTTGACTTCCAGTAAAGCAAAGCCATTGCTAGTCTGACAAAAATCAAACTAAACCCATCAGAGAGACAGCAGCAGCATCAGATGTGGCCAAATCAATGGAATGCCTGGAAGACTGTGGAAAACAACTGTGGTGGATGGCAAAATGAAAGAATTCTTTCCCTGGTGAAGAAAAATCTCTTCAGGACAGTCAGACAGATCAGGAACACGAGCCTGGAGGTAGGCATGTCTGTGTCAGGGTCAACATGTACAATATTTAAGAGTCAGAGAGTTAACAGAAGATGCAAATCACTGGCGAGCTTCAAAAACAGGAAGATCAGATTAGAGTTTGGCAAAAACATCTGGCAAAAATTGGCTGATGGTATTCCTCCACATGGATAACTTATGTATCTTTTTAATACAAGTGACATTTAAAAAACACAAGACGCCTAAATATTACATTTAAAAAATCTGGATATGTTAAATAAGTGAATTATGCATTTAATACACACACACACACACACACACACACACACACACACACACACACACACACACACACACAAAGCAATGATCTGAACCTCTTATAAAGATGTTTAAAGCCTGACTCAGTGGAGTGGCTTTAGTTTATTTCTCACCCATGACTTAGGCCACAATCTGATCCTGTTTGAAAAGTCTAAAAATAAGCTTTCTTTAACTCTTACGCTCCGCTCTGTCACTTTCTTCTCTTCCTCTCGGTCTCGTCGACGATGTGATTTACGCTCCGAGTGCACTGTGGGACGTTTTAGTCTCCCAGCACAGCGACTGCCAAACCCATTCAGCTCTGAACTGATTTAAGACCAGCCTTTGTCTCGTAGTTCCTTCCTCTCTGCTATCTACTGTTTTTCCTCCTGACTGATTTCAGAACAGCTTGAATGGGACGGAAAAGTGGGAAAGTAGCAGGAAAAGCTTTTAGGTTCACTTTTACGTGCCCTTGAACACGGGGTAAACATGCTTTATCTTACAAGTGCGGAAGCGGTTTTCGAGGTATAATCCACCATTCGTCATGTTATCGCAGGTCACGAACACACAAAGGTTCCCAGTATACGAGTGTTCGATTTATTTATTTATTTTTATGTATTGTTCAACATTTTCACATCTTATTATCCCACATAAATCAAATACAGAAGCTTTCAACCAAGTTAGAAAACAAGTGATCGGATACACCACTGTGGTTCACATAGTCCAAAAACCGTTAGCTAGCTCAGTGTTTCATATAATGTGGGTCTGCAGGGTCTTAAGGGTACTGCAGGTGGGCCACAAGAGGACATTTAGAACTCACTCACTCTCACTCATCTCTACTGCTTTATCAGGTATAGAGTGTCTCAGGGGTCTGAAGCCTATCCCAGTAGACTTAGGGCACAAAGCTGGGTACACTGCCAATCCATCGCAGAGCACACACACACTAACACAGTTTTTAAACACTAAAGACAATTTGGGAATGCTGTTACTTGCATGTTTTTGGACTGTAGGAGGAAACCCACCAAGCACAGGGAGAACATGAAAACTCCATGCATACAGACCCGAGGCTGGAATCGAACCCTCAACCCTGGAGGTGCAAGATGACAGTACTAACCACTACACCACCGTGCCAGAAAAGATAAATAATATCATTATAATTATTTATACCACTGTTTAATTCTGGATGCTGATTGGTCCGAAGGTGTTGGTTTATTTTCTATAAACACTGCTACTGTAGCTACTGTATGGCAGTAGTTTTATAATAATGTGCTTATTCTGATATTTTATTGTTTAACAGTGCATGCTGGGACATTACTTCTACTCTAAGACTTAATAATAAGCAAATAAAAAATGAATACACATCAGTATAATCATTGATATTCAATGCTGATGGAAGGAGTCACCAGTGTCAGTGCTTTGTAATAGTCAGGAAGTTTTAATCCAGTTTTGGTCAAGAAATGGGGAAAAAACTAAAGAAAGACAACTGTGTAAGAACATTAAAACTACTCCTTATTGTCATGTTGTTGTTGTTGTTGTTGTTTTTTACATATATTTATTTTTAACCTGAATCAGCCTCACAGATTTATCCCAATTTGAGGTGAACTCTGCTGATGGGTTTCCACTTTTAGATTGTGGAAAGTCAATTATAAGTCTATTACTATGAAAGGGTATTTAGTGGGATAATGAGACACGTTAGGCTGACTAACGGCATGCCTCTCGCTTTATCTGACGGCCTGGGAATTACTGTGGTTTAGAGGGAACATATGGTGAAAAGTAATGGAGGCCCTATATTCATAGGATGGGTTGAGTTCTGCCCCGCTGCATTGTCTGTGTGTATTTGTGTGGGATTTTAAAGAAAGGGAGTGACAGTTTCAGTTGGCTTTAAAGGGGTAATTGTTGTCGTGTTGTTGTTGTTTTTTTTCAAACTACACCTTTTGTTCAAGTGGATAAGGAGCGGGAATGACAGACGGTTAGACAGCAGGCCTCAGGTGCATTCTGGGATATGAAAATAATCATGACACACCCCTTATTTTTGGAACAATATCAGATTTTTTTACTTTGTTTTACAAGTAAGAGCTATGGTCAGTTCATTCGAAATGATTTGTGGGGGGAATTGTCGTCTTTTCAACACCGTATTAACGCATAGGCAACGCTGTCATTCACGTTCCCAAAAGTGCAGCATGTTCACAACCTATGAATACTCAATAAAGACCACAATATTTTACGCTAAATCAGCTCGAAAGAAAAAAAGTGGTCCGAACTCTTTCTCTCTCTCTCTTTTTACCTCTTGACCATCTGCGCCACCGTCCCTCTGTCTCCGCCTCCCTAAATAGGATAATTGAGTGTTGAATATGCTTCGGAGCTTTATCTCCTCGAGCATCTGCCCTATTGATCTCTCACTGCCCTCCTTGGTGTATTTACACACACTCAATTAAACCGCTATAATCCTATTGAGCAACAACAGGCCATTCTATCTCCTTCAACCAGATGAACGGCACTGGCACAAACGATAGATAACAATGGAGAGAGATGTGGATATTGTATCGCTCTGTCCGAGCGCACTAGTACCCATTGAGACGCGAGAAAGCCCCCCTGCTCAGGGTGTGTATGAGGAACATCTGTTGATAAGCCTGCAGCACATTTGTCCGCCATTGTTGCTTGTCACCTCAATGCACATTCAAACAAGTGTCACAGTCCATACACAGCCATTTCTGTGACTGAAAGTGAGCAGAAAAGGGGGTTTCGGGAATGACAATGGCTTTTGTGAGGTGCTTGACGTCCGCCGAAACGGACTTTTCAGACTCGTTATAATGATACTAGGGGCTTTTGAAATGTGACTCTAAATAGGGATGATTACAGGCTACATATTGCATGATAATGGGGCAGCGCCAGGAAGGGTAGGGGTTATTTAGTCTCAACGCATTGCTACCCAAGTCATAACGTTTTTTTGTTCTTCTGAGAAAATACAGTGCATTTTCATTAAAAGATTAACCAACATATCTAAGGAAAATATTTCTATTCTAGATGGTTTCGCTTTTTTTACGTAATTAACGACTATCGCTGTGGTTTTCTATTGTGCAAATGGATTTTACTGCAGTTTTGAGAACAAATGTAGTTCAAATCAATATTTCAAACTAATAAAGAATATTTTGAGCATGCTTTCTTTGAGTGGCAAGAGTATTAAAAGACAAAAATGGCGAAGCATTATGTCCAAATAATGTACGATTTTGCAAAACGCTATAAATCCACCTCTCAAAATTTTTTCAAAATTAATAAACCAGGCTGTATTTGTTGCACTTTAAAACTGTAAAGATTTTTGAAGAATATGACAATATTGAAAAAAACAATATCAAAACTTCAGTTTGCAATACCCATCAGCACCGTCATCATCCACAATGCATCATCAGCACCTCTACCACTTCTGTACTTGATGGCAGTGCCTTAAGACTGAAGTCCATAACTGCTGGGGAAACTTCAATGGCAGTTCCTTAGGGTGCTGTGGGTTGTGGGATGAGGCCTCCGTGGGTTGGATTTGCTTGCCTGGTTCCTGCCTTGGGTGCTTGATCAGTAAGGAATCTGAGGAGCTTGGGTGCCGGGTCGGCAGCCTTAGGCCCTTTGCCTGCTGGGCCCTGGGCATGGTTGTGGTGCCCTGGGTGTTCTGGTACCTTTCTATTGTGGCCAGCATTGACTTTTTTCATTGACTTGTACTGCATTATCCTTTTTGTGGGATCGGACCGGACATTCTGCCGTTTGGTCTCAACAGGCATGAGTGAGCCTTGGGTACCCCTGACCTTGTCAACAGTTTACTGGTCTATAGTTGGTAAACAATGTTTTTCAGTTCACCACAGTGGTGTTGATAGCATGGCTGATACATGCTAGCTAGTTAGCCCTTAGTAATTAGCTAACTAACTGAATGTAAGCTTCTCAGATGTTCTCTTGTCCATGCACAAACAAACTAGTCTATAAAAATGACATTATGTGTGTGAGACATCCAAATAATTAAAACAGCTGAAAAATCAACAAAACATTATTGCATTGATATGTTTTTAGAGGTTTATGGAAACACTTTTTTGTAATGATATAACATAATGTTCTGAGCTGTTACAGATGTTACAGAATCATTTTTGACTTCATTGCTACCAATGTACTGTAATAGTGCCATAAATCATAAAGAAAAAGATGATTGGCAATGAAATGTTGTGACGTTCCCCCACATCTACTAGGCACAAACTTCCCTAAAGGCATTTTGCGGCATTCAACTGGAAAATCGCTGAATATCTACGTAACAAATTTTGTTTGGAGTGAAAATGTGATTTGAAGACTGACTTTCAACACCAAAACATGCAGCTTTGTGTAGAGTCAACGAGATTTTCTTCTTGCGGCAGAATGCAACAGCATTAGTTCTTTCATGGTGCTGCAAATTAGTGCATTTAAACAAAGAACTGCATGTAAACTAGTTCAAGAGAAAACAATGACGTCTTCATTTCAAGCATTTGTTACACGTCAATGTTAGTTTAAAAAAAAAAAAAAAAAAAAAGAAATTTTTCCAGATTTTCACTGTTATAAAACCATGGCTTGGTTGTTCATCTCTAACTAAAGTTGTGATGGATCTTGATTATTGAGCCAGACTGGCCTGCCGTAAATTACGTACCACACAGATTTTGCCCATTAATTGTCCTTTTTTTTTGTCTGTATTGTTTCTGTAAGTTTCGTCCACAAGCCCAACAGTCAACCCTGTACAGACATCTCCCTTAACATCTGGCAAAAACATTTTTTTAAACGTTGTTTGTGCCCACTGGGTGGGTCCCTAATGGTGTGATCCAGTCTTTAATGCAAATGGAATGTTCCACTTATGAGTAACATATAATGGGCTGGAGAATTACACAATTAAACATAATCCATAAAGTAAAGAATTGTCATTGTTCATCTGCTTTATAGCTCAGCTCACTCGTTTAGGAGCGAAAGAGAAAACAGATTAAACATTTACATCACTGGCATCTGAAAAATGACTCTTGCACCATCAGTGTTGTTATTACTTCATTTAAGTTGGAATTCCATCAATGGCCATGTGGTCTGTGATCCATCAACCAACACTGGCGAACAGGTCTCTACATCTACCGCCACTCTGTTTGGGTTAGCGCTGCTGCAGAGTCAACGTTCCTGATTGCGCCGGGATGGAAAAGTAGTGAGAGCGTGACTAATTAAAAACAAGAGATAAGGTCTGTTTAGCTCCTCCGAAACACAGAGGTTAGAGAAGTTTGGACTGAGTGCATCTGCTCACTTTGTGTTTTTTTTTTTTTTTGTGTGTGTGTCTTAAAAGCTTTCATTGCATTTTGTGCAAACTGAATGATATTTTATTGCATGTGATTTAGTGAATTGACTAGACAGTTCTGGTTTTAGCCTGAATTAGCACATCCTCTTTGACGGACAATGGTAAGAATAAAGGTTAAAAGCACAATAGATGAGTCCATTATACACTAAGATGAACCGAGCCAATGAATAACAAAAAGGGCTTTTTATTATCCGTTGCCATGCCAGCTGTTACACCTGCCATGTCCTAATCCTAAAAACTGCCCTGAGACAAGACCTCTAGCAAGACTTTTTTCCCTTGGGTTCACAAGTTAATTTGTTACTCATTAATAATAAATTAGCTTTTAAAGACAAATGAGAGAGCTTCTTCCTCCTAGGTTAATTAAATGCTCCTATAGTAGACGAGAAGTTGTTTATACTGTGTTAACTTTTAACATATTTTAAAAATTTTAACCTTGTCTGTACAGTTTGGGGTTCCTAAGATACAACACGTCTTAAATTTTGCAGGTAAAGAGGTATTTTTCGAGCAACAAGAGTGCAGAAAGTATTGTGAAAAGTTCAAACCACCCATTAAAAGATGGCCAAAAAACTAAAGTCATCATTTCAGAAGGGTCAAATTATTGGGCTGTATCAAAGAAAGATAACGACGAGATTTTAAATGACTAGGACTGGGTTAAAAAGCCTTAAACACATTATTAAAACCTGAAAGAATATTGCTGGAAGAAATGAGGTTGGAAAAAAAAAACATGAATGGAGATCACTTAAAGACTCGATGAAGTTGCATGGGAAAAAATCAACAGTAAAAATCATAGCTATGTTTAATAGTGAAAGTAAGAGCATTTCCACATGCACACACTGTGATGAGAACTCAAATAATTGGGACTAAATAGCTGTGTGTCCATAAGAGAACCAGATGTTAGTGATAGAAAATGGTCACATGGATCCAGATTGAGCCTATTCCAAAAATGATGGGCACATCAGGGTAAGAAGTGAAGCATATGAAGCGATGCACCCATCATGCATAGTGTCCACTGTACAAGCCTCTGGAGACAGTGTTATGATCTGGGGTTGCTTCAGTCACTCAGGTATACATGTAGGCTCAGCAACATTATGTGGCAATAAAATGAATGCACTGACTGACCAGGTTATCATATCTATGGTGTTTCTCTTCCCTGATGGCACAACAATATTTCAGGACTCAGATTTTGAAAGAGTGATTGTGGGAACATGGGAAATCACTTTTACACATGAACTGGACACCACACTTTGTGTTGTAATCAAAGTTAAACCATTTTTTGGCCAGGCAGTGTACCATTTGTATTTATTGTGTCGGTTTTCCCAGCTTTTGTGTTGCTTTTATGTGTTGACCTCCTGAGACAAGTTTTCTTTGAGGTACAATAAAGCACATTGTGTGCTTTTAGGCTGTGGAATTAATCTTTGGAGAAATATATGGCAGGATGGAAGAAAAATGATGTACTGTATCCATATCCATAACACACATAGACATTCTTACACGCCGGACAAATTATTCCTCGCAGGACTTTGTTACCTAGATCATTGATCATTATAAGACAGAGGCCCTGTTAAGGTCTCTGTGGAAGTTTTGAAAAGGATGATTTAACTCTGAGCTTTGTCTATATATGACTGGGTTTGGATGTTTTTAGTGTTAGGGTTTTGTGAGATGGGACTAGAGGGATGAGAGTTATGGTGTAACTCTGTGTGGTAAAAGTAGTCATGTATTTGGACTTAGGGTTATAGTTGGTTTAGGGTTAGTGTTAAACTGGGGGAGGGGGTGTCCCATTTTATTTGTAAAGGACCAGTGTGGGTGCAGGTTTCATTCCAATTAAACCAGATTCAGTCTGATTCAACATGATTCAACCTGTTTAATTAGTTGATCTTGGCTTTCAATAGACAATCAGATACTTCTTTTGGTTGGTCAGAATTAGGGTTTGGATTCGATTTTGAATAAGGTTGGTGATATGGTTAGACTAGAGTTCCAAAATTGGTCCACCTATCCTAGGTGGTCTAGGGTTATTGTTGGTCTAAGGTCAGGGCTGGTTTAGCGTTGTGTTAGGGTTAGATTAGTTTTAGTGATGGACTAGGGTTAGAGTTGGACTAGGTTTAGGGTTAGAGGTGGTCTTGGGTCAAAGTAGGGTTTTGGATTGCGGAAGAATAAAGACTTGGTGATGGCTAGTCTAATTTAAAGCACCCACTGAGCCTGGTGATTAGCAGATCAATTAAATCAGTGGTGTTTAAGTAAGGTTAAGTCACTAAACTATGCCCCCAGGATTGGATTGGAACAGACTAGGGTTAGGTTTAGTGTTGTCCTATGGTTAGTGTTGGTCTACGGTTAAGGCTAGTCTAGAGTTTGGCTGTAGGGTTTGGTTAGTGTTGGAGTCAGAAATGGGCTACGATTGGCCTAAAGTTTGACTTGGGCTAGGGTTAGGGATTAGGTGTAGGCTTTTCATTATTTGTCGAGAGTAACACACAAGTCAATAGAAATACCTCACACAAAGAGTAATATAAAACACTTTCAGTATGTGTTGTGTGTGGTCGTCTCTAGCTGCAGCCCTCACACTGCTGTGACTCTGAGCCAGAGCTCAACCCCTCACTGGCTGCCCTGATTATTAAGAATGATTCGTGTAGACGGACACACTCTCTGTCTGTCCATTCCCCTAACTTTCTCCACTCGCCTCACTTTTTGGCTTCCGCAGTCTCTTTTTGCTGTAATGCTGTTTTTGTGTAGTGTGTCTCTGGGTTTACCTCATTTGAATTAAAAATGACGATCTTGCTATGCTTGCATTAACTTTTCTCATGACCAAACATCCCTCCCAATGCTCCCTCCCTCTCTCTCTCTCTCTCTCTGTCTCTCTCTCTCTTTTTCTCCTCGTGTTGACAGCTGATGCTAAGCTGTGAGCTCACCACTTTAACAGATTTGGAGCAGACGAAACATTGAGGGGCGTTTTCTTCCAATACAGCACTCTGGGGACATGTGGAGAGGACCATGCAGTCAACAACTGCCAGGGAGAGACAGGGAGAGAGAGAGAGAGAGAGAGAGGGAAGGGAGGACTGAGTGTATGAGGTGGTAAATAAAAAGCTAAGTCTTTAGTATAATCCTTGCAGGATATGTGTGTGGTGCCCGAGTATGAGCAGCTCCGCCTTGGACTGTGTGTGGTGGCCATGTTCTGACATGAAAGAGTGACCCAAAGTCCCTCGGGACCCTAACGAGCAGAATGAGCTGCCTGGCTCTTATTTTAAGAGGCTGACCTAAGACTCCTGCGGTTTCCGCACTCTGCAGAGGGTGTTTGACCCACCACCGATGGGTGGAAAAGATGGCGCAACGCACAGCCATTAATTTTCCCCACTTTGATTGGTATTCTTGTTTTTTTTATTTATTTTTTTATGATGCTGTGAACAATTACAGCTCAAAGTAGCAGGCAATGAAACTTGGTAGACTGCACCAGGCCTTTCCAACCGTCTGTGTGCGTGAGGGGTTTTTATTTTAATTACTGTGGAAGAAAAGCAGTACGAATGAGTTTATCAGACTAATTAGTTTGCCTTAGTAAAAATGTTATACAAGAAAAGTGACAACAAAACACTTGCATATGTGTTGCGGAGGGTGTTTTAGAAAAGCTGTTAGTTTTGTGGTTTAGGAGGGTGGGAAAAAAAGCAAAAGGGTTAAAAGAGTTTCTGAAAGATTTTGATACTTACTGTAGTTTTTGGCGGCGTTAGAAAGGTTTTTAATAAATGTCAATAAATTGCACTGGAACTACACTAAAACCCTTTTCACAAGTAGGGAATAAAACACAATGGGGGGTGCTGTTACAATAAAACAATTAACAAAAGGCTGACGTGAAAGAGCGCAATTATTGCTCCCACCCCTGAACCAACCCAACACCTTCCACCCCAAATCACCCAGTATCTTTCAGTAATACAGTAGCACATGTGAAACCGTGCTAATTTAATTCCTCTTATACAACAATTAGTTATGACCAAGTAATCTGATTGGATGAGAGCCATTCCACAAGTGGTGATAATAGACAGTCACAGCACTGGGACATTTAACTATATTTATCACTCGGCATCATGGGTGTTCGAATAACTGCTAGCTCTGAGTCACAGCATGGGTGAAAGTAGGTCTGTACGGTCCAGAGTACTGAAGAAAGAGCAGCTGCCTGCCAAAGCACACATTCCAAACCAGTCAGGAAAGCACTTTCAGCAAGAAAACACATCTAATGTGTCATCTTAAACAACACTTTGTCTACTAAATAATTGCGAAAAGTCATTCCAAATTGTTCTTTTATTTACGTACTGTAAGCTATAAAGTTAAGTTGAGTCTAACACAAGGTTAAATCCCAAATCACTCTCTAATCCCTGATTAAAAAGCACTATTTCACAGATAGAAACAATAACTCCCTCTTTGGTCACTTTTTAGTCTCTTGAAGTTAAAAATGGGAAGAAAATACTTTCCTGCAAAGCAGTTGACTTTCTTGAGAAGGGTGGCCATATTGGATTTTAAGATAAAATTGTTGTTAAAACTAAAAGCCATAATTTCTAGAAAACAAATGTACCATAATTAATATCTCAATGCTATACAGACTGTTTACTGACATTGTTTATTTTTCCAAATACAATTTATTTTAAGACACAATAACCAATACCATAACCATAACCAATGGCTACATCTCTGTATGAGGTCGTTAGCTAATGCTAGAGTTACACTTGAAGGCAAAGGCGCTGTAATTAATTATGCTATTTGAAGTAAGTCATGTATTTATGGAAAGGATTCTGGGTGAGACAGAGATCTATTACTTAAGCTACCTCGGTTGTAGCTCGAGTGTAAAACTAAAGAAGCGAACGTCAGACGCCAAACACGTCTTGGCCGATTTCACTACATTCAGAGTAAAGGAAAAATTGTGCAAATTTCATTTTTTGGCTGAGCTATTCCTTTAGGACAGCTCCAAGAAGTGAATGCCAGGATGACTCTGGTTACAGTGAAGAGGGCAAAGTATGTCAGGGAGGACTAAGCAGTCATAAATACAAATATCCAGAGATGCGGTCAAGCAATATTAGCGCAGGCATTGGCCTCGTGGGCTTAGACTCTGTTCCTGTCATGGCCAGTGTGGAGCCTCGGGTTTGGCGTGTCTCTGCGTGGACACACCAGCCTCCATCCGAGCACAATTAGACATGTGAAAGCTCCACAGTCTGAAGGGTGGCAGCACTCAAAGCATTCCTGACCATGTTCTTCCATAAAATCATACGGCACACTGTCCATTTTTCATCCCCCGTCCGCCTGAATTAACCAACGTGGACTGTATGATTGTGAATCGATGTGTTGTTGTTTTGTTTACTGTTACTGAGACTTGTTAGGATTAGTGAAGCAGACATGTGAACGGAGTGACGAAGCTCGGCAGCGGGGGGAGAAAACGCTGAAGGAATGGAAAGAAGCTGAAATCTGACATTTTACAGAGAGAGGATTAAAAACGGGGAGCAGGATGAGAGGGAAAGAGCGGGAGGCAGATGAAAAGGAGAAATGACGGAGAAGGAAAGAAACAGAAAGACTGGAAAAGAAAATTCCAGAGTAAAACGTTAGGCCCGGTGTTTCAGACCTGCACACACGGAATGATGTTGCACGCCACATTGGGTAGAAATGACGCGTTCTGACGGATGCTCCTGAGACTCAAACATGAGCTTTCTAATAATGCAAAAACCATTAGTCTGGTCCGGTGCACCATGGGAAGGCCTGCTGCTCGCCGCTGTGTCCTGCCATAAATTTTTCAATCAGTGCATGCAATAAAGAAGAGAAATTGAATTCTGCGTCCTGAGGGAGTTGTAGGACTGCCGGTTTTTGTAGTGTTGGTGATTTCCTAAAGGAAACAGAGAGGGAAAGGAGGTAAATCCCCTGGACTGAGGCAAGACTGACTCACCTCAGGGTCTCAGAGAAATGTTCGAAACAGGAGTGTTTTAGTTAAAGCCGGGGTCAGAATACTCTTTTGGCATATGTGTTGAATTTTCTTGTCATGTTCTGACAGCTTGAATGAAAAATGTGTTCAGAGAAGAAACGCTGGTCTTTGAGGTGCTGGATGCTGTAAACAGGAGAAACGAGACATGATGGTGGACCACAAGCATCTAAATAATCAGGGTTTAGAAGGCTCCTCCTCAAACACTAACGTTCAGCGGAGATTTAGAGGCAGATGTACTGACAGTAAATTTATTTCGTTTTGAGTTTGAGATTCAGACAGCTCTCCTCCTCTGAGCTTAATAACTTATAAACATAACTTTATGTAAATTTATGTTAAAAATTACCATAATAAAAACTTTTTTACAAGATTGTATGTTTATTTGCTCTCTTTTTATATATTTTCTGTTTTCTTGTAAAGTTCTCGTAAATCTGTTATTACCATGATTGCTACTATTAATCTTATTGCTATTAATATGTTATACCTAATATCCTCTTGACATAAACTACTGTATGTGGTCAAAAGTATTTTGAGTATATTGTGTTTGTTGAAAATCCCATTCCACTAGATTTTGGGGGTGTGGCTGTGGGGATTTTAGCCGTGAGAGCATTAGTGGGAACAGGCTCTGATATTGGGTGAGGAGGCCTGGGTGCTGTTGGTGTTCTAGTTTATCCTAAAGGTGTTCAGTGGGGTTGAGGTCAGGAATCTGTGCATTAGCACTTTGAGAGAACGCTGTAAGACCACACAATGCATTGTCTCTTGCTGTGTAAGGGGCAGCATAGGTGCAGACTGGAGACAGATCAGGGTGCCCATGCTGGCCCAAGTCTACAGCATTATGTGGATGGCTGGGTGCATCGTTTACTTGAGGAGGAGAAGACACCAGAATGGGAAGAAGGTGAGACAGTGTGATACTCTGGGCAATGATCTGGTCTTGGGTCCTGGTGTGCATGGAGATGATACAGATATATATATATATATATATACTGTATAGTGTGCGTGTGTGTGTGTTTATATATCAAAAATTTCTCTAAATCTTCATTTATATTACATTAATTCCAGAGTAATAACACAGATAAATAAAGAAGCTAATATTTAAACAATGTCGTTTTTCTTCTTCATATCTCTGCCTGGACAGTGTCCAGCATCATCTCTCAAGCTCAAATGGCAGAGGAACCCCCCCTTAGACACACACACACACACACACACACACACACACACAATATGTTCACTTAGCTTTCGCTCTTGTCAAAGCAAGAAAAAAATACCACCTACTCTCTTCTTCTCTGCTCTCACTTTTCTCTACATCAATCTCTCCTCCCTCTCTTCCGTTCTTTCATCTCCCTCACTCTGGTGTTGGATGAGACAGGCTGTTTTGACAGCAGGCTGGAAACATGATGGCAAAGATGGAAAGTGCTCCTCTCTTTCTCTCTCTCTCTCTATCTCTCTCTCACTTTCTCTCTGCAGCGGTGTTGACTTGTCTAAATGTCACCATGGCAAGAACACGAACTCCCATGTAAAAACGCCTTGCACTTGGCGGTGGAAAAAAAACCCACACTTCATTAACCGCAAACTGGCCAGAAAACTATTCTTACTGCTCTCTCTCTCCTTCTTTATTTCTCTCTCTATCTGTTTAAAACATGCTGGATGTTATAAAGAACGGGTGGAGGGGGATCAAGTAGAACCTCCTGCTATAAATGTTGCCTTTCTGGAGGAACAGCACACGCCTCAGTACTGGCTGGATGTCAAGTGGTTTCAGGAAAAGGCTTGTGTGAAACTAACCCGTCCGTCTTGTGTGTGAAGTTTAAAATGTCAACAAGGTCAGACTTTTTGAGGTAAACCTCTCTCAAGGCCAGGTGGAGGTCATTGCACCCCTAGGAAAAAAATAGTTTCCTTAAGGTTTTTTGGATAGTTAACAGTTCTTAGCTTCCTGAATGTGTTCTAAGTGGAATCCCCCTGAAAGGACAAACTTACATTTCCTCTATGGTCGATAGAAACCTTTTGTCAAGACTGTATATAATATTTCTAGGGAGTACAGGCTGGGTAATCTGGATTATACATAGAATGCATGCTAGTGGCCTCATAAAGCATCAGTATCCTTCAGTCTGGTACTCCAAATTTCTGGTTTAAATTAATTATGGTTTTTAAGGAATATTTTAAGATGCACTACCCTAAAGGGTTCTTCACTTAGTAAAAGCACAGAAACCTAAAGAGTTTTTCTCTAGGAGGCTTCTTGGGGATTGGTTTGAGAACCACTGCCGTAAAGGGATCTTCATCTAAAAAGAGCCCTGGTGACTCTTCTAAAGATTTCTTCATCTACAAGAAGTCCTGATGAATGGTGTGTGAATTACTGCCCTAAAGGGTTCTTCCCCTAGAAAGGAGACTGAGAAATGGTTTGAGATACATTGCCCTCCAAAATACTTTGAAGAATAGGTTGAAATCCTTTGTCCTAAAAGGTTCTTCGTTTACAAAGAGTCCTGGGGAATGGTTTTAGATCCACTGTCTTAGGCCTTGTTCACATGGGCGTTAAAATCGAGCGTTTTTCTGGCGTTCATGGTGTCCGGTGAGTGCGGATGAAGCACTGAGGATTTTCTACACATAGGAGTCAATGAGAGTGTTCACACGGGCTTTGGTGACGTGCGTTTTCCGGCTGCGCGTTTATACGGCATTAAAAAAACTTTTTCTTGCTGTTCAAATCCCAACGAACGCAAGGAAAACACGTCTAGTCCGTTTTCTCCGCGTCCATTTTACGCTTCGGAGGACCGGATATATCCCATGATCCTACATGCTATACATAGGGAAATGCGGAAAAAAAGCTAAATAAAATGCTTAAAAAATAAAACTTGCGCGGAAATTTTTTTTTCTCTCCCTACTAAATTATTTTAAAATAATTTTTATATATTACATAAAAATATATTAATTTAATTAGAATTTTTAAAACAAAAAAGTCCGCCGTTGCCGGTTCCCAAGTGCCGGATGAGAAAGGAGGAGGGTTGGGCGCTGGGCCAGCAACCCGCCCCGTAAAAAACGTAACCGCTACGGAAACAACGAAAAATTCTCTTAAAGTTCAAAATCGCGGCGGTAGCAATGGCCGATCCTTGATGACGGCGATGGATCAAAGTCAAGGGTCGTCCATAGCCTGATGCGAAGCCATCTGCTCACCGCCAAAACTAAAACTCGACTAGCGACATGGAACGTCCGAACTCTTTTCCAAACTGGAAAGTTGGCACAGCTGGCGAACGAATTCGACCGATGCCGTTTAGATATCCTCGGTGTCAGCGAGGCCCGATGGACAGACAGTGGAAAGATGACTATTGACGGCAAGACCTTTGTCTACTCTGGACATGCCACCGACCACGCCCGCAGGGTAGGCGTTATGCTTTCACGCCAAGCAGCGTCGTCTCTACTCGGCTGGTGTCCTGTTTCCGACAGAATTGTCTCTGCGCGACTACAAGGTTCACACGCGAAGTTGACGTTCATCCAAGCTTATGCTCCAACGGAAGATGCCGCCGACGCGGATAAGGTCTCCTTCTACGACGACCTACCGAGCTTCGCCGTACCCCGCGGCACGACCTTGTCATCCTCGCTGGCGATTTCAACGATCAAATCGGCCCTGAGAGGCGAACATTTGAGCACGTAATCGGCCCACACGGTTCGGCGGCGGCAACTAAGGACAACGGTATGCGCCTTATGACCTTCTGTGCGGCACACAAGGAATGGCGATCGGCAACACCTATTTTGTGCATAAAAAGATCCACAAGGCGACGTGGAAAGCTCCCGGCGCTCAAGGCGTACGCAACGAAATCGACTACATCTGTATCTCGAAGCGCTGGCGGTCGACCCTCCTCGATGTGCGCAGCTATAGAGCCGCTGACGTTGGCACAGACCGCTTCCTCCTTGGTGCAGCCAGTCGTATCCGCCTCAAGCGCCAGTTCGCCCTTGCCCCACGGCTAAAACCGTTTGATGTCACCCGCCTTCAGGACCCGGCCGTAGCCCAACAATACAACATTGCAGTCCAGAATCGTTTCGACCTGCTTACCCCATCTGACGACCTCGAGTCGCAGTGGGCGCAATTTCGGGATACACTCATTGCCTCTGCGGAGGCAACGATTGGTCACCGTCGTGGCACCTTCAAGGAACGCTGGATCCAGGGCCGATCATGGACACTGATCGACGAACGATGCCGTGCAAAACAAGACCAGGCGCGTGATGATGCGACTCGCCAAGCAACAGAGGCGAGGTATAGCGACCTGGACCATCGAGTGAAACGAAGTTGCGGACGAGATAAACGCGAGTGGATAGACTGCAAGGGCGTCGAGGCGCAGGAAGCAGCAAACCAAAACGACTCGCAGATGCTATACCGCATAGTTCGAGAGCTTGCCGGCTCCGTTACGGGATGAGGGGTGCCGATTAAAGACCGAGATGGCAAGCCACTTCTTACGCAAGAAGCGCAGGACCGATGTTGGGTGGAGCACTTTCAGCAAGTCCTCAACCAACCGGCGCCGACCACAGTCTTTGACCCTGGCATTCTCACCCCTGTGTCTGATCTATCTGTCAGCCTCGACCCCATTACTACAGCAGAAACGGAACTGGCGATCCGTACCCTCAAGAGTGGTAAAGCGGCCGGCATTGATGGGATTCCACCCGAACTCCTCAAGAACGTGCTGGTCGGCGGCAGCGGTACCCGAAGACTGGAAACGAGGCGTTATTGTCACCCTACCGAAGAAAGGCGATCTTTCCAAATGCGACAACTGGCGGGGTATCACCCTGCTGTCAGTGCCTGGCAAGGTACTTTCCATCATCCTTTTATATCGCCTGCAACAAGCAGTGGACGAGCGCCTCCGCGAGCAGCAGGCAGGCTTTCGAAGTAGCCGTTCCTGCATTGAGCAAATCTTTGTCCTCCGGCAGGTGATTGAACAGACGCTAGAATACCAGCAACGTCTTTCGCTAAATTTTGTGGACTTTGTCAAGGCCTTTGACTCGATCCACCGCGATACCTTGTGGAAGATTGTCCGAACGTACGGAATACCGGACTGTTACATCAATCTTTTTCGCAACCTCTACCACGGCTCCCAGTGCTGCGTGCGGACAGAAGAGGGGACGACGGACTTCTTCGACATAGAAACAGGGGTACGGCAGGGATGTGTTCTATCGCCAATGTTCTTTCTCCTGGTTATCGATTTTGTGTGCCGTCATTCAATAGACCAAGTGATGCTGGGTGTTACCAGGGCCGATGGACAGCTTCTGGCCGATCTCGATTTCGCTGACGACATCGTTCTAATTGGTCCGACCCAAAACGCCTTCAATAACCTCACCGCGATCTTGGAACAACAGTCGGCCAACGCCGGGCTTAGAATAAGCGACCAGAAGACCAAGGTTATGCGAGTCGGCTACGCACATGCGCGGGTCCCAGTCGTCGTCAATGGTCATCGCGTGGAAGAAGTGATGGAATTCACATATCTTGGTAGTGTAATCAGCTCAGACGGGAACACGGCGCGCGACGTCACGTGTCGCATCGGCAAAGTGTCTGCAGCGTTTCAACGTCTCCGCCCCATCTGGAACTCCCCGTCGCTTTCTATTCAAGTCAAACTCCATCTCCTTGACTCCATCGTAATGCCCACGGCGACGTACGCCAGTGAGACGTGGAAGATGACGGCGGCTGTTGCCCGGAAGCTAGACGTTTTCCAACAGCGGTGCCTGCGACGCATACTGAGGATCAGTTATCTGGACCATATTACAAATGAAGAGGTCTATCATCGAGCCAACACTTGACCCCTCTCGGCAACTGTAAATGAACGCAGATTTCTTTTCGCCGGCCATGTCCTACGTCTACCTAACCACCGGCTACCCAAAATGTCGATGCACTGGCGGCCAACCCGGGGTAAGCGCAAACAAGGGCGGCCAAGGACTAACTGGCGGCGAACCTTTACGAACGATCTGAGAGTTGTCGACCTCACATGGGACGAAGCCGAAGCTGCGGCTG
>JAQQZT010000010.1:4388105-4403226 GCA_030068275.1 Clarias platycephalus | reverse complement strand
TGTGTTATTTTATAGTTTTGAAATCCCCAGTATTGTTGTAGAATGTAGAAAATAAATCACTAAACAAAAACAAAGAACTTTGCAAGTGTTCTAAAACTTTTGAACGGTAGTGTACTGTACATCTGACAATAAAGCCTTCTTGTTTTTGTCTTTCTTTCTCACCTCCCACAATTAACTCTAGACCGTGAGCTTTTATACTCTCCCAATACTGTATGTCCCAAAGTTGCATTTTTAAAAAAAAGTGATTTGTATACATTAATACAACACTGTGTTCTGTTGCAATCTTAAGCTCCATTTCGGAACTCTCCTAGATGAGAAAATTAGGGAGCACCAGATTCTCCAAGCATTCCAAGAAGTTATAAACATGTCTTTAGATATAGCTGCTAACATCCACGTGCCCTCAGTTCCTTTTTTTCAGTTTTTGATTAATTGTTGCTGATACTCTGTGCTGTAATTAGAGGCAGAGGTAAGATAACAACTTTTCAACTACTATGAGGGATGTTCAAGTCCAACTGGGACTTTTCTAATCTGCAGAATAACAGAATACAGTTATGAGAGTAAACTCCCTTTATTTCTCTTTGTAATCTCCTGCTACACTAATGCACTTATCCCAGTGTTTCACTAGTGCTTGGACACCATTAAGGTAGAAAGTTTTCTCAGTACACCAGAGCCATGATCGGACTGCCTGTCTGAATCAGGTCTAAAACACTGGCCTCCCAGGAACTCCTTTAACGGCCCAAACATGTGGAAGTAGATTGGAGGGAGATCAGGACTCTATGGGGGACGTGGCAATAACTCCCAGCCGAGTTCCTGTAACGTGTAAGTGGTGTTGGTGAATGATTGTGTGTACAGTTCCCATAGAGAGATGCATCTCTTCTGCAAGTTGGTGACGTCGATTTTTTAAGGATCAGTCGATCTACTTGCTAAATATTCATGGCAACAACTGCAGTGTGCTCTGAGCCACCTCTGCCAGGCTCGTCATTCCCAGACGTACGTCCTTTTTTAAAACATTTGAACCATTCAAATGTTTTACTGCGGCTAAGACACAGTCTCATCACCGTACTGTGCTTGAAGTCTTCAGTCAATGTCAATAGATTTTGACTTAAATGCCCTTAAAAGTATAAAAATATATTGTTTTTTTTTTTTACACATTGCTGAATGCGGTGTCCCTCTGGGTTTAGTGTTAGGCCAGATACAGAAGTTTAATTGTAGGCATGTGGGAGGTGAGTGTTACAAAAAATTCAGTGGAGACAATGGACACAACCAGTGTGTTGCACTGAAGCTTTGTCAGCAGGTGACATGAATAAGAGAAAGTACTTACTGTACAAGCTTCTCATTGTGTGTGTGTGTGTGTGTGTGTGTGTGTGTGTGTGCACATACCTAACCTGAAAA
The DNA here is from genome assembly GCA_030068275.1 of Clarias platycephalus. Lineage (NCBI taxonomy): Eukaryota > Metazoa > Chordata > Actinopteri > Siluriformes > Clariidae > Clarias > Clarias platycephalus. The sequence goes on along the minus strand of JAQQZT010000010.1, from coordinate 4,401,834 downwards.
AGCACAATTTTACAGATATACTTTTTTAAGCCAAATGCAGCTTTTAGTTGAAAACATAACAAATCATTTGGTTACTGATGCTGAAGACAGACAGTTGTGCGTATAGTACTATATGTGTGTGTGTGTGTGTGTGTGTGTGTGTGTGTGTGTGTGTGTGTGTGTGTGGAGACAGTGGGAGCTCTGTGGCTTTGAGGGGAAAGTCACTTTGTTTCCTCTCTACAGATGAATCGGGCAGAGCTCAGCAGCTTTTAAACACTTTATAATTCCACCTCTCGCCACCCTGTCTCTCTCTCTCTCTCTCTCTCTCTCTCACGCTCTTTAAAATAAGCCAGTCTCTCTTTTTAAGTAGTCCTGGAAACATGTGTATGTGTGTGTCTGATTCTCCCTGAAGGCGTCATCACTGTCTGACAGTGCAGTAGCACTTTTAACAAGCTTGTTTTACCCCAACACACACACCAAAGTTTGTCCCATTCAGAAGGCAGTATAAGGACATCTGTCCTCTCAGGGTCCTTATTTGGAGAAATCTGAAGCCATATCGCGTGTGTTCTTCTGTGAGAAGGCAATCCTATAATTTTTTCTCACCAGACAAGAATTCCATGGAAGTTAAAAAAACATGGCAGACATGGCTGTCACTGTGTGACGGAGGGGTAAGGGTTTAGCGCTTATGCACAATAAACACAGGGATAGTGTTGGAACAGTATCATAAAGCATGATGACAAGAGAAAAACTGCTGACATATTCATTCTGGAATTTAAGAAAGGGACATGTCTCATGACTGGACGTACAAATGTGCTATACATTTATAAAAACTCACGAACTAAGACCTTAAGATACAATATTTTTTATCTTATCTTACATCTGGATAAAGTGTTGACAGTCATTTAATTGTCATTTAAATTTATTCTCTGATTGAGAGGCCACACCAGCTTCACTGAGTCTAACACATACAGGCCACACCACCTTCAATGAGACTGACACGCACAGACCACACACCCTTCACTGTGATTGACTCCACGCCTCCTTCACTGAGATTGACACAGAAAGGCCACGCCTATTTCACTGAGACTGACATACACAAGATTCACTAAGATTGACACATAGAGGCCACACCTCCTTCACTGAGACTGACACACAAAGGTCATGCCTCCTTCACTGAGACTGACAAACACAGAGGCCACGCCTCCTTCACTGAGACTGACACAGAAAGGCCACGCCTCCTTCACTGAGACTGACCCACACAGAGGCCACACATTGTTCACTGAGATTGACACACAATGGCCATGCCTCCTTCACTGAGACTGACACACAGGCCATACCCCGTTCATTGAGACTGACACCACAGAGACCACACCTCCTTCACTGTGAATAACAGACACACAGTGGCCACACCTCCTTCACTGTGAACAACAGACACAGTGGCCACACCTCCTTCACTGTGAACAACAGACACAGAGGCCATGCCTCCTTCACTGAGACTGACAAACGAAGTAAACCTACTGTATATAATGAAGTTACTAAGTAACAAATGTGAGGTATAAAGAAGAATCCCTGTGCATGTGTTTTAGAGCTACAAAGATGTGTGGAACTCTTTAGTCAGCAACACTGCACGAATCCCTAATGCACGCCGTCCGTCGCAGTCATGCTGTAAATATGGGAGAAACGTTACGGCCCTGGTGCAGAGCGATGAGTGAACTCGGTTTATTTTAGGAAGGAAAGCATCGTTCTCATGGGAGAGACAGTCGAAAGAGGTGAGGTGTATGTGTGTGAGCGAGAGAGAGAGTGAGTGAAGGAGGAGGTATGGGGGTTCACATCTGTGGGTCTCTAGATTTTTGGGTAAAGTCCCAAAATACACACACACACACACACAATGATTGGTAATGTAGGGGGCCAGTACCAGTAATGTCTGTGCCCTCGGGCTGAGAGACATTTTCAAATACCGATCCCTCCTTTGGAATGCAAATATAGCTCTAGCTGCTATCCATAGTCTGCTGGTGAGAGAACACACACACACACACACACACACACACACACAAGCTAAGCATCCTCCTAATGAAAAGCAGCAAGGCCATGTGTCCTTCTGTACTGCTAATAACAGAACCAGACGTTTTTGCAAAGCTGAAGGATTTGCACACACACACACACACACACACACACACACAATGTTGTAGAGGGAATATTTGTGGGAAGCAGATGTTCTCATAAGCACATTAATATTGTAGACATATTCTATCCGAATGCCTAATGAAGGATATTTGGAATTTCGTTCAGGATCAATGAAGTTTCTATCTATTAAATGATCCAGTGATATCTATATGCTAAACAACTGCTAGTCGGCTAGTTAACGGTCGGCTAGTTACAGGTACGTCTGAACATCAGCAATTTCAGCGTCCAAGAATGAACACTGTTTATATTCTCCATTCTTAGCTAGGTCATGTTGTGTGGATAAATCTTTCTAGTTACTGGTGAACAGTTTTCGTATTGAGAACGGAACGTTTAAAGGAGGAGTCAGTGATGTGATTCAAATATAATAAATTTTTTAGCCAAATTCAGCCATTGTCTCGTCACAGTCTGCTAGCTGCCTGGTCTGTGCGTGGGCAGAAAAAAATCTGGTGTTCGTACACAGCCTTCGCTCTGTAAATGGGAAACGAACAAAGTGCTGCAAAACGTGCCAAAAAACACCATTTCAGCCAATTAGCAACAGAGGGTTTGGACTTGATGATGCTCTCAGTTCTATCGGGACTAGGTTTCTGGGTTGGGGCTTTCTATTTTGTGACATCACAGAACAGACTGGGCCGGAAAGTCAGCTTTAAAGGACAGGGAAGCTGAGGAGAGAGAGATTTATAGGTGGCAGTGATGCACCTTACCAACCAAAGGTGCAGAGCGGTACAGAGAGGAGACATGTTGAGAAGAAATAGTGTGTCGAAGTGCCAGATAAAAGCAGATGAAGAGTTCAGAAATTAAACACCATTGAGTACGTTAGGTATGCTAGAGACACCCTTGTTTCTATTGGTCTACAATCTACTTACAATTCGACATTTTTCACTCCGGATCCAAGCTGGCCGAGTGAGATCCTGAGGGAGAACAAAGGACGCAATGTGAAGCGGCGGCCCCGAGGGAAACGAGCCGGTGTCAGGAACAGGCTGAGAGCCCGTGCACATTGCACACCTCTGCCTAGCATCTTGCTCGCCAATGTCCAGTCACTGGAGAACAAACTTGATGACCTCAGGGCCAGGGTAAAGTTCCAGAGAGACATTCGGGGCTGCAATCTCCTCTGCTTTACTGAGAAATGGCTCAACCCAGCGGTGCCGGACCACGCCATCCAGTCGGCCGAGTTCTTCTTGGGTCACCGCATGGACAGGACATGGGTCTGGGGGAAGTCAAGGGGAGACGGCGTGTGTTTAATGGTGAACAACAGCTGGTGCAACAGCGCGAGCATTGTTCCTCTCACACGCTCCTGCATACCCAACCTGGAACTATTGACCATCAAATGGCATCCTTTTTACCTTCCTCGCTACATGAGGCACTCACACAGCACCAGACAGAACGGTACGCTGCATTTATTGTGGTGGGGACGTTAACAACGCCAACCTCAAACACACAGTGCCAAACTTTGATCAGCACATCACCTGTCCCACCAGGAGCAAAAGGACACTGAATCATTGCTACACAACAGTCAAGGACGGTTACAAGGCACAATCTCACCCTCCGTTTGGGAAATCCGACCATGCCACCATATTCCTCATGCCAAAATACAAATAAAGGCTCAAACAGAAAGTTCCGATTCAGAGGGAGGTCGTGCAATGGACGGACCAATCGGTGGCCGCGCTACAGGACACACTCAATGACGAAGACTGGGACATGGTCTGAAACAGCTCCGATGATATCAACGTGTTTATACATGTAATTCCCTCCACACTCACCACCAAGCTGGAGCACCTGGGATTCTATGTGTCAGTGGATCTCCAATTTTCTAACTGGCAGACCACAGACAGTAAGGATGGGCGGACATGTCTCAGCCTCCCTCACTCTCAGCACTGGAGCAACCCCAGGGTTGTGTTCTGAGCCCCCTGCTGTACTATTTGTACACATACGACTGCGTGGCCACTACCAACTCCATCACGGTCATCAAGTTTGCTGACGACATCATAGTGGTGGGCCTGATCACAAACAACGATGAGACGTCCTACCTAGAGGAGATTGGAAATCTGGAGAAATGGTGCCAGAGAAACAATCTCCTCCTGAAAGTCAGCAAGACAAAGGAGCTGATAGTGGACTTTAGTACAAAGCAGGAGAGGAACTACCAGACCCCCGTCATCAACAGGAGCCCAGTGGAGAGAGTGGACAGCTTCAGATACCTCTGTGTTCACATCACGCAGGACCTGTCATGGTCCTGTCACATCAACACCATGGTGAAAAAGGCCCGGCAGCGGCTCTACCACCTCAGACGCTTGAGAGACTTCAGGCTGCCATCCAGGGTGCACAGGAATTTCTACTCCTGCACCATAGAGAGCATCCTGACTGGAAACATCATAATCTGGTTCGGAAACAGCACCAGGCAGGACAGACGTGCTCTACAGAGGGTGGTGTGATCAGCTGAGCGCATCATCCGCACCGAGCTCCCTGACCTGCACTCAATCTATGGCAATGGACTGTTCTCTCTGTTGCAGTTTGGAAAGCGAGTCCGCTCCCTGAAGGCCAACACAGAGAGACTGAGGAGGAGCTTGGGAAGCGTACTCTTGAAGAGGTGATCTCGGGCACAGTATGGTGTACCTGGACATGGATCAAATCATATACAAGCCAATTGCACCTGAACACAGAAGTAGACATCATCAGTCATCAGTGCAGTCGATCTCTTCCAAAATCTCATATTTAATGGCGACTTACATACCAAGTAGGTGCAAATTGCCTTCTCCTGTATTGGAGGGTGTATATACGCAAGTGTACTGTACCTGAGTACAGAGAATAAAAATAATGTGAACGTTCCTGGGCATGGTACAAATCAATCATGCCTAATGTGTAAAGGCCCTAAAGTTCCTAGTGCTGCTCCTGGAGGACGCTGTGTCCAGAAAAATTTTATGTTTTCCCTGCTTTATCACACCCACTTCGATTTAGAAAAAAGATGATAATTAACTAAGAATTTATATCTGATGTGTTGGGAACTGAAAAAAAAAACTACAAGAAAACTAACTTGGGTACTTATAAATAACAAACCCAAACCTGTGAAGCTTCAATATAAAGCCTTTACAGATCTACTGCTATAGCATATACATGTAATATATACATCTGGTATTTTCTCAGGTCCTCCCTCGTACAGGTCGCTTTACAGGTCGACAATTTCATGCCTGAAGCCCAGTATATGTTACTCTGCACAGTGTAACCCCCCTCTCTCCATCCATGGGACCACCACTGGTTGTGGTTGATTCTCAGCCGAGTGGTGACACTGACAGAGTGGTTGTGTGTGGCGCTGGTACGAGTCTATCAGCAAGCTAACGGACGTTTAAAAGATGTGAGAAAGTCGTCTTTGCCAGACGTTTATGGGACGTCTGGATGCTGGCCAGAATGTGAAATGTTTTTAGTACGTCTTTTAAGGACTGGGGTGTCAAACTTAACATGGACCAAAAAAGGACAAATAGTTTCGAGGGCAGATCGAGGTGGAGCGGGGCAAATTTTAACCCGTGCGTGGCTGAAGATGTGACGAAAAATTTGACGCATATGTAGTATGCTTTAATCTTTAATCAATATATGACAAAACAAGTGAAAAACAGACCAAGGTTTGAGGCCAGCACTTTAAAAAGAAGTTGTGTAGAATAACATTTTTTTTTGCGACAAAAAAAGCGATGCAGCTTAACCAAACTGAACCAAACTAAAATCTGGTGCCATACTTACTGGTCACTTTTTCATCCAGATCTCGTTCTCTCTCGTCTTTTTTTTTTTTTTTAATCTTAGTTTTAAGATATAAATTCATAAAGATTTGATAACTAATAATGTCAAGCCAAGTTTAAAAAAAGTTATTTTTCCATGTTTTCAAAGTGCTGGCTTTAAACATACCTTGGTTTTTTGCTTGTTTTGTTATATATTGAGCACAATATATTGCACTATAGGGGCACTACGCAGTTGGTTGTAAATAACATATTTATAGAACCAAATAAAATTTCCAAAAAAGTCAGACCTTATCTTTTCAAAGACTCTATTTTTCCACATTCCCACTCACTCACTCATCATCTATACTGCTTGTATGATCATGTATACAGGGTCGCACGGGGCCTGAAGCCTGTTCCAGGTGACTTAGGGTATGGGGCGGGGTACACCCTGGATGGGGTGTCAATCCATCGAAGGGCACACACATATACACACGTGCATTCACACACTACGGACAATTTGAGAACGCCAATTAGCCTAATCTGCATGTCTTTGGACTGTGGGAGGAAACCAGAGTTTTTGAAGAAACCCTGACCATGGAGTGCTAACCACATTGTTCAGGTTCTAAATGTGTCATTAGCAAAATTTGAGAATTTGGGAAACATGCCTTTAGTTGAATAAGTTCTCACCTAGATGCAACAAACCTCCATCAGTACCATGTAATCGTAGTCTAATGTAATGTTCTGACTTCCAGTTAAATGCAGTGACATATTTCATCTGCTAATTTGTTGGTTCTCACTCCTTAGACTAGTTTAGTCTTAATTTCCTAGTTTTTATTTCTTTTGCTCACTACCTTAGCTCTCGCTCATAAGTTTTAGGTTACAATCTATAGCTAGCATTTGACCAATAATTCGCTTTTCACTCATACATTATTAATAACACTTTATAATACTGTGTAGTGTAACACAGGGCCTGGAGTCTATCCCAGGGATCTCACTGTACAAATTGGAATACACCCTGCATGGCGTGCCAACCCAACGCAGGGTACAAGCACCCAAAATAATATATACAGTATGAACACCAATAAGAATACAACAGATATCTTTGGCCTAAGGGAGTTAACCAGAGAACATGTAGGAAACCCACCAAGCACAGGGAGACAGATTGGAGGGGAGATTCAAACCCTCAATCCTGGAGGTGCGACATTATAGTGCGTAGTGTGCTGCCCCCAAGATATTATTTGATCAGTGAGTACTGTATAAGGCTTAAAAAGGGTTCTACTCATACATTAGCCTCACCCACTTTTTTATATTGCCAAGCTTCGGGGTTCATGTGCAAAGTCACCAATTATTCAGACTTTTTACTGCATATTGAGCCCACAAGACCAACATTAACCTCATTAGAAAGCAATTATGGACTTTAGCTGTAGTAAATTAAACGTAAAAAGGGGTTAAAATGGACCAAAATGTACTTTTACGGGCATATAAAAGTTCGGTGCTCACTGGGGACAAAAAAAAGTTATTTTTTAAGACTACTTTTCATACTTTAGGCTTCATAGCTAGAATTTCAGCCCTGGTGTTTCAAAGTGTTCTGATACGGAGGAGAAAAAATGAAGCTTTATCTTCAGCTGGAACTCGGAGCAGTTGTGAAATGTGGCGGTGAAATGCCAAAATACCCCAGCCGACGACAAGCAGCCCGAGTCCAAAACGTTCATCATTCGCCCATGAGATTTCACTGGGCTGTTAGAGAGAGTGTGTGCTTTTGTGTGTGTGTGTGTGTGTGTGTGTGTGTGGATAAAGCATTAGTTACTGAGATCAGTGGTAAATGTGTATTGGTTTTGCCAGGTCTCAAATAAAGATAACAATGTACTCTAGTTACAATTTATACATACATACATATAACACATGTTTACATGCACACTGTAATAGCAATTTAGAAATGTGTCATTAGTCCGAGATGATATCATTAGGTGAACTTGCCAGGTTGAGGCAAATCCCTAAAAGTCAGAGCAAAATATTTTGGCATGTAGGATGCTGGGCTGGTTTTACATCCTTAGGCATGGGTCTTGCCCCTACATGTGTACTGACGGCTGATGACATACAAGAGTGGCACTTTTATAGCAATATGCGTAGATGACGAATATCGTGATCATCTAGTCCTAATGATGTGACTTGCTGTTTGTTTTAATGCTAAGAAAAACAAAATGCTGAACAACCAAGACTACACCTCAACTACGCCTACAGCCTCACTACATGAGTAAGTGAGGTAATTGCAGAACTGTGCAAAAGACTTAAGCACAGTATTATCTTATAGAAGTAGACATATTATCTATGTTTATATATATTGTCTTTATCATTATGTAAAATTAATGTAATATTTCCAAATGTACAGTAACTTAAAAAACTAACAACATTATAGAAGAATATTTGCACGTCAGTACAAAAAAAAAATGACATGCCAAACAAACAAAAAAAAAAAACTGTAGGAACATAGGAACATAAATAGGAGCAAGTGTAACAAAGTTACTATAAGGTCTCTTCTTTATAGAAGTTTCTTTTATGCAAAAGAAATATTTTTAAAGAAATCTTTGCTTATGCCATTTTGTTGTTTGCCCAAGACACTTGCACAGTACTGGAAGTAAAACAGCTGTTAGGTTTTACTGAGAGTACTGTACTGGAGAATATGCCAGAGTCACACTTGCTCCATTCTACTGTCCTGCAAAATCCAGGGTACATACTTAAAGAAAAATCTGTCTGTCATGTTATATGTTGCTTTGTTTACAGGGATGCAAATATTCTTCTGTAATGTTATTTATTATTTTAAAATTATGTTTGTAAATAGTAAATGATTTGGTATATAATAATGCAGACATGATAAACACACATAATACAAATTATACTAAAGATAATCTGGTGCTTAAGACTTTTGTGCAGTACTGTATATTCTTACCAGATATTGCTGTGATTTAATTTCAATCCCAATCTGCATGGTTACTATTTTCTGGGAACGGGTACTTACTTACTGTAGCTATTTCTCCTATCACACAACACTTTCTTCCCAGATGAAATGTCCAAACTTTTCAAAAACTCGAAAGTCCCTCTTCGGCATGTTGAGCTTCTGATGCTTTAATTGACAAGAGAAACAATTACACCATCCCTCCCACCTCCTTCAGTCAGAAAGGGCAGTTTTCTCTCAAGGACGCCCACATGATTCCGATGAAAGGACGAATTAATTTGTGTCACTTGGCAGCCATGCTATTTTTTTCACAGATTGGCTGCTTCTAGTCTTTCTCAGCTGAACAAGGTGGTAAAGATACAGTACTATCAAATCTTGAGGGGGAAAAAAACAGCTTTCACACTTTTTTCCTAAGCATGGCGAGACATGACATACTGTATATCTTCTCCTGTTCACTATCAGGGAGGTTGAAATGTTAGCATGTGCTTCCTCCGGGAAGAAGTCTTTTCAAGCTGCTGCACTGGAGGGCAGCTCGGATAAAAGTGCTGTCTGTCCTCTTCCTGGTACTTCTTGCCCTCTTCCTGAGCATATATGAGCTCACACATAGCCACAATGTCTCAGAGTCTTGCTGTTACAGCGAAGAGTAACGCTGTTGCTCCTTCAATGGGGTCAAACTCACAATCTCTTGGTGATAAGGACACTCAGGAGCCATGTTAAACTCCATCCTCCTATGTCTGGTAAATGTTCCACTGTTCTTTGCTGTTAGAGGTAACAGCAGGGTATTTATTTTTTGTCCCACATGAATTTGCAAATTTCCAAGCTTTAATATACTGCAGTTTAGATTAATTACTGAGCTCTAGCCTACATGTGGAGCTCTAGCTCTAGTAAATACATTTCAAATAATCTAGTATGTAGCCAGGCACACCACTTCTAACAAGCGATTCAAGCATCACAAACGTCACCATATAACTAGAAGCATGTAAATAATATAGTGGGCTACATTGTCTGAACTTTGAACTGAATTATAGAACAAGAGAAATGTTTATGCACATAATTTTCTTCTTTCTTTTTTGGTTAAATTTTTTTCTGAATCGGTCTATAAAACATAATTGTGACCTCTTCCAACCGCCTGCAAACTACCTTCAACACCGAGTATGTGTGTGAGCAGCAGAGAGAAACAGATCAGCAAAAAGTATGCCTGAGAAAAAAAATCAGTCTGTGCAGGCCTGTTTTATTGCGTAAGCAGGAAAAAAAAAAAAGCAAAAGCAAAAGGCGAGCTATAAAGCAAGGCATGATGATAGAACCCATTCGATTTCACCTGCATTACCTGTTGAAAAGAAAGAGATAGATAGCAGGCTGAAAAAGTCAAAAAGCTCTCATTACCTGGTTGTAAAAAAGTGTACATACAGCATATCGTTTTGCTACTTCAGTTTTCTAATAGATGGTTGCACGAGCTACTCATTACATGACTGTAATGGTACGTATCACATTGCGATTACTGTCTTTAACCTCACATTGTGTTTGGGGTCCTGGAGACCACAAGCCATCTTTGACGGCTCCAAAAAAACCTCAGAGTTGAGAAAGTCCCTCACGAACTTTAGCTTTTCTGGCACAAAACAAAACCAGGGTTTCCAAACCACAGTTACTACGGTATGTCTGTCATAGTTTTACTGCTACTGTGGTCACTGTGTCATGCTTTAGTAAATACAATTAAAACTTGCTAAATCTTGAGGAAACTAGCTATAGAAAAATTTGTTTCAAGTAAATAAATTATGTATAATTGCTAAAAAAAAAAAAAAACATCATAAAAACAAGCGACTATTTGTATCTAAAAATTATTACTCTTTATTAAAAAAAATCAGTATGCATAAGAAGATATTAACAATTACTGGATCAGGCCAGTGATTAGTATACTGCTGATGGTGAATGCTGAGTGGTTGGAACAGACAAGAGAGGAAATGAGGTTGCTGCTGAGGTTGTTACATGAAAAAGCAATTTTTAAATTGTATCTTTAGGCGCTTTTCAGCCTGTCACATTTGTTCCCATTTCTTAAATTTCATCTACATCATTTAATTTAATGAACTGCAAAGAATGAGGGCCCTTTTTGCAAAGTACTGTGTATAAATTTTATATTTATACCGTTATCCCTAATGAGCAAGTCAGATGACAGTGGCAAGGAGAAACTCCCTGAGAAGTCATGAGGAAGAAACTGTGAGAACAACCGTCAAAACCGACAGTTTCTGAGTTTTCTTATCTGTATGGCTTCCTTTTTATCAGAAACCTCTTCACCTTTAAGCAAGGTTTGGGAAAAGGATATGGGCCAATCATTCACTGATGATGATTGTCTCTCTACTGTACATGTGAAGAGGCTTTTCATAAATCAACTTCAATTTCTGTGCATGAGCAAAAAATTTCTATACAGAGCATATATCACCCCTGTACACCTCCAGAAAATTTATTCAAATGTAATTTATTAAATGTAATTCAGAAACGGGAACACTGATGCATCTATTTTGGGAATATAAGAAAATTAAAACTTTTTCCGAAAATACTGGATAGAAAATTCACTGCGTCTCTACTATACTATAACTATATACCTGTGAAATTGTAAAACATCACTAGATCTTCCTTCTGATTTAAACTGTTAACTAAATTTCTTTACTTATCTGGCAAAGAAATGTATACTTATTTTATGGTTATCATCTCATGTACCAACTCTGAAGATGTGTTTGGCACAAGTGGCTAATCTTCTTTCTTTGGAAAAACTTACATATGACTTATAGAACCAATCTAAACTATTCTGGTGGATATGGGCCCCTTTGTGGGATCTACTTGAACAATCACGACCCTAGTCCTGACCTTTTTTTCTTTTTTTCCCTTTCTTTTATGTTTTCTTTCACTGGACTGTTTTGACCTTGGCTCTTCCAAGATCACCCAGTTATATTAACAGGATATTGTTTATCTTTAAATGCTTGCTGGTGTCAATTGTATATTGATCTGGCTCTGCTTTGTTGTTGTTGTTGTTGTTGTTAAAAATCAATAAAAATATAATAAAAATGAAACATATCCTCATCTGGGTGACAACGGATAGTGAGACAATAAACAATGCCGTTCTATACCTGTACAGTATACGAAGTCATAAAGCCTGCATAGTTATGTAACCAGGATTTTATAAGCACATGAACAACTTGTGTTTCATTTATGAGTTCATTTAATTTAAACATTTTATTGAAGTTATCAATGTTTAACCTTAGTTATTAACTTTTAAATAATAATGGTGCAAAATATAACAATTACTGTCCTGAAGCTATCCAAGGAAGAACAATCAAAGCCATCTTTATGGCTCCTGTGTGGGTCTCATGGTACCATGGTTTAGACACTAGAAAAATTTTGCACCTTTATATTTTTCTATTTATTCCCACATACTGTATATAGTCTATATTAACTATACAGCATCTCATTCATTAGTGAAATAGGACTGCTTTATGTTTGTCATGAATTTTTAACAGCTTTTACAGTCAAGCACAGTTACAGTACAGTACAGGAAAATTAAGGGCTTTTGTTGTTTTCAGTTCTTGTTTTTCTTTCTTTAAGAAATAATGGACAACTTTTTTTTTACACATAAAAAACCACAACCATAATCTCAACAAATGTCAACATAGTAAATTAAATCTACTGAAGTTAAAACATTGATGTCCTTTCAGAAATGTTGGCAAAAAAAAAAACATGCAGAAGTTATTAAAGAGAATGCTGTACACTTTTAAAGGTAATTTAAAGCTTGTTGTTGAACATATAAAGACTGTTGTAGTGACTTTAATGGAAATCCTTTCCACTTTAAAGAATAAAAATATATAAGTACCAAACCCAGAAAAATTTTCTGAAAGTCATCATGGAAATTACCTCATACTAAGTTATTGATAGACAGAGTGAATTTAAAGATATAATGATGGGAAGCTCCTAACAACCAGTTTAGCAAAAATATTCGCTAGTGTAATCTCCTTCAATATTTGTTAGGTTTATTAATTGGTCTTGTTGCTCCAGTGAAAAACTAATTTTGGACACAGAATCTTTGGACTACTTTTTTTTTTTTTTTCATTTTTGTTTATCTCTTACTATCCCTTTGAGATCATAAACAATATGTTCCAGGATTTATATTGAAGTGGATAGACTTGCATCCAAAGGAAAGCAGGATCCTTTTTTCTCACAACATTGCTCTTTTGTTCGTGACTAACAGCACTTACTCATGTACCAGTGTGGCTCGATTTAGAGAACACTGAAATGAAAGACAGAGATGAGAGGTTGATGAACTTTTATGCCATAATGCTCTCTGCCCAGCACATTTTAAAATGAATTCTGGCTGGCTTTTTCAGGAAGGATACGGCTAAGTGCGGTTGCTGGATCTTTTAAAGAAATGATGATCCAAGACATTCCTGATGATTAAAGAAAGTTCATAGATGAACATTTCAAACAAAAGTGAGACTATGTTTAATGTAGTTAAATTACTATAGGTGCTGGTTAGCTAGCACCAACACCGCATTGTACTAACTAGTTAGCTAAAATTATTACACACTAGAGGTATTATTTTGGCCACAGATACTGTCACTATGCAATTTATAGAAAAAATAAGTTCAATAGTCTGTGAACATTTGTCAAACATGATTTCCAGCATGATGGCATTCTATGCTAATCGGGCCTTGATTTCTAAAAAAAAAAAAATAATAAAAAAAAAATAGAAATGTAAAAATAATATTATATGGAAATAAAGAAAACCTTCAAACTTTTTTGAGTAGATTTGCTATCAGATTAGCTGAGGAAAGCTATCTAGCTAACTGTCATGTACTAACCGGAGTAGACCAGAAGACGTAGCTTTAGCGGTTAGCCCTTTGTAGCGTGGATGGTAAACCCAAACGCGGAA
>JAQQZT010000010.1:4369244-4379875 GCA_030068275.1 Clarias platycephalus | reverse complement strand
ATCTTTTCTGTTACAGTTAATAAAGCTATTCTTTGTTGTAAGTTGGTCCATATTTCTTTCTTTTTTATTCTCTTATAAGTTAATAAGGATACAGTGTTATGCAGAGGTATAGTTATAACAATTTTATAGACAAATGATACTATTTATAGTCGCGCGGGGGGCACGAGATGTTTTCTTCTTCCTAGGGGGGCATGACAGAAAATAATTGAGAAGCACTGATCTACAGTAATAACCAGGGACCGTGGAGACCATATATGACCATCACACATGCATTCACACAAAACGGGCACAATGTGGGAACACCAATTAGCCTATTCTGATGAGTACCTCAAGGAAACCCACCAAGCACAGGGAGAACATGCAAACTCCATGTACACAGCCCCAAGGGGAGAAACAAACCAGGACAAAGATAGCATGTTAAAAAAACATTAGTGGTTGAAATAGACTTCTATGCAAAACTAAAAAAATAAAAAAGGGCTTTCCACTACGCAGCTAAGTTTCTTTAATTACTCACACAAGCAGTTAGCTCCAATACCACTGGACTCCCTGTCATCCCCAAGGTCAGATTATCCATCATGAGGAGGTCAAGAAGGTCGTTCAGTGTCAAGGCCCCAGAGCTCTGCATCTCTCTACGTCTGTCTTCTCTTTCCTCCACTAAGAAGGTGCGATTAACACCCACCCCTTCACTCAACACCATCCTCTTTCCTTGTCCTGTTAGCTCCCAGGTTTTCCAAGCGTCCCTCGAGATTTGAAAATTTTAAAGTTTCCTGAAATTCAGTCAGACCGATTCTGATCAGCCGGAAGCTGTTGATTAGTTTTCTTTAGCAGCAGCTCTGACAGTGGAGCAGCTATGGGTTTATATTAATGCATTTATTGCTGTTTCTATAGTAACATCTCATTCAGAGGGAACCTGTACGGCGGACGATCCACATGAATAGAATATAAAGCACATGCCATATGGTGGAGGTTTCTGCAGAGATTTAAGGAATGAGTCTCCAGTTTACTTTGTAACAGTCTGAGATAAAGCTGCAACTTTACAACATCATTAGGAGAGAGGAGTATATGCTTTGAGTGTTTTAGTAACATAAGCTTTGGCAAAAAATTTAAGACAGACAGAGTGAGGCTTTTGATGGAATGTCTATTTGTAGCTGCTATAAAGAAAGTGATAGCAGGAACTCACTTGTTTCTTGTTTCCATGTGTAACTATAAATGGATGACATTCCTCAATAAATATAAGCAGATGTGGTATAAAAGGGAATAAAGCACTTGAGAATGTGCTTTTCCTGTTGTTAGACAAACAAGTACCAGCCAAAGTGATTGTTTCCCAATAACAGAACTCAAAGAGTCTTACTCTTAGTTTAGCAGTTATGGTCTGATTGTTTCAGTGCACAGTACTTAGAGTTTCAGTCTAGTGTCAAAATGTGAATTTGATGTCACTGTAATGTCACTCCTCCTCCGGCTTAGGTAGAGGGCGTGGCTTAAAGTTCAAAGGTGGAGTTGTGCTGTAGAAGTCATTTGGATTTTATACCTGAAGTCGTTTTACATCCACATGGTGTTGCTGAGCCAAACAACATCCTTTGATGCGAGTGTGTGATGACTGAGACATGTAGAAGACGTCATGTTAGGAGTCACATTAAAAATCAGCATGGACTTCCTGCTTCTCTGTTCTTGTTGTGTCGTTTGTGTAAGTGTGTGTCAGAGAGAGACCCCATGTGGATAAGTCCATTCAGACTAATCCTACAGGAAAGGCGCCACTGCGGACAGCTGTTAAGAGTTAGAGAGAGAGAGAGAGAGAGAGAGAGAATGACTGAGATATCATAAATCATCAGTGCTGGTCTTCATGCAAGCGTAGCACAAGTGTGTGTTTGTGGGCGTGTGTGCGAGAGAGAGAGAGAAGCAAATGCATGGCACAAAATCCAACAGGAAAATTTTAAGAATGTGCCTGTTGTGTGCATATATTTAATTTCTCCAGTATTTCTGCATGTGTGTGAGTGCATGTGTGTGAGTAGTCCAGGTTCCCTCATGTTTCCCTGCAGCATTACTCTGTAGTCTGTAAAGATCACAAACAATCACCTTTCTCAGCTTCATCAGCAGCTTTACACACACGACACCGAGCCAAGAAATCATTTCCAGCCGCCGGAGAACACAGAGGTTACCCAGGTTCTGTTTCACTTCAGATGCACACTCATTAGGCCAGATGGAAACTCACAAACGCCTGTCACTCGGGTGGTCCCCTCAAGGGTACGTGCTTTCCTACCTTTAGTTAGAGGATCTAAAGGATGTAGCCTACTTTTAAAACTCATTTAAGGCACATAATTGAACGTTAAAGACCACTGTCGGAGCTTTGAGGTTGTTTTTGCATTGTTTGTACCTTCAGGAAGAAGAAGAATTACCTGGATAGTGCCTAACAGTTTATATAGTGGAATAAAAAAAGTAGATTGAATACATTTTTTAAAAACAAAATAAAGATAATTAAATTGCACAAGAATAACATTAACATTTAGTGCATGCTAAAATATTTTTTTTAAATATAACCTCTTTAGACTGGTTATTAAGGATGAAAATGGTCACTCTCCTACAATGAATGGCTGAAAATATCAGGCCATTGTTTTCGTGTCATAAAATACGTCTGTAAATCTGTAAACCTGCTGCACACCACATCACTATGTGAAGGTGTAAAAGACACAGGACTGATGGTAGCGCTTGCCTTTTCTCCTCCGGACAAGCTTTTTCCAACCCTCAACAATCAGAAAGGGGATTTTTCACACTTTTTTATATGTACTGTATGAAGGTGAGCGCTACCATCAGTCCTGTGTCATGCCAACAATAAAGCATTGATGAGACCATTGATGTGTGGGGTTGATTTTAAGCCAAGGTAGTGAGCTCACTCCCAATTTTGCCTAAGAACACAAAGAATGGTACAAAAACATCCTCCAAGAGCAACTACTCCCAGCCACCCAAGAACAGTTTGATGATGAACTAGGCATTTTCCAGCATGATGGAGTACCTTGCTATATGGTAAAAGTAATAACTAAGTGGCTTTGGGAACAAACAATGGCCAGGAAACTCCCCAGACTTTAATCCCATGAAGAACTTGTGGTCAATCCTCAAGAGGTGGGTGGACAAACATAATCACACAAATTCTGACAAACTCCAAGCATTGATTATGCAAGAATGGGCTGCCATCAGACAGTATATGGCCCAGTTGATTGACAGCATGCCATGGTGAATTGCACAGGTCTTGACAAAGAAGGGCCAACACTGCAAATATTGACTCTTTACATAAACTTAATGTAATTGTCAACAAAAGCTTTTGACACTTGAAGCAGCAGACTTTTGGCCACGGCTATAAAGGTTGGTAGTCCAACCCAGAACATATGTGCTTCTCATTTTTGCTTCCATTCACCACTAAGAGCATTAGTGAGCTCAGGTACTGAGCTTGTGGTGTTGATGAGGTTTTAGTTGCTCTTCATGCCAAAGGTGTTCAGTGGGGTTGAAGTCAGTCAGGGTTCTGTGCAG
Organism: Clarias platycephalus; assembly: GCA_030068275.1. Lineage (NCBI taxonomy): Eukaryota > Metazoa > Chordata > Actinopteri > Siluriformes > Clariidae > Clarias > Clarias platycephalus. The sequence continues at coordinate 4,376,356 of JAQQZT010000010.1, read as the reverse complement.
GCCCCTCGAGCTCTTCTAGTCCAACCATGCACATCTTTCCAGAGCTCACTTTGTGCACTTGTTCACTAGAACAGGTTTGGACCTTGTACTTCCAATGCAAAGAAATTGTAATGTGACAGCTTGGGGAAGAACCAATGTGATGGCAATGGGTTTTACCATATCCTAACATCTTTCTTTATAATGTGATGTCACACATCAAATCAGGTGTCCCAACTTGCTAAGAACAGACAAGACCAATTTTTCTGATGAGATAAGGACACAATATGAAACATTCTTCAACTTCAAACCCTACAGTTCAGGTATAAAAGCACTTGTGCAGGTAATAATGGATGTTGAATCAGTAATACATGGTTCAGGTGTGTGTGAAGGCTGAAATTAAAGAACGTGTGGATTAGCTAGAGGTTCCTCAGGATTACACATACACATGTTGTCTCATATAATTCTGCCTGAGGCTTTAACCCAAAGTGGAACACTCAAGTGAGCAAAGTACTAATCGTATATCTAAGCTTAGGTTCAAGGTTAGGATGCTAACACTGGCTTTCTGTCAGTGAGGAGATTTGAACTCTCAGCATACTGGGTATTGGGCCTAAACTTTGACTACTACACCTGTATGCTAATATATCTTTTAATACCAGTTTCTCTCAACATGCAAAAAAACTGAGAAACATTCCTCATGACACCTTTGTTAACATGTTTCTGCAAGTAGCATAAATTATCAAATTTAACTAACGCATGATTCAGCTTGAATAGAGGTTACCAGGCTGGTTTTTAACAACACACACACACTCACAGGGGTTGAGCAGGCCCTTATAACTCATGCATGAAAACATGATGGTGTGAGGTCAGTGAAACATAACGAGGCAATATAGGACACGTTTTCTGGCTGCGTGATTGAGTGGATGTTCACTAAAAGTGGCCTGTTTGAAACATGACCCGACAGGAAGCCTTAAATGACCTTGGTGCAATGCTGGAGTGGGAATCCGGAGGGCCGAGAGAATTCCCGGTGGGCTGATCATGTTTCGAGCTGATTATCACGCACTAACAGCATTTCACTTATGAAAGAACTTTGCCACAACCAGCCCTTACCATTTACCGCATTTATACAAACGCACAACGACGCTCACATAACTAAGCACTGTTTTCTGCCTCTCACTCAACGTCATAACCAAATCTGTATCCATGGTAATTTGCAGGGATTAAATTAGCAGCCACTCCCACTGGGGTTAGGCCCTTGTATTGCAGTTGGTCTGCTAATGAGTCTCATTGGCGAGGGTGGGTATAGATGATTAAACTTGTTGCCTGAAGGGTTGTTTTTTACATCTTGATGGATGTCTAGTGTAGATCTGAAGGTCAAAAAAGAGAAAGAACAAATGTTATGCTGAGAAAGATAAAAAGAAAAGTAATCAGGGTTAATGTGGAATAATGGATAGTTTGAGGAAGTATGCAGTGGGAACACTATTGCATTTAACCAATCAGTGCTGGGATAGACAGCATCATGACCAAACTAGGAAATACTAATTATCATTTAAATTTCATTCTCTTTTTGATATATGGTCTAATGCATAGTATATTAGTTAGGTTATTCATTTAGGATGATGGTGCCGAGTGACATACTGTATAATGTTTGAGGCAGAACTTGCAAGTTAGTTTGTTGGCAGGACAGTGGCTTAGTGGTTAGCACTGTTGCCTTGCACCTCCAGGGTCCGAGTTTAATTCCCGCCTGATGAGTCTGTGTGCATGAAGTTTGTATGTTCTTCCCGTGCTTGGTTGGTTTTCTCCAGGTACTCTGGTTTCCTCCCATAATCCAAAGACCTGCAGATTAGGCTAATTGGCATTTCCAAATTGCCTGTAGTTTGTGAATGTTGACCACGTCGTAAAATGGAAATAAAATGTCAATAAAATGTAAATCACCATTTGCAGTTGGACTACAAAGATTCCTAGATGGATGGATGCAGATTAGTCTGTTAGCTAGTCATGGTATTCAGCTAGATTTTTAGTACTAAATCTAACTTTGAACTTGAAAGTGATATTCACAAGAACACTATGCCCAGGCAAGCAGGACATATACTGTAGTTGTCCAGTAAGGGCAAACTAACAATCTACAACTCATTAAAAAAATGTACAGGTATATAGGGTTTTGACATTTTCCACAGACATGTTGGGACATTGCACTTAGCATTACAACACTGCAACCCACGCTCCCGTTGGTTCAATCATCTCGAATCACAAAACCCAGTCAGAAAATGTTTAATATCACAAGAACAGAACAGTCAAGTGGAATATTCATGTAAGCATTCGAATAAACATGACCACACTGACAGCGTTATGTGCTGCTGAGGTTGAGCTACAATGAAAGTGCTAACCGACAATAGAGATAAACGTGATATTGTAAACCATTATTAAATGTTAGGCAATTATTGTGACATGAAAATTTTACCTTGGCAGATGCGTGCTTCTCGTGCACTCGTATTAAAGTCTCGTATAACACTCTTGCCGCACGCGCACACACACACACGCATTCATGGGAACGGACACATCCTGTATCCACTAGTTGGTTTCAGATTGAGGCTTATCAGGTTAACATTTTTCATCTCTCTGCTGTCAGAGCCTGCACAGGTTCCCACAGAGGTGGAAAGCCCCGTCCAAGTATACACACACTGACTCTCTGCTGTCTTCGCAGTTTAGCCTCGGGGGTGACGAAAGGTCACACGCTCAGTAACCTTAATTGCCCTCTGACCCCAGTGTATAGAGCTGTTGTGTGAAGACATAGGGAAGTCATGGCTGTACCTCTGATCTGAATTTGTGTGTGTGTGTGTGTGTGTGTGGTGGAATTTGCAGTATTTTCTTCCTTGTTCATGCATATAACATGCTAAAACAATTTCAAGATGTTGTATAATGTATATATCTGTATCTATTCATGTGAATGCCTGCATGTGATTGTATCATATGTGTGTGTGCCTGTGTGTGTGCATGTGTCTCATTGAGGCCCAGTTTTGGTTTGTTCCCAGTGATTCTCTCTTTTCCCCCCGCTGCGGTCCAGATGCGCGTTTTGAACTCCGCTGTTGTCGCCGGCTCATGTTTCTGAGTGTTTATTGTTTTCCGCAGGCAGACAAGGGGTGGATGGGGGGGGAGAAAGAGAGAGGGAGAGAAATGGAGAGAGAGATTGAACTCTCTCTTTCTCTCTTACACACACACTCTTTTTATAGGCTAAACACGGTCAGCCCACGACAAACTCAAGACCACATCCATTAACTACTCGCCATAAATTTCCACTGTTGTGACCCACTTCGTTCTCCATACACTTTTGTGAATTACTGGTGTGTAACATTGTAACGCACCAAGTAGAGAGTAATCCGTAGTGTACAGCACAGTAAAAGTGTGGTTTATGCTAATGTTATATATGATACCGCCATGTCCCATTTTCTCACATTGGGTGCTAGTGGGCTTTTCTGTCTTGGTTTACTATGGTTGCCGTGGTTTTTCTGGTGGTCTCTGGGCAGAGAAAAATGACCACACAACTAATAGAGCTAGCTACTTAATGCATGCCTTTTCACCCATTTAATTCTTAAAACCAAGAGGAAACAAGTATCTGACGCTGGAAATCTATAAGCACTCCACAGCACAGAACCAGAAGTTCAGCATCCAGAGTCAGCTCTGGTTCAGGTCCAGGATTTGAGCCAAAAGGTCCAGAAGATGGTGTATCATGGTTAGAGGAGATGGCTCAGTCCCATCATCTTTTTCAATATCGCTAATAACACAGAGAGCGTTAATTGGCTCTGTATGCAGAAAAGGGCAGATATTGCTTTCCTCCCAGTGTATATAGCTGCTCAGTGATACATGAGTAGTATAACTAACAACTACAGTGGCTTCATGTATGTCAGAATTTCTGGGTTCGTAGGTGACGCAATAGGGGAAAGCCAAGTGAGTGGGAATTCGGAAACAACTAAATTATGAGGAAATTGGGTAAAAAGAAAATAAAAATACATTAAAAAAATAAATATCATTGTTGGTATGAATATGCTAGTACTGTATGTGGTTTGGGTGGTTGACTACGCCTTGTTCTCATTGGGAAGAGGCCAAAAACAACAACAGTTTTTCTGTTCTCATTAACAGTGTTGCACTGTGCACCCAGATTTTACTATTCCCACGTACTTACTGTCACATCAACCATTTTTCGAGTTCTTGAGTGCACAGAATGCCATAAAAAATACTGATATACATCTTAAGTGTTTTCCTAACTTTTTCTCAAACCAAGCAGCAAACAATGTTGAGAATCATTAATATAATACTGCAGGCTGTATGTGGTCAGTGTATTAAATTTTTTGTGACTAACCTACTATTAGTTTTGATCATCTAGTCGTATTGGTCTGCTACAGCTTCCGAACTTTTTTTGTCCATTTTGTGTCTAGATGAAAATAGTACTGAACAACTGATACAGTTGAACAGCCATTTGTCCCCTTAAAAACAAAAATACCCACACTCACAAAACAAGAAAGAAAATATAAATAGCATGTTCAGATTTAGCATAATTATTGGCTTAATCAAAGCTAAGTAGTTTTCTTATCTCTACTTCACTAGCTAGCTTGCACTGGCATAAACCTCATTTAGGCTGGTAACTTTAAATGAGCGTCTCCTCTGCAGCAGAGGTAAGTTTTAATCTTGCTTTCCTGAGATGGACTTTATGAGAGCCAGTTTGATCATGGTGCTTGATGGGTTTGGGAAATGCACTTAGCAATACTGTTCTTACAAGAACTCGTCCAAAACAGCTGACCTTCATGTCTTAATATAAAAACTGACTGTTATTTACTAACCTAATGCCCTTTGTGTTATTTCATAGTTTAAAAAAAAAAAAATGTTTTAGAAGGTAGAAAATAAATCATAAAACAAAAAGAACATTGAATTAATGGTTATGTCCAAACTTTGACAGGTACTGTATATTTGAAAGATTGTAATTAGTTTTTTAGGTTTCAGCTAACAGTTTTGTTGTGTAAAACACAATAAGGTTTGAATCTTGAAACTCTTGATCTAAGTTACAAATGATTAAATGCAAGGACTTGCAAGCTAGCTGTGTTTATACCATTCATGTGTTTATACCCCCTCCTAGGGTGTACCATCCGAAGTGCCACGATTCCTCTGGGAAAAGCTCCAAATCTTCTGCGACACTTTATAGGATAAGCGGTATAGAGTATGAGTGAGTTATAATGTATTATCCATGAAACACTTGGGTCATAAGGTTTTACATAACAGGTAAGAATGTCACTGACAGATTTAACCAATAAACGTCTTCTAATGTCAAGAGTTCTTACACTGTAAGATTTTGAGTCTCCCTTTAAAGTCACAAAACATCCCCTGAACAGTGAAAATGTATTTTATGTCTGCTGTGCTGTAAAAATGCTGTGTTGTTAGTCCTTATATCTGACCCAGAAAAGCATGGCGTTTCCTGCATTTTTGTGTTTAAGACATTGGAAAGATATACATGTGTGTGGTGTCAGGAACACGTGTGCCTTCCAGTAGCCCACATTATTGACCCAAAGGCTGATCCTGTATTGCCTTGGCTGGTTATAAATTATAAGACATTTTCTAAACGTCAGTTTGATATTCCAGTTCTGGTCGGCCATAAAAGTATTGAACCGCAAGACATCTGTCTTTCGTAACTCCCGCACACTTAAGTATTGTTTTATTGTAATCAAATCATTGAATCAACTGACAAATAATTTTGCTTCTTCTATGCATGCATTCTTGAAATGTCACTGAATTTATTTGCTATTTAATTAGTTTTTTTCTTTTGAAAAGGGTGATTCACGGAGGTGTGTAATTTTTTCCATTCTAATCCAGAGTGAAACATATACTTCTTAAAGGATCCATGTGTGCTAGCATCTTTATACATAAATCCTGCATTAACAAAATGGTTTGGCGACTTAAACAATGTTGCCTCTAACCGCAAATCCAGTCAATCAGCCAAGATGTGTTTGGTGTCCGACTTTTGCTTCTTTAATTTTGAAAGCAGATACTTGGGCATTGTGGCAAACTAGCAATGGCAGTCTATTGTGCACAACCCAAACCACATCCAGTTATTCTGTGATCTCACACAGCTTTGCTGATGTGGTCGAGGTCATAATGAGACTTCCTGTCTCATCTATAAACAATAGCAAAATTTATCAGAGCAGGGAGTGACAAGACGGAATCTGCCTCCATATGTTTGGGGGTGGATCTGGAAGGGATGCAAATCATCAATAGTTACACATTTTATTTATTCTTTCATCATTTTACCTAACCACTTTATTCTGCTTGGGGTCATCTAGTGTATACTGGATTTATACTACATATATGGGGTTTTACTTAAGATTTTTCCTCTCTCAACTGCAAGGCATGTTTGTTTTGCTATTTAATGCACCTATGAATGACTGTCACTGTTGTTAGCTACTGCACATTATCTTTCTAGACCTCGTATTAAATTATGGTGCGTTACACAGCAAAACAAACATGCTTTGATTGACTTGCAGTTGAGAAAGGAAAATGTAAATTAGTCTTTTCAAATAGGTTTCTTTGTTGATGATTAACCCTTGAGTATGGGCAACATACAGTACACTTACTCATTCTCACTCTTTTTCTATACTGCTTAACCGGTACAGGACCACAGGAGGCACAAGGTGGGGTAAACCCTAGATGAGGTGCAAATCCATGACAGAGCATGCTGACACACTATGGGGAACTTGGAAAAGCCAATTACCCTACTCTGCATGTCTTTTGACCGTGGAAGGAAACTAGAGTGCCGAAGGAAACCGACCAACCACTGGGAGAACATACAAATTCCCCACACGCAGACCTGTGTTCTGAGCCTCCTGCTTGTGTTCTGAGCCCCCTGATGTACTCTTTGTACACCCACGACTGCGTCGCCACTACCAACTCCACCGCCATCATCAAGTTTGCTGACGACAATCAATCAATCAATCAACATTTACTGTCGTGGTGGGCCTGATCACCAACAATGATGAGTCGGCCTACCTAGAGGAGGTTGGAAATCTGGAGAACTGATGCCAGAGGAACAATCTCCTCCTGAACGTCAGCAAGACAAAGGAGCTGATTGTGGACTTTAGTACAAAGCAGGAGAG
>JAQQZT010000010.1:4351366-4365528 GCA_030068275.1 Clarias platycephalus | reverse complement strand
GGAACCAGACTCAACAGGGAACCCATCCTCATTTGGGTGAAAACGGATAGCAGGGATTGATCTGCATAATACTATGTAAGACTGGAAGTTCAGTATAACAGGAGATGTGTTTAAATTAAATGTCCAGTTTGTTCCTGGATGCTCAGGTAGACTGTAGGAAATTCCAGTCGTGAACTATTGAGCGACTGAAGTCACAGGTCCTCAGAGAACAGTTGTCTGCATCAGTTGAGGACAGGACCATCTTTGTGGAAAAGTGGAACCATCCCCAGTCACCACACGCATCCCAGGCCGACCACACGGGGCATCTATGCGACGAGATCTCCAACCAGAAGCAGGACTCCAGGACGAGTTAGACAGGTCCAGAGGGCAGAGGCGGTCTGGATCACTGGCAGCTCAGGAGTAACATGTATAGCTCGACAGAGAAACAGGTCGAGGAAAACAGTAATACAAACACAACAGTAATACTCGGGCCAAAGAGAAGTGACAATATTTGAGCCCATTTTCTTTATATTGAACTGGAGAAAAAAAGCTGATGTCTTGTAATATCACACGATAATCACACAATTGCTGGGAAAAATACCATAAACCAGAAGAGACACATCAAGGCATACCATAGTAGTCCTCTCAAGGTAGTTTTACAGCCTCTTTGTGGCAATTATGTTTTGTTATATGTAGTGTATTTTATTTTATACCTAAACTGTTACCTAACCCATTAGGCTAGCAAATGATTGTGACCCATTGGAGCTATCCTTACAACAGTGTGTCCTTACAAGTGTGTAAATTCATATTTAAAAAAAATAAATGTTTCAAAACACTGACTTGTCCATACTGCTCCTATTGTTTTGTAGTAAAAAACATTGGACATTGGACATGCAGCTAAAAAAATAAATATAATTAGCTGAAAACTTCAGTTGAAAAGATAAATTTTAAATTTTAAGATAATCATTTTGTGAGAAAAAAAAGTATTTTGTCTTGACTGAGGTTAATTAATAATCTTATTGCTAAATTGTATGTTTTCATTGACTAAATTACTTAAAGGTTTCTCTGAATAAAACTAGACCAAAATGTCCAGACTTTTAGTCAACTAAAACTTGACTAAAAACAAATATAGGATAAGATTGACGAAATATGATAACTAACAGGGACATTTATCCAGGGACTAAGACTAAGGCTAAAATTGAAATAGCTGACAAAATTAACACTATGTAATATGTTTCTTTCTTTACAGGCATGCAAATACAGTGGAACTTTGGATTACGAGCATAATTCGTTCCGGAAGCGGGCTCGTACTCCAAAACACTCGTAAACCAAATCGAAGAATTCCCATAAGAAATAATGGAAACTCAAATAATTTGTTTCACAGCCTAAAAAAATAAATACATAAAAACACAAAATATAAAGTAAAACTAAAACAAATTAACCTGCAGTTTACCATTTCATAAAAAGTCAAAAGAAATCCCGACAGATAATTGTTTCCGTTTGTGCGCGCTGTGTATGTGTGTGTGTGTGTGTGAATTTAAAGTAAGTTCCCCTCTCCCCCTCATCTTCTTACACAGTTACCTATACGCGCACACAACGGAAACACTGTTTTATCGAAAAAAATAAACAAGAAATCTCTCCAATGACGCTCGATTGAGCAACACACTAACAGAATCACTGCTGTAAAGTAAAAATAAAATAAATTAACCTGCACTTTACATTTGAAAAGAATCGCGACAGAGCAGTGTTTCTGTGTAGAGCAGAGAGAAAGAGTGTTTGTGTGTCTGTGAAGGCGAAAATAGGAGGGGTCTGTGTGAGTGTGTGTGGCATGGTGTCCAATGACGCGCGCGAACACAGGCAGAGAGCAGGCTGAGCCATGAGCAGAGAGAAAATGGATTTTTAACCTTTCTAATGAGACTTGCTTTTGCTTTACACGCGCGCTGTACACAGACGCATACAGACACAAAATAAAATGTTTTACGCGCACACACGTGGTCACAGTGTTATAGTAAACAGCACACACGTGTACTGATGTTGATTATACTAGTAAGAGACGAGCACTAAGACCCAGTGGGGGAGACGATTACCCACAATTCTGCAGCGCAAGAGAGAAAAAAACGTTGGCTCAGTTGTGATCACGTGACACTCGGCGTCAAAACAAGAAGTGTATGCATGATACTCGGTACTCGTAAACCAAGACTTGTTCGTCAAAATGTATTAAAAATCTTTGCTCGTCTTGCGGATCACTCGCAAACCGCGTTACTCGCTATCCGAGGTTTCACTGTACAGTATACTTATCCCAATGACTCTATAAAAAGACACACAAACACAAAACCATTTACCTGCCAGACTTTTGAGCCACACTCCAGTCCAGTAGGTGACAACTGCTAAAACTCGGTTTAAAGAAGCAACTTAAAAACAAGAAGTTTACCAAAGTTAATTCTTTGCAGAGACAACAAGGTTGTGTGAAAAAATATTCTCAATGTTTATGATGGTTCTCAGCATTAGTCATCTTCCATCATATTTTATCCTCTTGAGGCCCGAATGTCCTCATATGTCCTCATATTTCTCCAAACTACATTGGCTATACACTGATCAGCTGCAAAACTAACACCAATGACAGGTGAATTGAATAACATTGATTATCAATTATATACCAGTAAACTGGTGACAGGAACATGGACACCAAAGCCTCATCTATACCTGTGAGGACCAAAGGCCAGCCAGTCTAGTCCGATCCCATAAAGTTTGCTGATAAAATTCAATGTTGGCCTTGATAGAAAGGTATCAGAACACTCAGTGCATCACCACCTGCTGCTAAAATTATGGGGCTTAGCAGGCAAAGAGTTCATAGTTTTTGATCCAGCCTCAAAATTCCCCAAACCCTAATCCAACCATGCATCCATGGGATGCACCAGATAAACAAGACTGATCCAAAGGATCTGCCACCAAAGTCCTGGTGCCAGACATCACAGCACATGGTGTACAGACTTGAGATATTGTACAGTCATGCCCCAAAGGGCCAGGACTGCCCTGTCAGAAGATAATATCAGATTATAATAAAGAGAAACACTGATTAGAAATTGCAATGTACACAACAGTAGACACTTGGTCTCAAGAGGTTAAAGTGGGTGTGGGAACAACTTGACTACAATCTCCATTTAGGAGCCATAGTGGCTTAGTGATTAGGACTGTTGCCTCTCACTTCCTGGATTGGGGGTTTGAATATGCCTCCACTTTAGTGAGAGTCAAGTTTGAATGTTCTCCTAGCGCTTGTTGGATTTCCTTTGGGGACAATGGTGTAGGACAAGACACGTGGTGTAGACTGATTTCCAGGTTTTCCAAAGTGCCCATGGTGTATGATTAGCTGTGTGTGCATGTGGTCTGCAATGGGCTGGCACCCCATCCCAGTATGGAGACCGGGGGGACAGATGGATGGAAAACTCCATTTATCAATAAAACAGCCATTCCAATAATGCTCATGCTCTCTGGAAGATTTAATTCTTCTCCCTCATTACATGTGGTTTGTATCTACACCCATTGGTCATTGTAATGTCCACGTTCCATTCATTTCTCTTTCATACACACTGTGTATACAATTATGTGTAAAATGCAACCCTAGCCTTTTTTACATGCCTTTATGCAATAGAGGGTGAATGGAGAGTTTAGGGAGATCAGAGAAGTGAACATGACTTGCGCCACTCCTCTGCATCATGAGCAAACAGGTCAGGGTGGATCGATTTAGGCTACAGTCATCATCAGACAGTGAAAGCAAAACAGACATCACCAATCAGAGTGCAGCATCGAGCTTGTGTGGGTACTGTGGCGACGTGTCATGTTTTGCATTTAATTGGGCAATAAAACGTTTGTTATTCTGCTATGATTGTCCAAACTGATCCACCCTGACCTGTTTTGCTCATAACCGCAAAATGTGGGAGCAGCGTGAGAAAAAAAGGAGGTTCTCATGGGATACAAGCATGGAAAAGTCAGATTCCTTTTAATACATGTCATATTTTTGGGCCTCAGTATTGTCTTTTGATACTTAACCTTGCTAGTCAATAAACAAGTTTAGAACCGTTCATCCAGAAACATAACCAAATAAACTTAAAAAAAATTGTTTACCAGAATAGCAGGAAATCTGAGTAAAAAACAAAAAAGAACAAAAAAGGTGCCTGAATTGATCTGCCCCAAAAGTTCTGCCAAAAAAAAAAAAAAAAAAAAAAACCAGGCAAATTCTTACTTCATGAATCCATTTCTTTCTTGTCGCTCTTCCTAGCATTTGCTAATCAATCACATTAGGTTAGCATTACTTGCACACAAATGACTCCAAAGGGGAAAAAAAAACATACAAAATAACTTAAAAGCAATGCTTCTCACCAGCATCCAACATGGATTGCAACTATTATAACCTACTAATTATTGCAGTTATTTTTTGTGATACAGCCATTTGCCACCTCATACACCATTATTTACTACCATTTTCATATGGGTTACTTCCAGGTCCCAGCTTTTAGTTTCTTTCAATCTTAAAAAAACATGCTGGTTGTTAGATTGGCTGGAGTAAAAATTTTCCCAGAAAAGTCACTAAGTAATCTGAATGTGTATGTGTATGGTGCCATGAAATGGAGTGGTATTGCATTCAGAGGAGATTCCTGCTCACCGGTCCATCGTTCCTAGAGTCACCTTGGATTTATACCAACTCTTCCATGCTCGTATTGTTGTTTTGTAAATTAATGTACTGGCACAGAACAACATTTGCAAACCATGCAATCGGCCCATTTTATCTTCCCATACCCCTTGCCCCTTGCATTCTTGATGTCTTTCCAGCGTCTATGACAGGCACCGGAGGAATGTCATGTGAATGGTGCAATAGAAAAAGCATTTCTGTGATGACATTGTAGATTCCTATGTCTCAGAAACACAGTGCCTTTTGGAAATACTTGCTAAGGAATTAGTCGCTGGAGGATTTTGTTCATTCTTTTCTGTTGTATTCAGTTCTTCTTGTAATTGTAACGGAAAAAATTATAATAAGTAGTCTATTCTGTGTACATGTTGATGGAGGACATTTGGATTTGCTATTCACTAGATTGACATCATTTTACTATCCTCGTAGTTTGAATTGTGCACACGTTCTCTCCATCACTTTGCTTGGTTTAGATTCAATATGCAACAATATTCATCATGTTTTACCGTTTGGTGTTTCATGTTACAATCCTGATGCCATACCCCATGCTGTTCATGGCAGATCCTCTCTCTCTCTCTCTCTCTCTGGCCTAACTGTCAGTGAGTCGATGTCCTGCTTAACAAACTGTGATTCATGTTTTGGCTGCAGGCGTTTCCCAGGACAGGCGGCCTTAACGCACATCAGCCAGTTTTCCAGTTGGCTGAGTAAAATTAGCCGTGTGGAAATGCTTCAGGCAAAAATTGTGATTGGACACAAGCAAACTGGACAGGAGACATTGTGGGCTTTGGAAAACTGTAAAGATTTGGGGTATTTTTCGGTCAAGCGTCTCCATACCATATAATTCTAATAAATCTAACAAATGGCTTCTTCTTCATCATCTCTCTCAAGGTTTCTTTTTGCTCCAATCCTTCAATCAATCCAACCATAGCTTTTCTTTCATTCTCTTGCTTACTCCTTTGTTTTTGTCTCCGTTGCATTCACTTCCACCAAATCTTTCTTCCTTATCTGTCCTCTATCCTCTATCTTTAATCCTCCTTCCTCTCTGGTTCAATCTCACTGTTTATTCCACCAATTTTCTCTCACTTTTTTCCCCTCCATCTATGTTTATGTACATATATTTCCTCCATCAATATTATTCACCCCTCAATCTTTGTCTAGTCCATATCTTATCTCCTTATCTCTATATCTTAATCTGTTTTTTTTCTTCTCAGTCTAAGTGGTTTGTTTTTCTTGTCTAATTCCTTTCCACTGTTGTCTCCAGTGTGTGGTGTAATTATCCACATCAGCCCCGCCCAGATGAGGAGGTGGGGCTGTTTGGGAGGAGGGTGGGAGGTGGCAGGGAAGGAAGGGGGGTTGCACTTTCTTTTCAAAAAGCGGCACTATTATCTATTCATAGCTCCTCTTTAAAGCAGCTGGTCCAATCACAGAATAAAGACCACTGCCCCCGTGTACACCTCTGGTTCATAACAGAACCCCATCACTGCTGCCCTTTTCACTCTCCATCTTTTTTCTGTCATTCTTTCCCTCTTGTAATGTGGAGGAATTGGTTCGGGAGGGTGTGCACCTCCAAATAGATCACCCCAAGCCAGCTGTCATTACAGATGCGCCAGTCGGTGTAGTTCCAGCTCTGGGATTACATCCTGGTCCCAGTTGATGAATTATATATCCGTCAGTGCTTATTAATTGGGGTTTAAAATGGGGGGTTCTCCAGAGATCAGGTGGATTTGATAGATAAGGAATTGATTCACCTACCCCAAGGCATGTTTGGTGTCCGATGCTGAGCTATGTGGCTAATAATAATGAAAGCTTGAAGCCCTTACCAGGGCTTTCCCAGGCTTTGTTTTGTTGTTTAGTATTTCATTCAACTTAATTCATTTTTTATATACATAGTGCTGTTAGCAATGGTCGTTGTCGCAAAGCAGCTTTACAGAATCTATATGGAAATGAGTTTGAAAAGTGTGAGGAAATATTAATAAATTCTAATTATCAAATTGTCCCTAATGAGCAACCTAATGATGATGTTGCTACAGATAGCAGGAATTTATTTGTGGTCATACTGTTGTTCAGAGTACTGGAAGTTCAGTATAACAAGAGAGTCGTGTAAGTATATATACAGTCCACTTTCGTTATTGGATGCTCAGGGACGAAACTGTTTGCGGGAATTTCAGGCCTGACCTATTGAGTGACTGAAGTCATAAGTCATCACAGACCAGCATCAGCAAGTCCAAGAACATCTTCATGGTCAAAACGAACTGTCCCCAGGCACCACACACATCCCAAGCTTCTGACGAGATTTGTGCGAACCCTGTAGTTTGGTGACATGGATACTCTTAATGTTTTAAAAAGTAAAACAAGACTTAAGTCTTTTTTTAAGTCTTATCAAAGACTTACCTGTAAAACTTACCTGGATGATACTTACAGACCATAGCTTTAAATCTTAAATAGTTGGCCAGGCTATTTCAATTTGTTCTTTGAAATGCCTGCTCATACTTAAGCGTGATGTAGCATGTGGCAAGTGAGCAACACAAATATCTCCAGTACATCAAAGGCACATTAGTGATGTAGAATTCCCTCGTATTTTCAGAAGAAGACAAGAATACTGGTTATGTTATAACATTACCATGAGAATGAAATCATAAGAACTTACCTTAGTTAATGCATATGCAGGCATCTATTTGAAAAAAATAAAAATAAAAAAAAAATAAAAAAATTATCCTAGTGGCACATCATATGACTGGTTTTAAACTTCCTGCAGGACTGAAAATAATAATTGATCTCTCCATTCATTCTTGAAGGTTCTGTTTTCATAGTCTACTTTCCTTTTCTTGGAGTAAGCCATGCTTTCGTTTCTGTTTCTTCGGCACACACTGTCTATACACGGTAAAGTATCGCTTTGATTGGCTCTGTTGAGTGCTATGTATAGCCATGCCTACCGCGAGGGAAAAAGAGCTAGATTACTGGTATATTAATTACTCTCTTTTATCAAAAAAGCATCAGGGCTCGGATAGAACTGTCACTTGGCCTGGATCTGGGCTGCGGTTAGCAATTTAGTGATGCCTGGCCTATGTGAATGAGCTAATGCTAACTTGCTTGTTAGTAATTGTATATTTGTTACATTTTTTTATTCAAAATGTATTGTATTCAATGTATTCAGATCGCAAGTTTCAATCAAATGACTGTAGGCTTTCGCAGATGGGACCCCGGAGAGAGTCAATTGGCTGAGCTCTCACAGATGGAAGTGATGGGAGGCCCTCAAACGCTCTCACTTATAAATAATAATAATAATAGTTACGTATGGTAATATTAAAATTAAGATTTTTTTCTCAAAAACTCTTTAAACTGAAGTTTTAGGCTCAGTGACTTAGTGGTTGCGCATGTGTTTGCATGTTCTCACCGTGTTTGGTGGCTCTCCTTCTTCCCACAGTCCAAAGACATGTAGATAAGCCTAATTGGCGTTGCCTAATTACCCGGTAATGTGTGAAAGAGCGTGTGAGTGCCCTGCGATGTATTGGCACCCCATCCAGGGTGTACCCCGCCGTGTCTCCAGGCCCCTTGTGACCCTGTATACAGGATAAATAAATTCAAGATCCTTTATTGTCTCTATACGAGTATAATGAAATTAAAGCAATCCATGCAGTGCACCTTAAATTATAATCTTATAACTACAATTTTTAGTGGATGCTTAACAATCCAAATTATGTAATCAATATTTTTGCCTGAATACAAAAATTTTGCAAGAAATTTACCTTGGCATGTGAAGCATTTTGAGCATACAAAATGTGACAGAACTAAGCTAAACCAAAGGATGGCTTGCGCCTATGTTACACGCAAGTGGAGCTTTTCCAAATTTGTTTGTCAGTGGAAAGCCAAGCGAAGCAAGGTTCCCTTTTTGGTATGTGTGTGTTTGTGTTTTTTTTTTTTTTTTTTTTGCATTTTGTGCAACAACCAAAAATAATAGGGAACCACTTTAAGGTTCATTTTAAAAGCAACCGGTGACAAGAGGAACAATAAATTAAAGTGAGGTTTAATGTCTATTTCTTTCATATTTTACTTCATTTATGTCTTTTCTAAAGGTTTTGTATGCAAAAATATAATTATACTGTTGGTAATTGGTAATATTGGTAATATTTTTAGGTGGTTGGAACGGATTATCTGCATTTACATTATTTCTGTTTTATAAATCTGTTTCACAATACGAAATTTAACCTTAGAAACGGATTTCATTTGTATGCCGAGGTATTATTTAAAAAAAAAAATGTTTAAACGTTGAGTAAGTAAGTCTTTAGGCTACGTAGGTACAGAAAAAGCAGGTGTGCTAATTTAGTCAGGCTAGCTAGTTTTACCATATACTATAACGTTGACTATTTAAAAAAAGAAGAAGAAGAAGAAGAAGAAGAAGCAGAAGCTAAAATAATAATATAATAATAATCCCTCTCACCGTTTAAAAAAAATTTCACACTCATTTTCGGATTTAACCACCGACTTTTGGAGAACATTAGCTAAAAATAACATTAGCTAAAACGCAAAACGCAGCTGTGTGAGGTAAATCTGAGGTAAACAGGTGCAGGCTTTTTAAACGTTACAACCACATAAAACATGAATCTTTGAAACATAGTTCTATTAATAACATGCTTGCCTGTCAGTAATCTTCTCCAAAATGTGTTTTTTTGTTTTGTTATAAAAACACGACGAGGTCGTGTTCCGCTGTACACCTGACCAGTCACTTCAGCACGGCTTAGCAACCGAATCCTGGAGGATAGGCCCCGCCTCGTGTTCATATTAATGAGGCGCCCGCGCTGGCCACGCCTCCGCCCGGGAACGCGCGGTATAGATAGATAGATAGAAAGCTCGCTTTCCCACAACCGGACAGAGAAGGGTTTTTTTTCCCGAGGAGTAGGAGCAGAGGGGACAAGAAGAGGGAAGAGAATAAAAACTTCTTGAAACAGGGATAAGGACATAAAGGTTTAATAATAGCAATAACAATAATAGGAGGAAGAATAAAAAGAAGAAGAAAGAAGGAAAGAAAGAAAAAAGTGGATAACACAAGAAGAAGAAGAAGAAGAAAGGTGCACGCGCGGGTGACTTTCCGTACGCGTACGAGGAATTTTATTCCGGTTTCCCAGGGATCGCGCGCGTCCTGCTTGTGCGCTCGTGCATGCGCGCGCCGGAGCGGTGGAAGTGTGTTTGCGCGCGGGCCGAGTCTCGGCTGAAGTTTGAGCGGAGGACCGGAGGACAGGAGAGGCGGCACCATGCGGGCACCGAGCTCCACTTTCACCGCCGCCGCCTTCGTGCATCTCCTCATACACTGCTTCTGCGTGAAGGTGAGTCGTGGAAGCGGGTTCGCTCCTTCAAGCGTTTACACAAGTCCTTTTAACTAGGACATTATTTTTAATTGTGCACATTTAATTTTCTTACCAGTTGCAACTTGTGAGAAGTGAACATCCTGTCAAAATCGCATGCACTTACCCAAAAACTAACAAACAAACAAACAAACAAACAAAAACACCCCCCAACTCAACTTTTTCTTGTTCAGCAAACTTGTAGCACAGATTCTTGCGACATTCCCCCAAAAAATTCCCACTTTACTTCTATTTGAAAAAAAAAAAAATTTCATGTTTCTTGTTTTTTTCATTCCATGTTCCTTGTTTTTGCATTCCATGTTTCATCCTTTACTGTTTAACCAAATCTGGGAGATGTGTTTTAAACAAGTGTGTGTGTGTGTGGGGGGGGGGGTATCAGAAAGGAGCAGAATCCCTTAAAAGTGCCTCCAGGAACCTGGCTGCAGAGATTCCCTAAACATGCATGGAAAAAAAAAAAGAAAAAGAAAGAAAGAAAAATGTGGATGTAAAAAGTGCACCACAATGTTTTTTTTTAAATAGAAAATAAAAGATTTTTCAGTTTTAATGTCACCAAGATGAACAGTTAAGATGAACTGGAGGAAAGGAAAAGTTTTTTTTTAAGTTGTTGTTGCTTAAGTTTAATTTTACTGCATTGTTTCCTGTCCCCCTTTATAGCAGATTTATTTTAGAGTATGAATGACAAATATAGGGTATCTTCCGAATCTTGGACTGCGTCCTTCCGAGCTCTTTTTGGACGTATCCATTGTCTCACATGCTATAAATGTCATAAAATAAACCACTAATTCGATCTTTAAATAAAGGGTTTGTGACTTGTTTTTCCTCCTTTAACAATCTGCGTTCTTGTTCCCGTTCCCAGTTGTGTGAAGCATCAGGCCACTTCGAGTTGCGTGTGCTGTCAGTCAGGAACGTCAATGGGGAGCTGCAGATCGGCTCTTGCTGTGACGGCACACGAAACACGGCGGACAACAACAGATGCACGCGGGACGAGTGCGACACATATTTCCGCCTCTGCCTTAAGGAGTACCAGTCCAGGGTGACCCCCGGTGGACCATGCAGTTTCGGCAGTGGAACTACTCCAGTGATCGGTGGGAACGTTGTGTCAGCCAAGAGCCTGGCGGAGAACGACAAGGCTCGCATCGTGCTGTCTTTCAGCTTTGCCTGGCCGGTGAGTTTTTTTTTTTGCCTCTGCACTTTGGTTTATAAATACGTCCAAGTAAACAGTTGATGTTTGCTATCCTTGCATTCCTTTGCGGTTATTTTTTCTTTCGTGTCTCTTCCTTACGCTTTCTTCTTTAAAACCCCAAGATTGGGAATGTGTTGGCAGCGAGAGGAGAGGAAGTGGAAGAGGGAGGGGTGGCTACGGACAGTAGATTCACTATCAGGACCGTTAGCTAGATCAAAGACGCAAAACAATGGCGCACGTCAGTTTATCACCTCGTGTCCTCAACTTGCAAGTACTGTTTCTCACACACAATGGTGACCGGAAAATCCTGAATTGATTTCCAATTAGGCCAATTATCATCAAAGAATTTGGGTGGTGATGTGTTCAGGGGGTTTTCTCGCCCATTTTTATGTGGTTTTGCTCTTTGTAAAGCCCAAATCAACACTCGCGTGAATAACTCGCACACTAATATGGCTTCGGTCGTTGTTTGCCTTTATTACTTTTGCCCACGTCTTTAGATCCTGAATGGTACGATTGTTTCTTAGTGTCGTGTTTTACTTTCGCGACCCCAAAGGGCTTTGCTGTCAATACCGGGTCAGACCAAGTCAAGTCTGAGGGGGCCAATTAGGCATTGTTGCCATGGCAGCCACCCTTCAAAACCTCTCACAGCCCCCCTTTTCCGTCCCTCGGATGGTCCAGACCAGCTCCAAAAATTCATCCTGAATGGAGAATAATTAGACATTGTCATCTTGCATGCTTTCTTTTCCCTTCAATCTCTACCTAGCAATTCCAGCGCCAAGCAGTGCCGGTCTGACCCTCGGCACAATGAACCCAACAAAAGGGCCAGGTTTAGAAGGGAGCACTCTGTGTGTGTGTGTGTGTGTGTGTGTGTGTGTGTGTGTGTGTGTGTGTGTGTGTGTGTGTGTGTGTGTGTTTCGATCCATTTGTTGTACTTTTTTCTTTTTTTTGCATCATCAGCAATGACCGAGTGTGTGTGTCTGCAAGGCTGGTGTGTGTTTATGGAGGTTGCGTGGATACAGCTCTCCAACAGCACACCGGTTTTCCAGTTTTGTTTTATTATTTCATTTCTGGATCCTGCTCGAGAAACGCAGAAGCTGTGTCGGTTGGCGATGGTTTTGGATGACGCTCCATTCGAGTTGTTAGCTCAGGGAGTTCCCGGTTACTCAGTTCGGATGTGTTGTAGCCAGGAAATGCCTCACGTCCGAGAACATTTATTAACAGAACTCAGGGTGGTGTTATAATCCCCCTGCTGTTGCCCTAATGATCGACAATTAACTCGGCTTCATCATCATGTTTATGAGGGTGGGTGGAAAAGGCGAACTTTAGATTGAACCTGCCTTTAAACACGATATTAAACATTATTTATGAGGAGATAACGACAATTTGGCACTGCCAATTCCATTCATATGTTCATATGGATAGTGCTGGAAATCTATGGAATTATCTCAATGCAACACACTATGCTAGTTCTGTGTTTCAAACGAAACTTACCTAAATTCTAGAAGATTGAAGTGTCACAAATACTATATGCATTTATATTCCGGCTTAGTTATAATGTACTGCAATTCAGTTGGGATTTGGTGTTTCATATGGATTATAACAGAATTCCAGAGAATTCCATGAAATTCTGTTGTTTTTCTGTGGGGAAGTACTGAAATCTCATGTATATGAGAGACATCACAGGTTGTGTATAAATGGGAAATAAATACCACTCTACCACATTTCTGCACAGTTCCATAATATTCCAGTTTATAAGGATGTTTTTTTGGAATTCCATACACTTATGGATTAATTTGGAATTTACAGCAGTTCTCAGAAGTTTAAAATATGGAATATATCATAAATCCATGAAATTTCTTACAATTCCTGGTTACATGCTATGTACTGAAATCCCATACTGTCATTTTCTTTAGGTGAAACTTACCACAGTTCCATGCCGTTGTGCCTATCGACTACAGCTACCCCAGATAACTCCAGTTAATGCCATGGAATTCCAATATATGGAATTGACATACTCTGTTTTTTGTATACCAAAGTTATATGTAATTCTTTTTACGAAACATTGCACAATCAAATTCTGCATTTATATGCAATTTACCAGAATTCCGACCGAGTTTTAAATTGTAACAAAAATCCATGTAGTTGGGTGTTTAAAATGGAAGATATCACATTTTTATGACATTCTGTCTGCTAAATGTACCGCAATTCCATGAAATTCCGATTTATGGAATTGTCATAGAGTCTATATGCAATCATTTACAAAAGTTCACCACGATGCCATGTACTTTTTTGATGTTTTTTTTAATCAATTCTATGCAGTTCTGCATTGAAATAAAATATTTCGGAATGCCAAAATTCCAATGAAATTCCGGTTTGTATTGACTGTACCAAATTTAATGGTCATTTATGTGGACCATGCCATAGTTTTTTGCCATCTAATGAATGTATCACAGTTTCAGACAATTCCATGAAATTCTGACTCATGGAATTCCAAACAGTCTACTTGCAGGTGTTGATGTTGCTGTCGTTATTATTATTTTAAATGAAGAGTACTACAGTTTCGTGTTCATTTAGATATTGAATGCTCCAGATTTCTGGCTAATTCCATGAAATTCTCATAATTTCCGGCATTAATCAGTATGTAAGGTTGTTTCATGTAATTCCAACATAAAATTCTTCTAATAGAAGGTGATGCAGCTCCGTGAATTTCTATGTATCTTTGTAAATTCCTGTTTTCATGCTTGAATTGTGTGGAAGCGGGAATCTCTAGAGCATTGTGAGACATGCAAGTTAGCATACCTCTGCAGACAGAACGCGTGTAACATAGATGTCGGTGTGCGGACGATGTCCAGACATCCCCCTTTTTACGAGCGTGTGTGTGTGTGTGTCCCCGTCCCTCTCTTTTTAACTCTGTTAGTGGATGTGAATTTTTTTAGCCTCCCCCCCCCACATTGCC
>JAQQZT010000010.1:4335434-4346261 GCA_030068275.1 Clarias platycephalus | reverse complement strand
GTGAGCGAGCAGTTCGAAAAGATGCGGTCGGCTGACGTCACGCGGTTCGGAGGAAACACGTGATAGTCTTCGGCCCTTCCGGATGAATGGTAGTAGTAGCCTTAATGAGGGCGCCCCCTAGTGACGGGAGGGAATTGGACACGACTAAAAATTAGGGAGAAAAATCTGGGGGAAAAAAAAAAAAAAAAAGACATAATTCTGAGATTAAAGTCTCAATTCTGAGGGGAAAAAATATCTGAGCCTGGGGTTAAAGTCAGAACTCAAATATTTTTTATGGTGGTCCTAATCCTTTTTGAGAAAAAGAAGTCAGAATTCTGAAAGTAAAGACTGAATTCAGAGTTTAAAGTCAGAATTCTGAGAAAAAAAAGTCAGAATTCTGAAAGTAACGTCAGAACTCTGATATAAAAAATATCAGAGCCCTGAGATTAAAGATATTTTTTTATGGTGGCCCTAATCCTTTTCTGTAGATGAGGATGGTCATTAACAATGAGCCTGAATTGACACACTGTAATTCGAGCACTGAAAGGAGTGTGTTATGCAGAGAAGTGAGAAGTGAATGTATAGAGAAACCACCATGGATGCGAGCTCTTCACTTCTGCGAGTACTGAACACCAACAGCACTTCACCTCATCTAAACCCTCAGGCAGATGGCTCGTCCTTTTAAAGAGAACCCCTTATATTATACAAAACTTACTCTTTAGTTATTTTAAGAATTTGAGAGGACTCTTCAGGTTAAGGTTTTAAAACCTAATCAGATTTCTATCCTAATGTGACCTCATAGAAGAAGAGCCCCTCTCCTTGCTTGTTGCTCGGTGTTCTCTGGAGAGGCACGGCTCAGCAGTAGCTCATCTACATAGACAGTGGAATGGTGCATTTGGAAGACTAATGAAATAAAGAAGTTTGAAGTACAGTATGAAAAAGATGCATTATGTGAGGGGTATTTCATCTGGAGAATTAATGCACATACTTTAAGGGAGCTCTGAGACCCGTGTTAACCTGTACAGAAATATTAAAATATTGGACTAACCTATTTTAAATGGAGTGAAATAAAAGTTTACAGAAAGAAAGTGTCTACTTTACCTTTAGCCGCACATAAGAAATGCAACAAGCACTAATCATGGTGCAGAGGTATTTTTTTTAACCTCGTGTGAAAACAGGAAGACCTTTGGGTGTTTCTACTTAAATATTCAAGTGCTCTCAGAAAAGCTGATTTTTTTTTTTTTTATTTATAGCTTTCAAAGCTTAGATAAAAATCTGCTTCTTTTATAATCCAGAGACCAAGATCATCATTTTAAAGCATCTCTCACAGCGGTGATGTCATGTTGTTTGATCCAAAAATCTGTTTTATGATCCAGTAACAATGACATAAGTCCTAAAACATCTGGAAGTCATACACATTCAAAACATTGCCATAGGGCGATCTGAATATGTGATACTGAAGATTGAAATGGTCACAAGTCCCCCTGCTTGTTCTCAGAACATTTACATAAACGCTGAATTGGCGTGTTCAGACGAGGAGTGAAATAAGTTTGAAACAGCATTAAGAGACACACTTTGGAAGAGTTTTAAGACCTGAGTTAACTTATTAAAGAGATAGAAAAATATAGGAGCTTTAAATTATAATTTCTTTCCAGCAAAGCTGAATTTTTCATCTTGTTCCTGATTATATAATTCAATCTTGTAATATTTTTGAAGCGCAGTTTAGTGGTAGAGTGGGTACCGCCGCACTCAGAGCTCCAGTGTCCCCAGTTTGATACCGAGCTCTGATTACTGCCTCGATATAGTTTCACATGTTCTCTCAGTGTGTGTGTGGCTTTCATCCAGGTTCTCCTGTTTCCTTCCACCTCCTAATGACATGCTAGTAAGTGGATTGAGTATGCGAAAACACAGTATTGGGGTCAATTTTTAAAAAAAATGTATGTTGCACATATAATACTGAAAATGTGTGCATACAGTAAGCAGCTTGAACCTACTTCTGAAGTTTATGCAACATGGAAGTGACCAATCATGCTTCGCTTCAAATTTCAAGTTGCGGACTTCATGATGATTTTATACATGCCCCCCCCTGTCTTGCATCAAGCAATTTCTTTATGAGCATTGATACTAAAATTGTAGGTGTAAGCTTCTTGTGTGTGTGTGCCCTGCGATGTATTGGCACCCTGTCCAGGGTGTATCCTGCCTCGTGCCCTAAGTCTCCTAGGATAGGCTCCGAACGTTCGTTCGTTCGAACATCAGCGTAACCTTGACTGCGGTGTTGTAGGGCGACACGTTTAAAGAGAAATCACGCCGGAATACACACAAATCTCACTTTCTATCTCTGTGTCTCTCTCACTCATGCATCCACACACACAGAGGGATATCCGGATCAAGCTTGTAGGACTATCGGGGCATTTTATAGACGCAAGCCTAATTGGTCCCATTGGAGGACATGACAGAGCTGCACTGAGAAAATCATAATCAGTCAAACAAGCTGACAATGTTGAAAAAAAAAAGCATTAATGTACTTTTTACCACTGCTCTTTCGGAACCAAAACTGCCTTTTTTCTTTACTAGTGTTTTACCATTGATCACAAATCTATAATCATAGATTCAGATAATCATTGCATACTGATATTGCTAAATAATCGATTGTTAACAAATCATCATGCTGGGTTTTATATTTAAAATGTTATTACATTATGATATATAGATTTTGAATTTCTGATTCTGAACAGTAGTAGGTTTACTTACAGTAGTACTGCAATGCTCTATATCAGCACTCGTGGAATATATGCAAAAAGTATGGTCCGCAGTACTGAGGAGAGAGCAGCTTCCTGCCAAAACCAACCCTCAAAACTAGTCCAGGAAGCACTTTCACTAAGAAAATGTCATCTTATACAACACTTTGTCTCCTTAGTAATTGCATTTAAGTCGTTCTGAACCATCCGCGTTGTTTTGTTCATGGCTAACATGAACGACAAAGCTAACTAGCGCCTTACACAAGGCTGAATCCCAAATCCATCTCTAACTCCTGATCAAGGGCACTACTTGGCGTGTGGAACAAGGGATTCTTAACTTACACCCTACATAGCACACTAGCTTTTTATGTTACACTATTTGGGATTCAACCCCAGAACCTAGGAAGTTAGCTAATATTCTAAAGAGGAATAAGCAGAAAAACACCAAGTCTCCGAACATTTGAGTTACGAATTTTCATAAATACGAATGGACCACGGTTCTACAAACATTCGTAGATGCATACAGTACATACCACAGAAGTAGCTCACGTGTATTGTACAAAATATAGACACTACAATGCACCAGATACCAATATTTACAATTATATACAATATTTTCAGTGTGTAAGTGAATGTAAAAAAGTCCGGTATAATGTATGTGTGCGCTTGTGGAGAAATTAGTCTGCCTCACCGGTTTCAATGAATCAGTCCAGGAGCACGATGATAGAAAATGGCTGTCCTGGGGTTAGCTGGGGTTTAAGATGTCCTGATGGTGAAAAATCCTAATTTCGGAAAATCCCCCACAGTTCACAGTCCAATACAGTGGAAAACAGCTCTGAGCCAAAATGGCGTCTGGGATTCCCCAAGCGATTTAAAGGCACAGAGCCAACATTGTATGAGAGTCATTTCCTTATGTGCGGTTACAGTTTTTGTCCACATGATGGCAGTCTGGGAAAAGGAGACAGAGAGATTTATTTAAGTGGATTGGTATGTTTTAATGGCGGCACGGTGGTGTAGTGGTTCGCACTGTCACCTTGCACCTCCAGGTTCTGGGTTCGATTCCCGGCCAGGCTCGATTCCTGTCTCTGTGTGCATGGAGATTGCATGTTCCTCCCCGTGCTTGGTGGGTTTCCTCTGGGTACTCCGGTTTCCTCCCACAGTCCAAAGATATGCAGGTTAGGCTAATTGGCCTTCCCAAATTGCCCATAGTGTGTGAGTATGTGTGCTCCATGCGATGGATTGGCACCCTATCCACGGTGTACTCCGCCTTGTGCCCTAAGTCTCCTGGGATAGGCTCCAGGTCCCCGCGACCCTGAATACAGGATAAAGAGGTATAGAAGGTGAGTGAGTGAGTGGTATGCTTTACATTGTATATTTGTGTCAAAGGCGAATAAGACTCACTTGGTTGGAATTAAGAACAAGTTCAACTTACAAACGTGCTCTCGAACAGAACTCGTCCGTAAGTCGGGGACTACCTGTATCATCACCAGTAAATCTCTTAAGTTTCTCAGGAGTTTCCACCATGGTTTTTTCTCCTCACCTTTTGGCTTAAGACTACTTTCACAACTATCTGTCACTAACTGTAACATGTTGGCGGAGAGAAATAACTGCGCCCTCGTGCCTACAACCACATCACATCCGTGCTGATATCTATTCTGATACTCTGAATAGTCTCTTAATTATATTATAACTTTTAGGTAACATTAAAACTAACTAACTAAAAACTAACATTTTTAGGGCATGATATAATGAATCATATGTTGTTGTTGTTGTTTTATTATTATTACAGCACATTTTATTAATAATTGGCTGAAGCTCTACCATGTCACCTTCTATTTTGTCTCTCAGTTATTTGAAAAAACAACCATCAGCAAGTGTTTCCATGAATAAATTTACTGTCGCTGTGACACGCTGATTAGCTAAGAAATGTATACGCTAACACAAACACGGCCATGTTAGCTCATCAGAGAATGTTCTTCTTTCCGTACTGAAGAAGCAGCCTTATTTAGATTTATGCAAGGATATTGTGAGGAAGAAATTAGAGCAAGAACCACTAGTTCTTTTTCGGTGGGTCATTATTATTGAAAGTGCAGTGAGAAAGCATATATAGTACCTTATACAGTTTTGTGTGTGTGTGTGTGTGTGTGTGTGTGTGTGTGTGTGTGTGTGTGTGTGTGTGTGTGTGTGTGTGTTTGTTCAAGTCTTCTATAAAAATGTTTTGAAAAGCTGATGACTAAGGACAGGTGCGTGCAGAGGTTTAATAACAGGATGCTCGTTTTCTACACGGAGCGTAAAACAATTAGACAGATTCTTTTACAGTTCAAGGTGTGTGTGTGCGTGCGTGTGTGTGTGTGCGTGTGTTCTGTTATGGAGGTGAAAGAAATACAGTACCCAGGATTCTCTGCTGTATTGACTCAAGGTCACAAACTTGGCGATTGCACCAGGATGCGTGGGCTCTATTCCGAAACTTAAGTGAGTTTGAAGTCCACCCAAATATTGGGAAGCTACTCGGACCTGCCAAGAGATGTGCGCGTGTGTGTGTGTGTGTGTGTGCAGTACAAATATTGACTCTCTCTTCACATCAGCACATCAAGTGGCCTTTAGCACTCGCCTAATGTAGAGCCGTCCTCATTAAAGCACACACTCTGTCACTCTCTCTCTCTCTCTCTCTCACACACTTACACACACTCTCGCTTTACACTAAGCAGATCACCTCTGACTCAGAATTAATTGACTAAACTTTGGATTGAGATTATGTACGTTTTGATTTAATTCTTGTATTTATTTGAATTAAAGTAGAGACGTTGTCAGGATTTCTGAGTGATAGTCAGGGGGCGGGACTACACGGTCTCGACTGGTGATGTCATAATCTACTGAGTCAATGTCATTAATATTAACAACACGGCAGCTAGAATAACTCCGGGTGAGATTTCTGTCGTAGAAGAGTTAAACTCGAGCGTGTTTCCAGCGCTACATAGGAACAAAACAGTTCGGGATAGTGGTTGCCATGGTAACGTAAACGTTTAACAAGTTCGGCTAGTAAATCTCGGCAAATATCGCGGCGCACACAAATGCAGTTAGCTGTTATGCGAGCGATGTGAAGTCACGCTTCACCTCTCGGCTCGGCTCCGTCCCTCCGTCCGTCACCTCTCTCCAAACGTACTTCACACACACACAACACGTGAGCCCCACACACATCACACTCTGCTGAGCGAATGCCTCACGCTGATGCAGGATTTCAGACTGCTCTGAAAAAATGACTACGGGTCATCTCGCTGCCACACACACACACACACACACAGGTGACACGGGCATTAAAGTCACACTCTGTGAGTCCTGACCAGCTTTTAGGAAAAGTTTGTGCATCCATTTGAGTTGTATGATGTGGCAGCCATGTTGAATATTTTCCTCGTCACGGTGTTGGGAATTGTAATTAAACTGCAGCTGCCATCACATGCGGGCCAAACTGTGCGCAAACACACACACACACACACACACACACACACACACACACACACACACACACACACATAATCGTCTCGTATCCATGCTGGCCATTCCTTTCTCTCTTTCTTTCTTACTTTCTTATTCACTTACTCACACACTTGCTCTCTATTTATTGTGTGAAAAAGAAAAAGTGACAACTAAACAGTGATCATGACAGCAAAATAAATGTGTGAAGCTTTTCGAACCTCTTGTGACAATATTTTGCCCTCAAGTCTGATCGACAAACAGTAAATCCTCCGAGAAAGCAGCGCTCTGATTGGATGGCGATTCCAGTTTGACTGGTTGCTGTGGTGTATGAATGGGTTTAACTGGCATGTTTTTGGGAACTGCACTCTGATTGTTTGTGCTATGGGCATAGACATACATGGAGCATACGCACAGATGAACAGAAGCCACGCCCCTTGACTATATCAATGATAGCAATGTATTACTAACTCCCACGTGTATGACTTCCTCTCGCTCTCAGGTAGTGGCGGTCAGGTGATCGAGAGGGCCATGCAGTCGGGTATGATCAACCCGAGCAGACAGTGGCAGACGCTGAAACACAACGGCGGCGTGGCGCAGTTCGAGTATCAGATCCGCGTCACCTGCGACGACCACTACTACGGCTTCGGCTGCAACAAATTCTGCCGGCCGCGAGACGACTTCTTCGGCCACTATAACTGCGACCACAACGGCAACAAGACGTGCCTGGAGGGCTGGGCTAGCCCCGAATGCAGCACCGGTGAGAGGCATTTACTGGTTGACATTTTCTATGTTGTCAAGAGAAGCAACTTCATTGCACAATCTGTACACATGCTGCAGAGTCAGTGTGTCCTTATCGCTGTTTGTTAATCAGTGATGTCATAACCATCCCCCCCCCTCTCCGTAATTACGTTAGTGGTATTAATGGTGGATTTGCAGTCTTACTAAACCCCCACCATACCCTACCTTTGTATCTTCTGGATGCAGATCCGCAGTCGGATCAACAGGGATTAGCGCTCACCATGAGTGATTTCGCTCTTTCCTTTTTTTTCGTTCATTCTTTTTTTTTTCCTGCCCCGAGGGGGGGAAATGACATCATAGCTTGATGCACCCAAAACAGTGAGCAATGACTCACTGGCTAAGCTGATAGCAGAGACACTGACTGATTGTGATAACAGGTCAGTAGCAGCACTGATCCATCTGTCTTTTCTTTTTCTCTTTCTCAGCGATCTGTAAGCAAGGCTGTAGCACCAAACACGGAAGCTGTAAGAACCCTGGAGAGTGCAGGTAAAACCAAGCAAATGTTTCTTTAAAATAAAAAAAAGATTCCAGTTATTTGTTTATCCAAGTTTTCCCTGCATTTTAAGACTCAGCACTGGGAGGGAGGGATAGTATTAAACACACGCAAATTATTCGTATTTATGCATAGAGCAGTTGAGAAGGTTGAGGAAAAAAACGCAACACCTGATCTACACGTGGGTAAAATCATTAAAAACGCAGTTGCTAGGCAACCAAGAAATGCGCTCAGTCACCAAGCATAAGCTAGTTGATGCCCCAAGCTAATGATTTATCTAGTGACCATATAACTGTTTTAAAAGTGCAAAACAAAAGTTCATTGACCGTGGAAGTAAAAGAGAGTCATTAGGAATATCAACATTTACCTCTGACAAGTTAGTAAATCACCAGGGAAGGACTCGGAATTGCTTAGCATCAACCAAATTCAACTGAATTCTCTGGGATTTGCTATATTGAAGGCAGCAGAGGTTTCCAGTTTTGGCACGATAGGTGGTCTGCTTAGCCAAATCATCATCAGAATACTAGCTAACCTGGAAAGTGCCATTGTGTTAATACACCTAGCTTAAAAATACAACATGATTGAATGGCACCTTGGAGCCAACAGACATTTTACTAGATGCTAGGTGAAGATACAGCACAGTTTTGCTTGTATGGAGTACTCTCTTAGCAACATATCTGACACAAGGGGAAATTTTTGACATAACACAAGGTTCTGTCTCAATTCCACAAACATTTTGTGTCTCATTTAAATTGGTAATCAGATAGCTCGCGCAATCATTGGAATTGTTAAATGGAATTGTTCTTGGTCTAAAATTTGAAGTTATACTAGCTAGTTAATTTTAACCACAAAAAGCTTGGGAACAGATTTCCAAACATAAAGATGACTGTTAGCTTAGTACTAAGCTGATCTATCCAAGTTTGATCCCTATGTTTGTAAAAACATTTAAAAGAAGCTCAATTGAAATTGGTTATGTGATAGCTCGTGCAATCCTTGTTCTCATTAAAGGATTTTGGGGGCACAATTTGTCTTAACCATAATGACAAGTTTTGATATTCAGTAATCTCTTTCTTTCTCTCTCTCTCTCTCTCTCTCTCTCTCTCTTTCTCTCTCTCTGTGTGTAGGTGTTTGTATGGATGGCAGGGGGATTACTGCGACCAGTGTATCCCACACCCCGGGTGTGTTCATGGCACTTGTGAGGAACCCTGGCAGTGTCTCTGTGACACCAACTGGGGAGGACAGCTCTGTGACAAAGGTAGTTTGGTTTACAGGAAAACGTCCTTAATATGATGTTTAACACTTAATAGCACGTAACCTTTTGCTGACATGCTAACCACTGAATCGAGGTCTGATCGTGTGTGTCTGTGTGTGGTTTAGACCTAAACACATGTGGCACGCGGCAGCCGTGTCTGAACGGAGGCACGTGCAGTAACACAGGACCAGACAAGTATCACTGCTCCTGTCCTGAGGGTTACTCCGGCCAGAACTGCGAGAGAGGTGAGATGTGACACACACGTAGTGGTCCACCTGGGGGCGGGGGATACCTAAACAATATTTTTACTGGAAGGTAGGCTATATTTACTGCATTTGGCAGACACCTTTATCCCGAGCCACTTGCATTTTCTCTCATTTTACATCTGAGCAGTTGAGGGTTCAGAGCCTCGCTCAAGGGCCAACAGTGGCAACTTGGTGGTGCTTGGATTTGAACCTGGGACCTTCCAACCTGTACCTAGTAGCTATGTCATCGAAAAGCATCTTAACAAAAATAAAACCGATATCCTCGACCTTTGTACGTCTGTACTACTTTATCCTGTATATAGGGGCCTGGCCTCCTATCCCAGGAGACTCATTCACACACTATGGGCAATTTGGGACCAACAATTAGCCTAAGCTGCATGATTTTGGCGGAAACCGGTATACCTGGAGGAAACCCAACAAGCACAGGGAGAATATGCAAACTCCACACATAGACCCTGAGGTGGTAATCAAACCCAGACCCTGTGCTAACCACCAAGCCAGCGAGCAGCACTTTAGCATGTGACTTTGTGTTAAATTGTTATCGTTTGCTAGTTTAGCTAGTCAGCTAGACAGCAGATGGAAGACCTGGTACTGAACATAATTAGGTAATTATTACCTGAAAAACTTATAGTAATATTGCTAGCTAGCTAAGTTAGCCAGCCTGTAGTTAGCATGCTGGCCATGGATGCTAGCGAAGTTGTGAAGTCAGGGTGTACAGTATTAGCATAGCTAATTTTGACCACAAACAACTTCAGGCAAAGATTTCCACAAACATGGCTACGAATATTAGCTAAGTACTTAGCGTGTTTAGCGGAGTTTGATTCTTATTTTTGTGGAAATTTAAGAAATGATATGAATTCATACATTGACTTAAATTTAAGTCAATGTATGAAAACTGAAGATAATTTACCTCAGAAAGCTGAAAGGACAGGTTTAATTTTTGTTTGTTTGTATTTTTTATTAGAGGATTTAATGAAATCTACTTTCTTTTGCTGAAATAAAAACCTTTACATTGTCCAGGACAACTAGATAAAAATTGACTGTACCTCAGCCATTTTAGCTAGCTTGTTGCCTAGCAACGCTGCTCTCTTGGCTTACAAGGCACGTATTATGTTTTCAGCTTGTAACACAGTGTATTGTGTATCTTTCTCTCTCTCTCTTTCTTTCTTTCTTTCACGGTCGGTCTGCTTTTTAGAGAATGAACTCGCTGTTCATTATTGTTAGGCAACCGGAGACTCGTTAAGGGCAGGGTGGTGTGGTTCTTGTGGGTAGTGTAGTTCCCCGCAGGCCCCGGTCATTGTGGGTAATGTAGTGTGGGTGATGCTGATTAATGGACTCTGGTGTTTAGGGTCAGCTGGAAGAAGTCCCTGCATGAAAAGAGAGAAAACATAGGAAGGAATGACGACTCCTCCTTAATTTTGTCAGAGATCTGGGGCTTCTTCCTTCTCCTCTTTTTCTGCTCGTTATTTTTTTTTCTTCTCTTTCTTAACCTCTGTCTCGTTTCCTCCTGCCTTCTGTCTGTCATTTCTGTTTTGCCACCAGCATCAGACCTCCAGTGAGTGACTGAGCGAGAAAGGGGAAACGAGGAGGAGTACAGGAGAACATGGGGGTCCCAGCCATGCTGAACACACACACACACACACACGCACACGCACATAGTCTCCAAGCCAAAAAATGCAGTTTGCATTAATTGATATGGGCAGATGAATGTGTTCCAACGTGTGGGGCTCCTTCTGCCCTTATTCCCTCCGTGTGTGTGTGTGTGTGTGTGTGTGTGTACATACTGTTTCAACATTGGACACTCCATGTACGCTGTATCAGCTTTTC
>JAQQZT010000010.1:4312592-4334486 GCA_030068275.1 Clarias platycephalus | reverse complement strand
TGCCAGTGTGCTCCGGGGTGGACCGGTCCGTCCTGTGCCATCAGTGAGTTCTAGGGGTGTGTGTGTGTGTGTGTGTGTGTGTGTGTGTGTGCTTGCAGAATAAGATGTCCAGCTCATACACAATAAAAAAATAGGTTTAAATGACTAAACATTACAGTGAGGGATAGATAGATAGATAGATAGATAGATAGATAGATAGATAGATAGATAGATAGATAGATAGATCTAATAAAATTCCCTCTTTAAGTCAATATTTCTTCCCCATAATCATTCCTATTATACTTCATGTACACATATCACACTGAGAAACAAAAAAATGACACATTTATAAAATCCTCTCCTTATTTTAATTTTTTCCTGTTTTATTTTTATATATTGGGCTAAAATGTTCTCCTACCAAGTTACCGTGAAGAAAGTGCAAAAAAAAAAAAAAGACAGAAACAAACTGCTTGTCGCAGATCGCCGGTTTAAAGCTGAATGTCATATAGTGAGATTAGTGTAGTGTCATCTCAGAAGGAGACTCTGAGAGAGAGAGAGAGAGAGAGAGAGAGAGAGCTGAGACCAGTTGTGGATGGGGGACTCTGTCACTTTAAAAGAGGAGAAGCAGTGCCTGTGCTGAGTGGGTTGTGGGAGAGCTGGAGCAGTCGTGAGACGGGACGGAATCCAGACACGGGTCAGTGATGGGTTGTATGCGAGCGTAGGCCCAAGGCTCAGAGCACACGGGACATGCACCCAGAGATAACACACACTCGTCCCTGTGTGTGTGTGTGTGTGTGTGTGTGTGTGTGTGTGTGTGTGTGTGTGTGTGTGTGTATAACACTGTGTCCTCTTCCTCAGACAAAGACGACTGCAGTCCTAACCCGTGTCACCACGGAGGGACGTGTATGGACCTCGTCAACAGTTTCAAGTGCAAGTGTCCTGCGCAGTGGATCGGCAAAACCTGTCTCATCGGTCAGTGCCTTTCTCTTTGTCTATCTGTCTGTTTCTTTGTCTCTGTTTTTCTCTTTCATCTTTTTTAATGTATCTATCACTCTGTCTTTCTCAGTCTGTCGGTCTACCTTCCCCTCTCTCTCTCTCTCTCTCTCTCTCTCTCTCTCTCTCTCTCTGTCTTTAATTTCTCTGCCTCTTGCTCAAATTCAATTTTTCTCCCTCTCTCTTCTTCTTATCTCTCTTCCTGTCTGTCACTGTTTATCTGTTCCTCTCTCTCGGTTTATCTTTTCATCTGTCTGTCTGTCACTCTTGCTCTCTATCTATCTCTGTTTCTGCTTCTTTCTCTATCTGACTATCGCTGTCTTTCTCTGTCTATCTCCCTCAAACTCTCTCTATCTGTCTGTTTCTCATTTTCCTCACTGCCTTTCTCATCTCTTTTTGCCTTTGGTCTTAGTCTAGCTGTCTGTGTCTCTTTTTCTCTATCTCTCTCTGAACTTTCTGTCTCCCTTTCTCTGCTTCTCATCTGTCTTTGTCTCTCCGTGTCTCTTTATCTTATTTATCTGTCTCTGAGTCTCTCTCCGTTTCTCTTTCTTTCATTATCCCTGTTTGTTTCCCTCTTTGTGACACACACACACACACACACACACACACACACACACACACACACACACACACACACACACACACACAGAGTACTGATGTCTCTCTCTGGCTCTGCAGATGCAGATGAGTGTGCCGAGAACCCGTGTGTGAACGCCCACCTCTGCCGCAACCTGATTGGTGGATACTTCTGCGAGTGTCTCCCCGGCTGGACCGGACCCAACTGTGACATCAGTAAGTAGGTCCAGGACAAGCGACCCGTCACCTCCGTCTTATGTCTCCTCCACCGCCACCGCCGTTCATCTAAAGTCACGTCACCAAGCTGTCAGTCTTGCACACCTAGCTCTGCATTGGCTTCTTCATCTCTCTCTATTGATATCACTTTTTCCCCTTTGTTTCTTTCTTGCTCTTCTTGGCTCTGTTTACTGTAAACTTTTTCTTCTTTCTTTTTTCTTTAATTTTTTACTTTCTAATCCCTTCCCTAGTTTTTTTTCCTGTTATTTTCTTTCTAGATTTTTTTATTTTTTTTCATTTTTTTCTTGTGTAACTTACAAAGGTCTTAATTCTTTTGTCTCACTTCTCCCACCTTGTTTTTTCTTTTCATTTGTTTCTGTACGACATAGCTTCTGCTTTGAGATTTTTTTTCTCTTTCTTGTTTGTTTCTTTTTTGTGTGTTCTCAATACTTGGTTTATTTTCCTTATCTTGCTATCTTTATCCTGAATATTCTTCTTTCTTTTTTTCATCATGCCTAACTTTTCTTTTGTACTCTCTCTTTCTTTATATTTTTCTTAGTTTATTGTTTTTTTTCTTTCTTTCTTATTGTTTTCTTTTTCTTCCTTTCTTCGTCCTTTCTTTTTCTTTTTTTTTTACTTTCTCTGTTATTTCTTTCTTTCTTTTCTAATTTTTCTTATTCTTTCTTTTTTTTTCTTTCTTTCTTACTTTACATACTAACTCATTTACTCTTCCTTTCTCCTTCTTGGAAGGATTATTTGGACGCGTTAGCAGGCTAGCTCGCTAACAGGTGTGCATGACAATCCCAAAGGCTTTGTGATTAGAGCTGCAATCCTGTAATCAGGCCGGTGGGAAACCGAGACGATCAGACGTTCACGTGACAGCGCCATGATGATCATGTTCACGCTTGCCTAAAATTTCAGGCCAATTAAAATATTAAGGTTGGAAGTGTGTTATCATGTTATTATCCAGATCGAGTGCAGGCCTTAGTCACTCTGATAAATGGCATTTGTACGATGTCTTATCAGTGCCCATTAGCGAACTGTTAGTGATTAGCGTCCAACTTCAACACCGCTTCCAGCGCTCCGACTCGCCCGCTTTCCCTCTCACACGGTTTCCTCCTGATCCTTATCAGAGGAAAAGCTCTGGAGATCTGACAGCGTGGCTTATCACGAACTGCTTCGATAGCACTAAGAGCCCGCGGCTGTTTGCTTTGAGTCACCGCTGAGACCCGCTATTCTCATTAATTATTGTTTTCCTTTGTGTTTTTTTTATTGTTATTATTTGCAGATGTCAACGACTGCCAAGGGCAATGTATGAACGGAGGATCTTGTAAGGTAGGTGTGTGTGTGTGTGTGTGTGTGGTTTTGTACCCACCAAAATGGCTTGTCAAAGTTTTGGGGGTCTTTCGTCAAATCCTTGGCATGGGCTTTGACTTTTTTCCTTCTCCTATCACCTCTCTCCATCTCTTTTTTTTCAAAAATAGCGACTGCTGAGTCATTCCTTGGAGAAAGAACAGGAGGGAAAGAAAGCCATCTGGGATGAAAAAAAAGTGGAGGGAGAGAGAGGGAAAGAAAGAAAGAGTGCGGGTGGGAGGAAGGCTGGATGAACACAGTAGATCAGATTTCCATAAACATTCCTGTCTCCTGCCAGAGAGAAAGGGAGAGAGAAAGAGAGAGAGCGCCTTTATTCTTCCATCTATCCTCCTCCCCTTTGTGCCCACACCTCCCTTCTCTCCCTTGCTCATTCTTTCTTTTCTCCGTCTTTTACCTCACTGACCCTTTTCTTCCACAAACGGAATCGGCTGGAGCGAAGATAAGCCGAATCCGAAATGAGCCGACTTTAACAACAAACCCATGCTAATCTGCAAAATTAACAAAAGCAAACATGGTGATTAGCGCTAATTGTGTTCTGTTATGCTAGCAGTGATGTAAAAATTTTGCATTTAAAATGTTGGGGGGAAAAATCGCACATTCATTTCTCTCTTTGTGAACAAAAAAGTCTTTCACTACCTTACTTTCTGCGAATGTTTCTGCTACATTCATTTTGCTAGCTTATCCTATGCTAACTCATCTGTCTCATTTCTTATAGTAAG
Source organism: Clarias platycephalus (assembly GCA_030068275.1). Taxonomy (NCBI): domain Eukaryota; kingdom Metazoa; phylum Chordata; class Actinopteri; order Siluriformes; family Clariidae; genus Clarias; species Clarias platycephalus. Next base: position 4,330,629 of record JAQQZT010000010.1, on the reverse strand, counting down.
GTAACACATTAGACTAGTCATGTCATCATGTTAAGCAAAATATAACAACACAGGCTATGTGGATTTTGGAATGTAGTTAGCGATGAACAAACTTGGTGTGCAAATAGTATTATATTTTATATTTGAAAAAGTTTCTTGCAAGACAAAGATTTCCGTCTGTAGCTTATTTGTCTTGTCATAATGGTGACTTGGCCATGCCACGTCATGCAAAGTTATGCTAGCTTGTTATGTTTGTAATAACATGGAATCTGTAGATCTTATCAAAGAGCTTGACAGTCTGTTTTAAAAAAGTTTGCATGCTAATGTAATTACCTACCAAAGAAACATATTAGCATATGACTGTAATAGCTTTAGGGTGCTAACGTCAAATATATAGATAAAATTAGCGTTAATAACCGTATGCTATGCTAGTTGTAGCCAGCCTGTACAGACGCTAATTAAACACTTTCTATGTCTTTTCAGGACCTGGTGAATGGGTACAAGTGTGTGTGTGCGTCGGGATTCACAGGCGATCATTGCGAGAAGGATATTGACGAATGTGCCAGTCAGCCCTGTCTGAACAAGGGCCAGTGCCGTGATGATGTCAACGGCTTCCAGTGCCTGTGCCTGCCTGGCTTCTCTGGAAATCTGTGCCAGGTGAGTGAAACTCGGGCGAGCACACACCCATATCGCCCACGGCATTCCTCGGGTCCGATGCGTGTTTTGAACTTGCCTCTGTCGTTTGAACCTTTTTGCAAATTCATCATCTTCACTTTCTCACCGCAACCTAATATCTTTTGTGACGTTCGGATTAGCTTATATAGCTCCCTTCGGTTCGCTGCAACCACAAACATCGTTTCTCTACAGCTGTGAGCTGTTATCGTCTCCCCGCCACACCCCAGCCATATTCCTCCACCAAAACACAGTCAAGTCTGTTCATGTCACTGCTTAACATTAACTGCTGTTTGCTTGCTTTTTAGACATATGCTAGCTTAGCCAGTTTGAGAGGATAAGACATTAGCTCTTCATTCTGTGTAAATAATTTTGATGTGCTGGGAAACTACATTAACCTGGCTATATTTCTCTAGCTTAATGTGGGATAACTTAGTTCAGCGGTTTCTCTTTAGGTAACTCATTAGCCTGGATATGTTTCTCTAGCTTACTGTAAATTACTGCTAATTTAAATTAGTTGTTTCACTTGATGTGTCTCTAGCTTAAAATGTGTTAAAACCGTAGTATATTAGCTTCTCTTTAGGTAATTTATTATCCCCTCTATTTTTCCTTAACTTACTGTGTGATGACTTCGTTTAGCTCTGTAACTTGAGGTAACCAATTAACCTCATATTGATTTCTAGCTTTCTGTATGTTAATTTATTTGTTTGACTTGAGGTAACATTGCTATATTTCTCTGGTTTAACATGTGTTGAAACCTTGAGGTAACTCATTAAACTGGCTATGTTTTTCCAGTCTTCCATATGCTAACTTAGCTGTTTCACTTGTGGTAAATCATTAGCCTGTACAGTATGTTTCTCTTGCTTACTTTATGCTAACTTAGTTTAGCTGGTTCACTTGTAACCTCAATATATTTCTCTAGCTTTAAATGTGTTAAAACCATAGTTTATTAGCTTCTCTCATTAACCTGGCTATGTTTGCAGGTTAACGTGCGTGCAAACCAAGTTTTTGTTGTTTCTCTTGTGTGTGGTAACTCGTTTGGCTAAACATGTTTATGTTGTTTATACTGAGGTAGCCTTCTTGCGAGGTGATGTATTATTCTAGCGTTTCTAGATTATTTCTCCCAACAGCTTCAACTTGTTAGCTTTGCTATGTTTTACAACAATATTATGTCTGTTTCTCACAATATTCTGAGGTAAAACATTAGCAGCATTTTATCAACTAGTTAGCTTGTTGATTATTTTTTGGGTAACTCCTTAGTCCTAAGTTATGTTTCTTTTGCTAATTCTGAGATAATATATTTGTATTGCTGTGCTTATTTAGCCTATCCTATAGTAACTTGATTTTGTTGCTAATTCAAACATATCCTGTTAGCCTGGAATGATTTTTTTAAGCCTTAATATGTTCCTGTAGTTCATGCTGAAATAACGTCTTGTCCTAGCTACGATTCTCTAGACTATTGTCAGGCGAAATAGATTTCTGTTGCACATTTGTTAGCCTGGATTTTGTTTCTGATGTTTATTCTGTAGTATTAACCAAACTATGCTTCTTTAGCATGTTCTGTGGTATTCAAAGCCAACATGTTAAATTATTCTGAAGTAATATTTTAGCCTCATATATTTTAGCCTCAGTGATATTTCTTTGTTTTATTCTTTTTATTTGTTAATTTTACTAGGTTTCTTTACATTATTATGTGGTAATTTAGCTGAATTTAAGTTAGCCTGAATTTATTTTTGTTACCTAATGTGATCTAAAACATAAGCTCTGTTGGTGATTATGGAATGAACTGATATCTCATGGTTGTTGTGTGTTTTTTTTGCATTGTCTAGTTGGATATCGACTACTGCGAGGGAAATCCGTGTCAGAACGGTGCGCCATGTTTTAACCTAGAGACAGATTACTACTGTAAATGTTCTGAGGATTATGAGGGCAAGAACTGCTCCCATCTCAAAGACCACTGTCGCACCACGCCCTGCGAAGGTAATTGTTCATTCATTTGCTCACGCGTGCATATGTGTGCACATCTATTATATTTGTTCAAGTATGCAATAGAGCTCTAGTGTCACTTTAGTGTGATAATTAAATACTTTTATTTCTTTTTTATGCAAGATCTAGTTCTGTGTAAAGGTTTAATATATGTATGAGTCTGCATGTGTTTGATCTTAACAGAGGAAGACATAAACACACATTGAAGGTTATGTAACATCATTGCAAAACGTGTTTATGCTGTCGGTTATAATGGTCTACGCATTTACAGCTGGTGTAACAATAAAGGTGATGAAGTAATGAACGCGGGACTTTTTATAACAACCAGTAAAAGAAGTGAAGAACGCGAACAAAATCCTTTTGTTGAAAGAGATTTTTTCAAAATGTGCACACACAAGTCGCTTTGAATGTAAATGTAATTGATTTCCATCAGAAGCTGTATTTTTGTCTTTTATTTATATGGGGATGCTTTGCTTGCTTTTTGTACATGGCGTGTTCAAGACAAACCGGGACATTTGACTACCTTTATTTTTTTATATGATCCCCTTTTACACTCATGCACTTACCCCAGTGTTTCACTAGTGCTTGGATACCATCAAGGTAGAAAGTTTTCTCAGTACACCAGAGCCATTATAGGACTGCCTGCTTGATTCACGTCAGAAACGCTGGCCTCCCAGGAACTCCCTTAATGGCTTAAACATGTGGAAACGACTTGGTTAGTATGAGCTTGTGTATTCCAGCAAAAACAGAACGCTTTTGGTGATCAAGCCAAGCCATTTTACCCCATTAAAGGAAAGGGCCATTGAAGGAGTTTCTCAGAGGCCAGCGTTTCAGACGTGACGCAGGCATGACTCAGGCGTGCTGGGAAAACTTTATACCTTGATGATATCCAAGCACTAGTGACTACTTGTGTCCAATAATTTTCCTCACGGGATCAATAAAGTATATCTATTTATCTGTCTATCTACGCTGGTGCATATAAGTGCATTATTGTAGCATAGGATTATATAGAGAAACAATGAGTTTTTACTCTCACAACTGTGTTCTGGTACAGTATTCTGTGCAATCAAAAGTTCCTGTTTGACTTGACTCTTGTATATTACCGATTTGCATTAACCACAACAACTTTCATAGACTCTCATTCCCCGCATCTTTTCGTCTCGGTGACGATAATTGTAGCGATGACATTTCCACAGGCTTAAAATATCCCAGAAGCTTGTGCTTTGCCCTGATATTGTGTTATATCACACTTCTCACATATCTGAAACATGTCATTCAGGAACGTTCTGAGGTTTTAATGACGACACTCAGCCATGAACGGGGATATTTTAATCCTGTTGGCGCCATTCCATTGTATCATTGAGAGAAGTTAGCCATTTCTAACGCATCTCCATTGCTCCCTGAGGGCTGTGGCACCTGTGGGAATATTTAATATTGCGTTACCCTTTTGAGCTTAGCTACTTTACCGGGGTGGGGGTGCAGGAGCAGACTAGGTGGCGGCTATGCTAAGTCATAGCACGTTGCTATCTGAACCGTTACGAGAGCTGTCAGGATCTTGGGTGTGTTCTAATACAGGGATAATCACGCTCCGAGGGTTTGAAAGAGAGAGCACAAGAGAGATAATAGGTCTCTAAAAAATTTATATTTAAAACAGGGAGAGGCTTGTGTTGGAATTTCCCCTTGATTTGTAGCCAGAGAGCGGCCTGACCTTGCTAACCCCGCCCCTTTGTTTCTATTCCGCAGTGATCGACAGCTGTACGGTTGCCGTGGTTTCGAATAGCACGCCAGGCAACGTGCGCTACATCTCATCCAATGTGTGCGGCCCGCACGGTCAGTGCCGCAGCCTCGCCGGCGGTCATTTCAGCTGCGAGTGTCAGGAGGGCTTTACTGGAACCTACTGTCACGAGAGTAAGTGCGACATGATCGTTTTTACCGTATCATCAAACACAAGAGCCAATTGTGTCAGAATATGCAAATAAGCCTTATGCATCGCCCTGTGATGTTTGAGCGGTTTTCCAGAGAACAGGTGTCTGGTTTATAATTCAGAATTCTGGTTTAGGATTTGAATATTTTTATCTCTTGATTGTGAAAGTATTGGCACCCTGTGACTAATAGTTTGTTTATTACCACATTCTCTCTCTCTCTCTCTCTCCCTATTTGTCTGTTTTAGACATTAATGACTGCGAGAGCAACCCATGCGGTAACGGCGGGACGTGCATTGATAAAGTTAACGTGTACCAGTGTATCTGCGCTGATGGCTGGGAGGGACCCGACTGCGAAACTAGTAAGCACATGTCCTCATGTCTCATCTTTAAAATGATAATAATAAAATGTAAAAAAAACAATTAGTTAGAACATGTTCTTTCAGGCCATCGAAAGGAATGTGGCTCTAACACGGTTAATGCCACACTGACTACAGAGACATGTAGCACTTGTACAGCGATGGCTACTTGTCAAGATCTTCACCACAACTAATAGGAGTATCGATAATAAATAAAGATGTTATAGGATGCAAACCAAAAACTTCTTTTTTTATTGTCATTATTATTTAGATATCGACGACTGCAGCACGAACCCATGCCACGATCGCGGTGTGTGTCGCGATCTGGTCAACGACTTCTACTGCGAGTGCAAAAACGGCTGGAAAGGCAAGACCTGTCACTCACGTAAGCACCGCCCTCTTTTGTAATGTCTTTTTAAACAATAGTGGCTGTTTCTCAGTATTATAATTTTTTTTTTTTTACATTACTTTCTAAAAGCACGGTTTAGCTTGGACGCTCATGAACATGAGTGCATTGCAAACCGAGTATACAAAATATACTAGCCTGTGGAACTAGACTAATCAAGTCTAGCTCCATAAATAAAATAAATAAATAAAACAGTTGGATCAAGAAGGAGCGAAACGTAATGCTAGCAGTTCATGATCCATGGGTTTTAGGGATTAACGTGCAAATCAGAACTGTAATTGCAGACAACCGTATCAGGTCCTGCACATTATCTGTACGTCACTGCGGATTACGGATCTGTACGAGTTGTGAAACGTGATATTTTTTATGTTGCAATACGTACTGAGAAACAGCGCACGTTTGCACCTCTGTGATTAGTAGAACTTGGACTAAGATTTGGGCTGTTGTGTGCGAATCTCGCGTTCTCATCAGGTGAGAGCCAGTGTGACGAGACGACGTGTAACAACGGCGGTACGTGCTACGACGAAGGAGACTCCTTCAAATGCATATGTGCGCCTGGCTGGGAAGGGACGAGCTGTAATATCGGTATGTCAGCATTTTAAAAAATAATAATAATAATAATTTTTAGCTGCATTTGTGTTTTGCATTTGGCGTGAACATGAAATGAAATCTCTGTAAATAAATATATTTGTGTGTGTATGTTTAGCGAAAAACAGCAGCTGCCTTCCCAACCCATGCGAGAACGGAGCTACGTGCGTCGTTAGCGGCGACCACTTCACCTGCGTGTGCAAGGAAGGCTGGGAGGGACTCACCTGCAACCAGAGTATGACATCACTTCCTGTCCTCTGTCTCATTTAAAATAAGCAAGGGATTGCGTGTGCTAGAGTGGAAGGCCCGCATGGACTCTACTGTTAGTGTTAACCGTAATTGCTAGAAAAGCAGGGCTACCGTAAATACACACAAATTTATAAACAATCATCATTCCGAACTAGTTCGAAATGACATCTGCATGCATAATGATAGGGACATCATATTTATTTTAATTTCCTGTTGCTATGGTGACATGATTCATCTCCTTAAATGCCCGACAATAATAAAGCTTCCATTTCGATTGCGATTTTTTTTTCTTCTTTTTTTTTTTCTTCCCTCTCTCTTCCTCACATGCATGGTGTCTATCAATGGTATGTGTGTGTTTGTGTGTGTGGTGTTTTTTGGGAATTGAATCGCTTTTATTAAACTTTGTTTTTTCTGTCTTGTGTTACAGACTCGAATGACTGCAACCCACACCCATGGTAAGCCATTTCCGACACACACACACACACTTATCCTCCAGCTAAATACATAAAACCCTATTCAGGTTTTTCCCATGTCCTCTATCTCTGTCTTTCTTTCTTTCTCTCTTTCTCTTTCTCTCTCGAGCTCTCTTTTTCACTTACACGCACACACACTTTCTCTCGCTCTTGTCTGCGCGTTTCACATGGCACTCACACGGTCCCGAACAAGCCCCGAGGACGTTCAGGAAGTGATCGTATCGAGATTCACCATCTCTGTTTGTTACACTCTGCATGAGACGAAGATCTTATCTCTGAGTGAACTTTGACCTCTGAACTCAAACTCAAAAGCTCTTTCTCTCTCTCTCTCTCTCTCTCTCTTTCTGTCTCTCCTGTTAGTTACAACAGCGGGACGTGTGTGGACGGAGATAACTGGTACCGGTGTGAGTGTTCCGCGGGCTTCGCCGGACCCGACTGTCGCATCAGTGAGTGACTCGCCCGAGTTACTCTCGGGTTTCTAGCGCTGATGCGCGGTTTATCGATAGTGACTGTCGCTCTCAGCCAAATGCAGCTGGAAGAAGAAAAAAGCATGAGGCAAATGTACAAACGTTCATGTAGTTCAGTTTCTTTTATTACCAAGTAAGGTATTAAGATGCAACTCAAAATCTCATGGCTAATTTCTCTAGAGTTATTTCAATGTATGTTGCTTTTTCACGGTGTTTCAGCTAGCCCACAGTCTACAGTCTGTCTATACATTGCTGCGACGGCTATTCATTTAAATTTTTCAGTTTTATAGCCTTATATCTTGGAACGATTTCGTAGCTAATGTAGGCGAACTAGTTTCACCCATACAGTTGCTTATGTTGCTAAAGTTTTGTTTAAAATTTCTGGGATTGTATGTGTGACTTGTGATTTTAGCCGCATGTGACAAGGAAATGGAAGCAAGGTTTTTAGCGACTTCACCTTCCAAATAGTCATTTGTAATAATGTAAACATAATCATCATAATTAGACATTATAACATCAAACATGATTTTAGTTGAAGTATCTCATCATCATTAGTATTTATGTCAGATAACAAGAACGATCATCGATTTATTAACAACATCGTAATCTTTCTGGCAGACATTAACGAGTGTCAGTCGTCTCCGTGCACGTTCGGCGCGACCTGCGTGGACGAGATTAACGGATACCGCTGCTTGTGTCCGCCCGGGAGAACTGGAGTGAGGTGTCAGGAAGGTAAATACAAACACACACAATCTCACACACACACACACACACACACACACACTCCATCTTTCCTTCGAAAGCCATGGTCACATGACTCGTTTCGGTTTCAGTAATCAGACATCCCTGCATGGACAGCGGCCGGATCGTAGCTGACGGGGCGAGATGGGACAAAGACTGTAACACCTGCTCCTGTCACAATGGCAGGGTCACCTGCACAAAGGTACTGAAGTCCTCCAAAAATACAGTTTTGCTTTATTCATTCTAGGTATTTTATTTATTTTACCTTTATTTTTATTCATCATCTATAAATAAGTGGAAAATTTAAACATTCCGAAGCCCCACAAGTTAATAAAAAGAAATTAATATATTCATATAATATTTAAAGTTCAAAAACACAATATAAATATTGTTTAATATTGTTATACATTTTTTAATAAATTTTGTAGAATTTATTATATATTTTTTTTCTTCTTTCTAAAAATGTACCTATATTTACTGGAAAACTTACAGATGTGAAAATAATAAATATGTAGAAGTCAATAAATAAAAGTTCTTGTTCATATTGAAATTATTTGCATGCAAACTGAAAAATTTGAAAGATAAGTAGATAAACAGATAAATCAGCTAAACAAAGGAATAAAATAATAATAATAATAATAATAATAATGGTGTTTTTTTGCTCAATACATTTTAGGTATTTATTATTTTATTACATTTTATATTTATTAATTAATTTATTTATTTATTAATCTGATAATTTATCTGGTAAATAGCAATAATATCTACTGTAGATTTTGTGAAAGAATATTTCTATTATAACTATTCATATGAAATGTTATTTAGTTTTTTATACAATCATGAATATAGCTTCTTATTCTCATTCACATAAAAAAAAATTATCTTAAAAAAAAGACCTTATTACCAGAAAACTTACAGATGTAAAAAAAAAAAAAAAAGAAAGAAAGTATAAATAAACTTTCTTCTTTTGTTCTGAACCCCAAATTTTTTTCCCTCTTTCTTTTTTTTTCTTCAGAAACCTCTTGTATATACTAAACAAACCTATTACTGTGGTTTCATTGCTTCATCTAATAAATCTGACTTCAGCAGGTTAGGATGTATAACGTTAACGATGTTTAAGAGGTTAAGAGTTTAGCCGGCGCAGTTTCCCAAACCGTTCCCTTACGAATGATGTCTCTTAGGATGACTGAATTCGCGTGTGGGTCACTCTGGTTAACGATTAACGCTTCAGCTGTGAGATTGTGTGTGTTTTATATTATAACAACCTGTCACCTATTGACTCTTTTCTCTTTTATTCGTTAGCTGAGATCAAAGCAAAGCGATCCCACATCCTGTATATTAGGCAAAACCGTTTAGCTTATCTAACGTTAACGCGAAACGTTATCCAGGAGACGTTTTATCAGCGTCTGGGACCAAAGAGCAGCGAGTGAAGGATTAAATATTAATGTGTGGTGTGTGTGAACCACACATACAATGGTGTTCTCATCATGACGGGTATTAAAAGGAAACACAGTGTAAAGTCCAGGGTGCTGAGTAATGACCCAGCATATGGAAGCAGTAAAAAAAAAAAATTTTATAAAATAAAAAAAAAAACAAGAAAATAACAGTTCCGTTTTGCAAACACACAGAGTAGCTCTGGAAGAGGAAAAACCTCCATTGACTGTAAACTTTAACCTCAAACATCGTCCGGATGAACAAAACCACGAATGTGGAATCGGCTCCTCACTCTCTCTTCTGACGTCAAACAGTTTTCTGTGTGAATCACCCCCTCAAAAAAAAACAAAAAAAAAACGAGGCAGGGATTTATGTGTGTTCAGTAAATGGCTCCCAAGTGCAAGGCTAGTTGGTGTGCAACACAACCGCAGCGTGGGCCTGATTGATCGAGCTTTTAGTCTTTGGCAAACTGTGAGCACGCCTCATTTGGAAATGACAGACTTAAACAAAGGCGATAAATCTCCTTTAATAGGCTGAACCGAATTATCAGATTGTGCTGTACAATGTACAACTCTCACAATTTCTCAGAAACCAGACTTAAGGAAATGTTATTCACAGAAACACTGCATTACGGGTAGTCTTTACTCTCCGGGCTGCATCGTTAGGATACTAAGCTTCAGCGGTGCGCTGTCGGAATTCATTATAGCATTAGAACTGACAAAACGGTGCACTGCGTGGCGTATACAGTAGGAATGTGTAAATACAGAAATGATTTCAGACTTCTGATAATGTGTCCATGATTGAGAGAAGCATAATTGGTGTTAATTCGAAATCCTTCTCCGCCTCTCTACCCTCCATCGCAGTTGCTGTGCGGTCCGAGGATGTGCCGTCTGCTCGGGGCCGGGCGAGGAGACTGTCCGGCGGGTCAGTCGTGCATCCCGGTGCGTGAGGACCGTTGCTTCGTGCGACCTTGCCACACACAAGGGGAGTGCTGGTCAGATCAGAGCACGCCCATCCAGTCCCGGTGCCACCCGGAGAGCGACTGCGCCAACGTGACGTTCACTTTCACGAAGGACGTCATGCCGCAGGTGAGAGCTGAGAAAAATATCAGCAGAGCGAATGTGAGTTGTGTCAGATACTTGCATTTCTAGATAGAACAATAGAGCCATGTTTTTTTTTAAATCAGGTTTTAATAGTTTTATTTGAAGTTTAAATTTAAGATAAAAAAAAAAAAAAACAAAGTTCGTGGGGTGCCAATACTTTTACCCCCACGAAGAAATACACAATCAGAATTTACTCCAATCCTAAAAGCCCACCCCTTTTTTTTTGTTTGTTTTTCATGGTAAATCTTTGTTGTACCAGCTCATTTGCATACCGATCCACGATTGGTGCGTGTGTTTTGTGATGTAATAACTCTGACAGGTTCAGCGTTTAATACCAGCTGAAGTATTTCCGTGAGATTTTTTAGCTGCTCCTGTTTATTCAAATAACTGAGATGAGACTTTTTCACGTCGCCTGGGTAAGAAATCTGTTTCCACGTGACTGATTTGTGTCGTGTTGTTTGTGTCAGGGCGTGACGGTGGAGCAGGTGTGCAGAGAGCTGCGCAGTCTCTACGTGGTGAAGAACCTCTCCTCCGAGTTCTCCATCTCCATCACCTGTGAACCTTCCGCCACGGCCAGCAGTGAAATACACGTAGCCATTGTATGTATCCGGAATCTTCCGTCAATCCTGTAATAGCAGGTTTATCCTTTAATCGCTCAATTGCATGCCACAACTAATCCCCTGCCATTAATCCTGCGCTATTACCACCCAAACTGTACGCCAATAATCACGGTGATGATGAGAATGAGCCGTTCTGTCGTTTCTTTATGCTGCATAAATAACACACTTTGGCCACACAACAGCTCGTTACAGTTTTGTGTTTCTTTGTTAAACAAACGCATAATAATAGTTATCTATGACGGGAGAAAACTAACCGAGAGCAAAGCGCGAGATCAATCACTGTAGGGTTTTTTTTGTTTACTTTACATACAAATCATAAAACAAATACCGAAGCCATAAAATTTAAACTAACGACTGAGGGAAGCCAAAGCCACACCGAGTTATTGAGATGTAATGCTTTATTATTGTAATTATTATTATTTAAAAAAAAATTTTTAATCATGTCAAAACGATGTTAAAATTGCATGTTTTCTCCAGCAGGTTTCTGATGACGGCGGCAGCAGCCACACTCCGGTTAAAGGTATCACGGACCGGATCATCGACGTGGTGAGCAAACGAAGCACTAACGGTACCATTCTCACTGCCATCGCGGAGGTACGCGTCCAGCGCCGGCCCACCAGCACCCCCAACGGTGAGAGTCTAATGGAGCAGTACTGGGAAATAGATACAGTTCTAGCTCGATTATCTGTAGAAAATTAGATTTAAGTATAAATAATTATAATTGAAATAATATACAGAACTCAATTTCCATGAAAAAGTTGCAAATATACAGTATATAATTTTGTTCTCTAAACAACGCTTAAAAAGTACCAAAATATTAGTAACGTCTGTGAGTATATAACTATGATTTACAGCCCATGGGAAACGTTCTGAATCTGTTCCTTCTCGTTGTTCTTCCCTAGATTACCTGGTACCTGTGCTGGTTTCCGTGGCAACAGTGATCTGGGCGCTGGCGTTGGTGTGGGCAGTGCTGTGGTGTGTGAGACGACGTCGCAAGCAAAGCGCAAGCGCCACCGCAACCGGGTACACCTCTGCGCCGTCGGCCGCCCCGAGTGCCGAGGATAACAATGCGGCCAACAACGCGCGCGAGAACCTGCACCAGATCAAGAACCGCATCGAGAAAAACGCCGTGAGCGCCAAGATCGGACAGCAGAAACTCCCGCCTCCGGAGACGCCGGCGCCCGAGGACGACCCGGACACGGAAAAACATCTCCACAAAGCACGGTTTCCACGGCGACCGGTGTACGCGCCCGTGGAGTGCGACGAGCGGCCAAGCAGCCTGCACGAAAAGTGCGCTCACTGGACTAACAAACGCGACAACAGAGACTTGGAGTCCCAGAACAGCTTGCACAGAATGGAGTACATCGTATAGCGGCTGCGAGGAAACGGCGGTGGGCTAGGCAACAGTCACCGTGACAACCGTTACGGCTGCACCCGGAGGTGAAGGACGGACGGGAAAACTATAGCACCGGAATTTTCCGGCTCACCTTCGAGCAGGAGACTCAGGTCTCTGTTACGGGAAATTGGACCGTTTTGGACTGTCAAAATGGCGAAGAAGGAGAAAACGAGGAAAAGTCCCCACAGCAAAATTTACGACAGAGACACACTGACTAATTGGGTCAGATCGAGGTTGTTGTGGGTTGGCCGCTTTTTTGGTTTTCCCCCGGTTAAAAAAACAAAGCAAAACACCACGGCCTTCGGTTACTTCACACAGTGCTGAATTACAGACAAGCGATTTTTGGCACCGTGAGGAAAAAATTTTAATTCCTTTGTGTGCAGCAGAATTTCGAAGGCACACGGATTTGCACTCAGCAAACATGCGTCAGTGTTTTTTTTTTTTTCCTTTTTCCTTTCTTTCCTATTCCTCTTTTTTTTTTCTTCCTTGGAATCATTTCACAGAGATGCAGGGCTTCGACCTGATTCGTCACGAGCATAAAACCCTGTGTGTCAAAGCCGAGGAGCTGATAGGAGTAAAGCTGATCTCGGTCCATGTTTGCAGTTTCGCCGCTACCGCTAGAGACGCTCTGAGGTTATCTCAATCAGTCACGCAGACGGGGATCTCGACACGCATCCATGAACCGAGATCCTCCAAGCTCACTTAGAACTGAACTGTCTAGGGGCAGTTGTTGAAATGTCTGTCTGGAAAAAATTTCCGTGATGTCTGTTTTTTATTTTTTATTTTTTTGGTCAAAACAACAATTTTGTGTTGGTTTGCGATCTGGGCTGTAAATCTGTCTTGTCTTGTCTCATCTTAGGCACAGGGGCTGATTATGTTGCTTGGGTTTAACAGACTTTAGACTTGAATTGTAAGTGAGTTTGGAGTAAACTGGGTTTCTGTTGTCTTCTCGTTGCAGGGAAACGTATTGAAATTGTTCTCTAAAGGTTGACAAAACGGTGGGGTTGTTCAACACCCTGGACCTGACGCTAGGGGTGGGCCAGTTATCGGGGGGAAACAAGATAAGACAAACATAAATCTAACATTGTGATACTTGAAGATACTTCTTCAAGACGGCCCTTTCTTTATTCGATTTGTTGCCGTATCGATGCATTGTACTCTGTGAAGTAAACCTTCCTAATTATAGGGATAAAAAAAATGACACGGCAAATTGGAAAAAGCGTATTCAGCGCTCTATAGAAACACTAACGATACTTCATAGCAAATTCGTCTATCAGATCGCCCACCCTTGAGTAAATCCCGCATTAATCCTCCTGTCAATCCGAACATCCCTGCTACACCACACATCCACAACAACCAAAATGTCATTACTAACCTTACTGTTATTATTATTATTACTATTATTTATTGTCATTTTTTTTTTTTATTATTATTTTGTTTTGCAGGCGGCAGGTCAAACTTTAGTCCCTTGCAATATGAAGAATTTAATTGTCGACTTTACTCTGACGTCAATGTTGTGTAGATTTTTTTTTTTCTCTTGTATGTACATATTTTTTAATTAATCATTGTGTATATTTGATTTATTAACTTAATATTCGAGAGCCTATCATTCCTTTTTTTTTATTTATGTGCTTCGGTTAGATTCGAAGGTTTGACAGCTTTGTAAGCTTTCAACTTCCATATTTTTGACAGAAAACACTTGTTTCACAAAAAAACAGTTTGTAAAAAGAAAATATGCCAAAAGTGTTCTTGAAAGAATAGTTTTATTTTTTATTCTAGCTGTATGAAATTAAATGAAATGCGCTGTACACATTTTGTTGTTGTTTAAAAAAGGAAAAAAAGAAAGAAAAAAAAAAGTTAATAGTTTGACGGTTTTGGTCAGGATTATTTCCCGAACGTTTCCAAAACAGTGGTGGAGAAAGGTGGGGAAGAAAGAAACGTGACTTTAACGCGTCTTACAACAAAGACAAACATAAGTGAATAGACATTTCTGCAGTGGTGTATTTCCTGTATTCTGTCATAAATCAACCTTAGAATGTTCCGTCACTGTGTTAATGTAACCCGCGCTTCCCGTAGCAGTATTTCTGTAGTGAGGTGAGATTAAAGCTCGTAGCCAGCAGTTTGTTTATCAGCTGACAAACGACTGAGGAAACCAGAAGAAGAGCTTCTTGCTCAAAGAGCTTCTCTTTTCTTTGAAAAAAAGTCAAAACTCTGTATGATTTGTAATATTTCATTGTTTTGTTAATAATTTCAAGACAGAAATAAAGGGCAGGTCCGTCAAAGTGAACTCTTTCTTCTGAGTGATGCTGGCCAGGAGATCGTACTTTTTTTTTTTCTTTAGGCCTCTCTGAACAAAAAACGTTTCAGTTTTACTTTAGTGTTAAATTTAAGAACTTTTCCTCTTTTTGCCAGAAGTTTTGTCTTTTTTTGTGTCATTTGAAAGTAATATTTATTAAATTCTTTGTAAGAAACAATGTGTTGGAAGTGGAGTCTTTATTTTTGTAAAAAAAAAAATATAGATATAGATATAATTTGTAAAACTACAAGGAGCTTTTAATTCAAACTGGGACTTGTGATGAAATTTCTGGCGAGTTCAGAAAACATTTGAAACATTTGAACGTCGCAAACATTTTAAAGACGGACGTACTGTATATCTGTGAATGACGATCTCGGCCGAGGTGGCTTGAAGCCCACTGAAGTCGTTCCCGTGAACATTCAGCAAGCGGGTGATCCTTGAAATTCCGTGGATAACTTGTCACCAACTTATGGAAGAAACGCATCTGTCTGTGTGAACTGTACACACACTCATTCAACAATACCGCTTGCACATGGTGGGAATTATCCCACATCCCCCATATAGTCCTGACCTCACTCCAAGCTATTTCCACATGTTTGGACCATTAAAGGAGTTCCTGGGAGGCCAGCGTTTCAGGCATGAATTCGACAGGCAGTCTGATCATGGCTCTGGCGTTCCGAGAAGAATTTCTACCTTTCTAACGTACTATCCAAGCACTAGTGCCTTTATTCAGTTTAAAATAAAACTTACGTTTTTTTTTTGTTATTAATTTAGCAAGAGAAAAATGAGTCACTGACACCAATAAATGATAATGTATTAGTATCTCCTAATAGATTATTATAATATGGTTAGAATAATGTATAGGGCAACGAGTAAGTAAAACTAATTATACGTTTTTGAAACTGTAAATAGAAGAAAAAGCAAAATGACAATGAAAACTAGATTCTTCTAAATAACTTCATAGCTTAACTTTGAAACCGATCTACGTGTACATCTAGTAGACTTCAGACGATTCACATGCCTGAGGGCACGCCCATTCAGCTGATAGAGCCTTAATGAGATCAGGCGCTGATGGTGGTATACCGAGCAGGCTCCAGTCCCAGTTTATCCCAAAGCAGTTCAGAGGGGTTCAGTGCAGGATACTCCCGTTCTTCCACTTCAGCATTAACACCCTAACGCATCACGTCTTCATGGAGATCGCTTTGTGCACAGCGGCGTTGTGATGCTGGAACAAGTTTGGGCCTCTTAGTGAAGGGAAATTGAAATTCTCCAGACATTGTACTATGGTCTGTTGTGGTCAGGCGTGCACATACTTTAGGCCATGCAATATTTCTGTTTCTGGGTGAATTAAAACCAATAAATTGTTCATTGCAACAGAGTAAGTCTCCGAGTATGAAAGAAAATGTGGAATTAAAAAGCCACAGAAGATGTTTCCCAACATGGGGTAGGTGGGGCATCACACATCACTGTCCCTCACTTCTATTGGTCGTGGCCGAATGGCTCATATGCATAAAGCTAAACTTTGCTCTGCTACTGTAACTTCACGTCGCAAATGATTGCTTCAACTCCTGTTGCCAGAACCCACCCCCATCAACCCCTGTTGTTCTCTTCCTGAAGACGCTGTGCTGAATCATTACACGCGCCCCCTTTACAGCGCCCCTGATGAGGCCCAGTAGTACCGTATGACTTAATTCAGATCTGCAATGGCTTCCGTGGGTCAGGTTGTTGACCAATTCCCCAATGTAACAGGCTGTGTGTGTGTGTGAGTGTGTATGCTTGGCTCGGTTTAGTGAGCATGTGAGGGCCGTTATGGAAGATTTCATCGCTGTCTCGCTGATGTCGTGGGAACGTTTCAGACTCGAGGCTCTGAGACGGATTTCCTAAATGTGTTTCTCGAGTTGTCACACAAAGGACGTCTTCTAGTTCTTATTTTTCCCCTAAGAATCACGTCAGTGTGTAATAAGCGTATTCTTGGTACAGATCGAGTCGGACACGGGACTTGCTGTACTTTTTGGTTTGCTCTGGAAGAAGAAAAATCTGGCTTTGTTTCATAATAAAGAATCACAAACTGACAGAAATGCGATATTCCTCAATGGGCATGATGTAACTGTCATATTGATAACTAGAAAGTTTTATACTGATGTATGATGGGTAGTTTTTATATTTAGTGCAAACTAGACCTTTTTTGTTTTTTGTTTATTTAAAAAAATTCTGGTTCCATGCTTGGGGCATGCATTGTATTAACTTTGTGCCCATAAGAAATTTTACTATAGTACTATAGTAACATTTCTTCTGGGCACAATCACAGTTTTAGTAAAATTCATGCCCCAAGCATGTAACCAGATTTTTTTTTAAGTTAGGTACTGTGGCACTTACCATACCATGGTCGTACAAAATGTACTACAATACATTGGGTACCACAGTTGCTGCCAAAGTTCAATGTTATTATATACTACAGTACATAACATATATAAAATATTTTTGACAATGTCCTGGTACATGTTCCATAGTACTATACTAGAGTACATGGTAGAACCATATACCAAACTATAGGTAAAATATCACTCAAAGTAAAATTTCTCTATTTACATTTCTATTTGAATATACAGAAATAGAAATAGAAGATATACTCACCTTCAAATTGGCTTAAGTATCAAAAGTACTGAACTTATATTGACTTACAGTAGCCTTTAAATCATAGCAAACTGTGAATGTTCACAGTCCACTTCTGATTTTAAACACCTGCTACATGAGTGAGTGTATTATGTAGGGAAGGCAAATCACACAATTACATATAATACGTATCAGGTGATAATATTACTGCTTTAAATGCTATCCACACATCTGGTTATGTAACGCAGCACCATAAACAAATGTAGTTAAAAAGAGATTTAAAATATTTGTCAGAGGATGTAAAAGTATCCCCTAAACTACTCAAGTAAAATACAGATATGTACTTAAATATAATAACAAAAGTAAATGTGTTTAGTTACCTGTACCATGGTAAAAAAAAAATTAATCTTATGAATGAAGAATTTATATTTGGTAACTATTAATGTAACTTTATCATTTTCAAATCATACAATTTAAAAAATCTAAATGCTAATGTAAAATTCAATATGGCAGACAAATTTAATGTTTGCTTATGATCAGTGGCGGCTGATGCAAATTTTAAAATTTAAAGTTAAACTTTTAATAACGCCTGTAAATAGCCATAAGAAGTGCTGGAAAAGCACCGAGTGTAAGCTCGACCGCGATCACTTGACTGTTGCTTAATTAGAAGATCAGGTCGATCTGGTCCAAGCTCTTTAACTTTTTTTCTTTCTTCGTCCGATCGCCTTGCGAA
>JAQQZT010000010.1:4250068-4260971 GCA_030068275.1 Clarias platycephalus | reverse complement strand
ACACACTGGCCCCATCTAGTGGTTCATTACCTATATGTACGAGGACTTGTACAACGTTGTGAACTGATTTAAAAAAAATACATATAATGCTGGTCATGTGACGTGTGTGTGTGTGTGTGCGTGTGTTTGGGAGGGAGAGAGAGCGCGAGAAGAGAACGCGTGCGTTAAAGAGCGTGACTCGTGTCACGTGGTGTGGAGCGATCAGCTGATTGGCGCATCACTTCCTGTTTAGTTCTCCCGGCGTTACAGACGCTCCGTAAACAGACTGATCGCTCAAACTCCGCCGCCTCAAACGCAGATTTCTCACATCAACGTAAGTGTGAACGCTCCGTGTTTCCCGGTTTTCACCCTGGTGTGTGATTTCTACACGGCGCGTAAGGGACGCAGCGGGTCCCTGGGAAACTTTGTGTCGAGCTGCTGAATGTTTTTTACGATGAGGAAATGTCACTGTAACGCTCAGGTACCGAGCACTTCCTGTATTCCAGGTCACGTGATCACCCCAGGTAAGTGACCCACCTTTGGGCTGAGCGACTGACCAGACTCGGATGTCGAGCTCCAGGGCTGGGCGACTCTCATGCTGCTCACTGTCATGTTGTGATACATCGAGGAAAAAGTTTTGCCGATATATCCGGTAGATTTGTTGTTCCTTGATCTAAAAAAATTATAATCAAGGATTATATTAAGCAGACAGCGCGGTGACCTCCAGGGTCTGGGTTCGATTCCCGCCTCTGTGTGCGTGGAGTTTGCATGCTCTCCCCGTGCTTGGTGGGTTTCCTCTGGGTGCTCCGGTTTCCTCCCACGGTCCAAAGACATGCAGATTATTCTAATCTATTTCCCCCAAATTGCCTATAGTGTGTGTGAGTGTGTGTGTTCCCTGTGATGGACTGGTACCCCGTCCACGGTGTACCCCACCTCGGGATAGGCTGCAGTCTCCCCCATGACCCTGTATACAGGATAAAGAGTGAGTGATCAGACAGTACTCAAAGTTGATGTGTTGGAAGAATAAAAAGTGGACAAGTGAGAGTGATGTGGCTGACAAGAGGCAAAATCTGATGGTTAGGCAACTGGATCAGGGCTTATGATCAAACAACCAACTGTGGGATTTTCTCGGCCCTCAAAAACGACTTGGAGGACGGGACAAAACCCAGGACTTCAAGGACGTCTCGGTGCAGATATGAGGACGTTTTAATTTTTTGTGTCGTTTTTTTTGTATCATGTTGTCACTCGTGTTTGCACATTTGAACATGCACTTTGTTGTCTTTTTGTATAGTACTTCGGGTTTTTTTTTTGTGTGTGTGTGTTAATCTGTTTTGTCTCAGCTAGTCAGCTTAATAGGTGTCTTAGTTAGCTAGTTAATTTATGTTGTATGTACAGTATGTAATACCTTGGTCCAGGAGGAACGCTGTTTCGTTTCACTGTGTACTGAACTGTACTTACTTGACTCGACTTGACATTTGGACTTCGGAATCGTTTTTTTTTTTTCCCCCCGAGAACACTTCACCCTGAAGTCTGGTTCATTTTGATCAGTGAGAACACGATCGTTCCGGAAATAAAACAGTGTTTTGATGCGGCGTCATTAGAGCCGCATGCATCCTCTGAAATCTCTGTGTGAGTGTAGCATATGTGCGCGATCTCATCCTCTGACTTACACAGGCATAGTCGATACAGTAGGACAGAAATATCAATAATATTAGGCACAGTTAACTTCCTTTTTCGTTTCTTTTCTTGTGATATTAATATGGACGAACCCCTAAATGAAAAAGTCAGCGTCTGATAAGAGATATGTGCGAAGGGAGGGGACGAGCAAAACAGACTGAGTCTAATTTAGTCTTGGTCTTGCGCCTTGCTCTTTGTTGAGACATTTCTGTCTAAAGAACGGATATTAAATGATAATGTAGATAAACACGCTTGTTATTACGGGCAGGAATCACCCAGAGACCAGTTGTGATACAATATTATCGAGATACTCAGGTGCCAAGTCGCATTTTATTGCGATTCCGTAAGTATCACGGTTTTATAAATATCCTGACTTTGTATTAAATTAATATTAAAATTCTAAACAAACTTTGCAAGTAATTTGCTTGTATCGCACAGGATGCTGTGCTGTGTTGAATACAGGTAGTCTCTGAATATTCGAGTTACGGCTATCCGCAAATACGAACGGACCGCGGTTCTACGAACATTCATAGATGCGAACAAATCACGGAAGTATCTCACGTGTATTGTACAAAGAATACACTGCTGTGCACCAGATACCAATATTTACAATCATATACAATATTCTCAGTGTGTAAATGAAAACAGCTCTGAGACAAAATGGTGTCCGAGATTCCCCTCGCGATTTAAAGGTGGCGAGACAACACTGTTACCTTTGTGTGAGATTCAAAGGCGTATAAGACTCACTTAGTCAGACTTAAGAACAAATCAGACTTACGAACATGCTCCCAGAACTGAACTTGTTCATAAGTCGGGGACGACCTGTATTTATTACCAGCACCACCTGTTGGATGGGAAAAAATTTCATATACATAATTTGTATAGGTTTTTTTTCTCCTTATCATTACAGTGAAGTTTGTGATTTAAAAGTCTGTGATGTCGCTCTGTGTTTGTTTATAGGATTTTGCAACCACAGGCTGTTCATGATCGCCTCGGAGAGCGACGAGGACTCGTGTAACGAGAGAACGGCGCTCATGAGCTCCGAGAGCCCGTGCGTGCAGCCGTATGACCGGCAGCGTGAGCCGCCCGAGGCCCCTGACACCACCAGGGTGAGTGTGAGTGGGGGGAAACGACGGGTTTAGAGATCGGACTTGAATTAGGAAAAGAAATGTTTGCATATTAAGCGACTGTTTTCTGTTATTACGAAAGATTGTAACATCTAATGAGTCAGTAAGTGCTTCAGTAAAACAAAACAAAGTGAAGTTTGGTATTTTTGTAAGAATAGGGATTATGCGAGATCATGATCTTCTCGTTGTTCCTCTCAGCGGCGGCCTGTGAGCTCAGACGCACCAGACCCGAGACGAGATGCCGTCCCCGACGTCGAAGACGAGGAGCTGACGCTGAAGTACGGCGCAAAGCACGTCATTATGCTTTTCATCCCTGTCACGCTTTGCATGGTGGTCGTCGTGGCGACCATAAAATCCGTCAGCTTCTACACGGAGAAAAGCGGCCAGCGCCTGTACGTAACGCAGCGCTTAATATCGAATGATCTGTGTTTTGTTTTTTCCCTTGGAGTCGATTTTTACCAGTATGTACTGTATGTGTTTTTTTTTTTTTTTATGTTTCTTTTAAAGGTTCTACACTCCTTTCGCGGAGGACCCGAACACCGTGGGTGAGAGGTTGCTGTCGTCGTTTCTCAACACCATCGTGATGATCAGCGTGATCGTGGTCATGACCATCTTCCTGGTGCTGCTCTATAAGTATCGCTGCTACAAGGTGAAGCTCCTCCTCCTTTCTCTCTCCAGCCTCTCTCATGGATTCATATCAAGATTATCGACATTATTAACTTTTTAACAGTAGACGTCTGATTGATCTCACGAGTGCTTCTCTCAATCTCGCCTCAGGTTTCTTTGAACTGAAATGTTTTAATACATGAACACGTCGACTTCCTCATCAGGACTGGGCGATGCGATACAATTATTATATTGTGATGTGAAAGATATCACGATAGTTACAATATCTCTGAAAAATATTGTGGCATAATTTATCTTTTTAAATGTTTACAGATAATCTTGATTTTAAATGATATAAGTTTTTGATTCAAAATTTATTCAAACATTTAAAAAATTATTTCGGTAACTTTTTTTTTACAGAAAAGAAACTTTTAAAGAATGGTATCATCACAATTTTACCATTTAAGTATTGCTTCTTCTTCTTTTTGAGTTTACATGTGGTAGGTGCAATACCGCCACCTACTGTACTGGAGTGTAGAGCGTTTTAAAAGAAAATAAATAAAAATAAAAAGTTTACTGCTTTGTGTGACACTTGACAATTAAACAATCAAGTTACAGTTTCAATGTTTATTAGACATCGTTTAGTAGTATTAATGCTTCAGAACCTGCTTGATACAAATCGGACAGTAAGCATCAGTGCTGTTGATTCGAATCAAATCGAAAATGGAATTGATATTCTAGGTCTGATTCACAGCTCTACTAAGGTAAGTATAAATAAATACTCTTTTGTAACTTTTATTATTAAAAGAGTGCCACTGTGTAAACAGGAAGTCTGAAAGCTATTTCTGATCGCTTTATCGTAACCACTAATCAGGTGAAGGACCACTTTTGGTAACTGTGGCAGTGCCAGCATCGGTATGAATGAATGCCTTCCCAAAACAATATCCTGAAGGAGAGAAACTGTTGTAATCACAGTATTTGACAATAAAACACTATCTTTAAAAAAATTAAAGAAAAATAATGCAGCTCTGTTCGCTATGTATCGCTTCAACACAATGGTTATGATTAACAGCTTATCAGACCTCATGAGTCTGATAAGTCTATATCACTGTAATCTGACTGGTTTGTGTGTGTGTGTGTGTGTGTGTGTGTGTGTGTGTGTGTGTGTGTGTGTGTGTGTGTTGCCAGTTTATCCACGGCTGGCTGATGCTGTCCTCCCTGATGTTGCTCTTCTGGTTCAGTTACATGTATCTGGAGTAAGTCACACCACAACTGTTCCTGTCATACAAAATAACACGATGTAATCGATGATTAATTTAACTACAATGTTCTAGATTATAAACACATCCTCAGTGTGTGATATCTTCAGCATGTTTGCTTTTACAAATATTCTTCTGTTGTTGATCTCAGAAACAGGACAAGTTTCCGTTTAAAGTCTGAAACCTAAAGTCTAGACCTTTAATGATTACATCGTTTCGTGGACACCAAAGACAAACTGTGATCCTCAAATTTGCCGTGTTAAGGGAGGCATAACGCACTCGGAGGACAGCGCTATCCGCTCCCTCCGCGTGCGCGAGCTCACAGACAAGCAGCTTTGCTGTTTTGTTTTCTGCATTATACTCTTATGAGACTGCGCCTCCAAATCGCGAGGGGAATTCCGGTGATGCAGCCTGGCCTGATTGGCTGTAGAGCCATGATTAATGTGGGAGCACTAAGTACCTCTCATCCCTCCCCTCTGAGAGAACTCGGCCAATCAGCTCTCTCTAGACCTCCGGCTGTGACAGGTTACAGCATCACCCGGGAATCGAACCAGCGATCTCCGGATGATAGGGCGAGCACTTTACCACTGCGCCACTCGGAGGCCTGAAATATCTTCTCGTTTAATTTTTTTTTACGAATCTCAGTTTAGTTCAGGTTCCCGACTTGAGAATTTAGTCATTTTGAAAAGCGTTAATTTTTCCATCTGCTAAAGCGTACCTACCCTTCCTGTGTCGTACCACTGATCCGATGGTAGCTTTTCTACTCCGTCCACAGGGAGGTGTTCAGGACGTACAATGTGGCGATGGACTACCCGACAGTGGCCATGATCATCTGGAACTTCGGGGCAGTGGGCATGGTCTGTATCCACTGGAAAGGGCCTCTGCAGCTGCAACAGGCGTACCTGATCATGGTCAGCGCCCTGATGGCTCTCATCTTCATCAAGTACCTGCCTGAGTGGACCGCCTGGGTCATCCTCGCCGGCATCTCTATCTACGGTGAGGGTGGTGGCATCTGAGTTGTTTCTAGCACAAAACTACGACCTCTCAGCTAGCACAATGCAGCTGAATGCTAAACTCGGACGGTCTCGGTTAGCAGCTCTGATAGTCGCGCAGCTAAAAATCGCAGACTCATATTTATGTTTATTATTTTGATTTATGCAAAATATGATTTATTGATTTTTGCCTTAAGAACTAAAATTATGCAAGAAATTTGCCTCGCCATGCGATGCATTTTCTGCATACAAGTGCCTGAGTGCGTACATCCGGTTGTGCTTAAATCCGGTAGCCAATCAAAACTTGTTTGCGTCAGTGGACAGCCAAGTGAACCGAGTTTACTTTTTTTTTTTTTTTTTTGTGTGTGTGTGTGTTTGTGCAAGATTCAGTGAAGACATAGCACCATGGGTCCCAAGAATATTAACAATCACATCAACAAGAATAAAACGAAGCCACTTTCAGTTTGGTTTTTAAAGCAGCCGGTGCCAAGAGGAAGTTAAGTGAGGTTAAATGTTTATTTATTTTTCTACAGTAAGCCCCCCAACTTAGGAACGAATCTCGTTCGTAAGTCGAATTCATTCATAGGTCGGATTTGTTCGTAAGTCGGGTGCGTTTGAAAGTCGGAGGGGGTTATACACCTTTGACACAAATATGCAATATAAAGCAACAAGCAGCTTTGCTGTTTTGTTTTCTGCATTATACTCTTGTGAGACTGCGCCTCCAAATCGTGAGGGGAATTCCGGTGACGCAGCCTGGTCAGCAGACCTCGTTTAAAGGCAGCCCCTTTTGATTGTTTTTATATGCAAAAATACGATTATATTTTTTGGGTGGTTGGAATGGATTATCTGCATTTTGCGTTATTTCCTATGGGAAAATGTGTTTCGCAATACGAAATTTTGCTCTAAGACCTCGTCTCCGGAATGATTTAAATTTTACAAATTTTTTTAGAATGTATCTTGTTGCTTCAGGACTGATCCTCGTGGTGAAGTGTAAATGTTATATTATGTTGTATTTGCTGCAGATCTGGTAGCTGTACTGTGCCCTAAAGGTCCTCTGAGGATGCTGGTGGAGACTGCGCAGGAGAGGAACGAGCCCATCTTCCCCGCTCTCATCTACTCGTGTAATTCCACACACTGACGCGCAACACACTCGGCTCACGATCTAGTGCAGCAAACTTCACGCAGACATCAGTCCATGGTTTTTATTTATTTTATTTTTTTTTCAAATAATTATTTATTATTATTGAATTACTTAATTATTATTTGAATTCAGTATTGAGAGATGACCCAGTGCTCAGAGGGACGAGGCGTTGTTTTTAGAAAACAGCCCAGATATCCACTGCTAAGAGCCAAGCTGTTAAGTAATCAGGTGATTATGAATGGAGTTACTGCTAGTTTTTTGGCCTGCGTGAGGAATGTGTTTCAGCTCCAAACATGTGACTAGTCTGACTCGGACGCCAAGAGCAACACACTGCTGCAGCTTATCTCATCTTACAGCACCTTAGAAAAACGTACTTTACAATCACACTGTTACAACATTTAATAAATCATGAACAAAAGAATGTCTTCTCTCCTCAGCTGCTATGGTGTGGATGGTGGGAATGGCCAATCCGTCATCTGCCTCTACTGAGGGTGAGTGTGTGTATGTGTGTGTATGTGTGTGTGTGTGTGCTACGACACTGCAGACTCCAGAGGTTATAAACTGAAAGCTGTTAAAGTATTATGTGCTTCAACTTAGTCTCTCGTTATTATAAAGTTATTTTGACAGAATAACATTCGACATCTTGTTACTCACTGAAGACCCAAACTAGACTAATTCATCATCTTTGAGCTTATAAGTCTTGCTTCTTACTAAAGCTGTTTTTTTTTTTTTTATAGTCAGGATTTGAACCCCTAACATTATGATCATAGCTCTTGAAATTGATAATGAAATGTTAAGTTAAAATTAGTTGTTAAATGTTGACAGACTTTAAATAAGAGTTGAAATAGTTAATAGTTAAACAATTATATTAAGATGAAATTATTTTACTTATTAAAGGTAAAATAATGAGATATTAAATATAAAATATAAGTTGTTAATTTGAAATGGAATTTTAGAAAGTTTAGATAGACATATTTACAGTATTTTTTACAATATAAAGATAAAAAAAGAGCTGTTAAGTTAAAATAATTACTTAAGTTAAAAGTAGATAGTTAAGTAATTAACATTAAAAACAATTAAAAACTTAACATGTTTTAACTATTTACTTTTAACTTAAAAAATATGTTAAGTTGAAATAATTACTTAAGCAATTATTTTCACTTAACATGTAATTTTAACTATCTAATTTTAACTTAAGTTGAAATTAGATAAGACATTATGAAGTTAAGATATTAAGTTGAAAAGTTATTGAGATATATTAAGTTAAAGTAGTATGTTAAGTTAAAATAATAACTTAAGTTAAAATTAGGTAGTTACAAGAAGATGTTTAGTTAAAATAATGAGATGGTATTGTGTAGAAAAAAAATAAGTTGACGGATATTAAATTGAAATATAGAGATATTGATTTAAAGTTTTAAGATTATGATCTTGTATGATTTATGATCATAAGGTTTAAATAATAAGTAAAAAAAACCTGAAGTCAAAATAATAAGCTAAGATGTTAAGTTAAAGTAATGAGATATTAAGTTGGAAAGTTAAATGTTGAGAAGTTAAAATAAATACTGAGTTAAAGTATAGAGATAAAATTTAGAGAAATAATATTAAGATCAAATAACAAGATATTACATTAAAATAATTGTTTGATAACGATATGAAATCGAAATCATGAGATGTGAAGTTGACATATTGAGGCGTTATGTTGAAATAAAAAGAAATGCTATGTTAAAAAGTATATTACATAAATATTCTGTATAATCAGTCCATCAGTTTGTCCCTAAAGAGACAGTGGTGAGCAAAAACTCCCTGACACACACATATACACACACACGGTTCGATATTAAATTTGTTCCTTACGTTCCTTTCCTCAGATGAGGAAGTGCTACATAACGAGGACGGGGTTTTGGAAGGGGGAGGGGCGGAGCCTGAGAGCGAGGCGCTGCGTGGGCAGAGCAGGAGCCAGTCTATAGACGAGGACCTGGAGGAGGACCGTAAGTGAGATTTAAATTTGATTCTTAAACGAATTTAAGTTAAGACTAATGTAACGTTAGTCTTGTATACATGTGTGTGTTTGTGTGTGTGTGTAGGGGGTGTGAAGCTAGGGTTAGGAGACTTCATCTTCTACAGTGTTCTGGTTGGGAAAGCAGCAGCCACGGGCGGAGACTGGAACACCACGCTCGCCTGCTTCGTCGCCATCCTTATCGTGAGTAACGCCTAACGCCGTCTACGTTGTTCTGCAAGAAGTGTGTGTGTGGTTGCTCCACTTGTCCCTCTCTTTGTCTCCGCAGGGTCTGTGCCTGACTCTGCTGCTGCTGGCCATCTTTAAGAAAGCTCTCCCGGCTCTGCCCATCTCCATCACGTTCGGCCTCGTCTTCTACTTCAGCACCGGCAACCTGGTGCAGCCGTTCATGGACAGCCTGGCAGCTCATCAGTACTACATCTGATCCCGGAGACTCACCGCCACCGCCGCCGCCCAGCCATAACCACACAACCAGCGCCTGCCAATGTGAGAATATACCTACTTTTCATTTACCCTCTGAGGGTTAGGGTTCGGGTTAGCCGCTGGTGTCGCCAAAGACGCAGCCCACCTGCAGCACTGCAGAGATTTCTTTCTCTCTCTTTTTTTTTTTTTTTTTTTTTAATAAGAAAAAGAAGAACCCCCGATCTGCGATCAGATCTTGCCATTTGTGTTCGGATCGATCCCTGGATATGAGAAGCAACACTTGACCCTGGATCAGAAGATGTTGAAGCTCGGTGTGCGGGTGTTTCAGCTCAAAGCTCTCTACACAGATTCGCTCTTTTTTAATGTATGTTCATAATTTTTTTTAATGAAGTATTATATTGCAAAAACGTTTTGTGGTTGAGAAACCGTGTCTAAAATAAAACAGAAGGAATTATAATCTAATCAGAAAAAAAGCTTTATTAATGAAGGATTAAAGTCTTAAACTCCACAAAAAAAAAAAAAAAAAGCTGCTGATTTCTTCAGCTGTTTAGTTTTTTTTGGTAAGGAATGAATCCTCGTTCGCATAGAGCCAGATTCTGAGAATATGCTTTAAAAGAATTAACACACAGACTCCGTTTCCACTTTACCACAAATACGCTAGTCGCCAGTTGGTTTCCTGACAGAGGCTAACGTAGCCCAGGAGGACGTGTACAGCTACATGTTTAGCATCGTCCAGTCGTTTATAAGCATTAAACAAACCTTTTTTTCGTAATCCTTATTTTGGAAGTGGTTAGGCTCAGATGAAGTATCTTATACGAGTTAATAATAACTGTGATCCACTAGAGAGTATTAAAACTACAAACCCTACTACTTCATATTGTTATCATTTTATCATTATTATTATTAATCCTGATTAACTCAGCACCTCTACATATGAAAGTCATTATCCCTGAATGCGATTTAAGCCTTTATCCCAAAAAGCGCTAAAAAGCGTCGCCTGAGGTGCTAGCTCGCTAGCTACACCTAGCTTCGTGCTGGGTTAACTCTTTTTTTTTATTTTTTATTTTACACTTTATTCAATGTGTCCCTGAGTGTGTTGTTTTTTTTTTTTCACTGCGCTCATTTTAGCTGTTTAAATCGCATTTATTAGGACTAACTTAAAAAAAAAATTATTATTAAATATTTAAACCGAAAGAAATCCCACATTTATCATTATAATTAATGTTTGTGAGAGAGAGATGACTGTTTTTATATATATATATATATATATATATATATATCGCTCACTTTACAAGCCATGTCATTTTTTTTTTCTCTTCTTTTTGGTCAGAAATGTCTAAAGCTGATATTTAAACAAAACTGAGACCTACAGGAAATTTACTTTTAAGTCGCAATACTATGAATCCCAGGCAGTTTGATTTAGAGTACACGTCCTCGCGTTTTCTTCTATATTATTATACACTAGAGTTTACCAGCAGATCCTGATACCCACCATGTCCCTGTGGTCGACTCGCTGCCACTCCCTCCTCACTTTTAATTCTGCCTGTCGTATGCGCTGCCTATTGATTGCTACATGACCACGACGCCGGTGACACGCTCACGGTATGACATAAAAAGTTGATGGCGGCGCTGCCAACTGTTACAACGATGGTATGAGGGGGGGGGGGGGGGGGCCAATCCGC
>JAQQZT010000010.1:4229445-4242572 GCA_030068275.1 Clarias platycephalus | reverse complement strand
TCTCGCACTGCCTGTCTCGCTCTCGCACTGCCTGTCTCGCTCTCGCACTGCCTGTCTCGCTCTCGCACTGCCTGTCTCGCTCTCGCACTGCCTGTCTGCCTGTCTCCCTTGCTGTCTCTCTGATTTTCTCACTTTCTCTGGTTGACTTTCACTCACTCTAAATGTCTCACTCTCTGACTGTCTCACATCCTCACTCTCTTAATCTCACTCTTTGTCTGACACTCACTCTTTCATCACCGTCTCTCGCCCTCTTTCTGACGATGTCTCTCCCTCTGCCTCTTTTTGTCTCACTATCTGTCTCACACATGCACTCTTTCTCTGCACACACTCTCTCTCTCTCTCCATTCTGTGTGTGTGCAGTGATGAGTCAGTGTGTGTGTGTGTGTGTGTGTGTGTTAGCTGTACACAGTGTCTTTGATCAGTGATGTACTTGTTTACTCTCGAAGGATTTAAAGTGTGTGGAATCTAAAGACCCCCTGTCTCTCTCTGTCTCTCTCTCAGTTCAGTTCAGAAGAGCTTTAAAATATATATATATATTGTTGCCAAAACAGTTGTAAAAGATTACTTTAAAATAAAATCCCCCCCCCCCCCCCCAGGTCTCATGCCATAGCGTGTGTGAATCAGTTCATCATCGGCCGAGCTCAGGCTCTGATGGAGAACATCGACACGTTCATAGAGGTGAGTCAGCGTCGGGACGTTTATCTCTCGCTCTGCATGCACGGGTTTGACCCCTGACCTCTCCCTCTCCCGCGTCCCAGTCGCTGTTTGTGCTGGCGGGTGATGAGGACTGCGAGGTGAGGAAGAACGTGTGCCGCGCGCTGGTGATGCTGCTGGAGGTCCGTATCGACCGTCTCATCCCGCACATGCACAGCATCATCCAGGTGAGACACACACACACACACACAACAATCTTCTGGATAGCTCTTAATACACGCATAACACTCCATTAATCCATTTCTCTCTCTCACACACACACGCAGTACATGCTGCAGCGCACGCAGGACCCCGATGAGAACGTGGCTCTGGAGGCGTGTGAGTTCTGGCTCACTCTGGCTGAGCAGCCCATCTGTAAAGAAGCTCTGTCAGGTCACCTGGTGCAGTGAGTACACACACACACACACACACATCATGATGTTAGAATTCCCCAAACCTCTCGGTGCGCACATAGTGTTCTTATTTTTACTGTGTGTGTGTGTGTGTGTAGACTTATTCCTATCCTGGTGAACGGGATGAAGTACTCCGAGATCGACATCATTCTGCTGAAGGTCAGTGAGTCTCTCTTTCTCACACACACACACACACACGAGACTCCTCTCACTGGCTGCATCTTTTTCTCTCTTTTCTTTCGATCTCTTTCTTTTTGTTTATTTCTCTCTCTCTCTCTCTCTCTCTCTCTCTCTCTCTCTCTCTCTCTCTTTTCAGGGTGACGTGGAGGAGGACGACAATGTCCCAGACAGCGAGCAGGACATAAAGCCGCGTTTCCACAAGTCTCGCACCGTCACTCTGCAACACGAAGGAGGCGAAGGACAGGAGGACGAGGACATCGATGAAGATGAGGATGATGACGACGACACTCTGTCTGACTGGAACCTGCGTGAGTGTAAAGAGAGAGAGAGAGAGAATGCCATCATTACTGTGGCTGAAATACATACAGGCCACGCCTCCTTCACTTATACTGACCGATAGATCACAACCCCATAGATCACACCCCCTTCGTGTATATAAACTCGGAGGCAACGCCCCTGTCGTGTGTATTAACAGAGGCCACGCCTCCTTCACTTGTACTAACACAGAGGCCACGCCCCTTCTCTTTGACTCATGTTGAGAAGGCTATTGTCTTTTAAACATTTAGGGTGTATTTGGGAGTGTAATTGTGTGTGTGTGTGTGTGTGTGTGTGTGTGTGTAGGTAAGTGTTCAGCAGCAGCACTGGATGTCCTGGCGAACGTGTTCCGTGACGAGCTGCTGCCTCACCTGCTCCCCCTGCTGAAGGGGCTCCTGTTCCACCCGGACTGGGTCATCAAGGAGTCCGGAATTCTCGTGCTGGGAGCCATTGCTGAGGGTGTGTATCTCTCTCATATACACACACACACACACACACACACACACACACACACACACAACATTGCGGCATATCCAAATACAAAAACAGTAAATGCTGCTTTTGCTTTATTACATCCACCGTATTGGAAATTGCCAACTAAATTTATTAGAGGTTGTGTGTGTGTGTGTTTCCCTCTCTCTCTCTGTACCTAGGCTGTATGCAGGGCATGGTTCCGTACCTGCCTGAGCTGATCCCTCACCTGATCCAGTGTCTGTGTGATAAGAAGGCTCTGGTTCGCTCCATCGCCTGCTGGACGCTGAGCCGCTACGCTCACTGGGTGGTGAGCCAGCCGCCCGACGCCCACCTCAAACCCCTCATGACTGAGCTGCTCAAGCGCATCCTCGACGGCAACAAGAGAGTACAGGAGGCTGCGTGCAGGTGCGTGTGTGTCTGAGAATAAAAAATAACATTAGTCTTTCCCTTGTTTTCACTTATCCCTCCCTCTCTCTCTCTCTCTCTCTCTGTTGCTGTATTAGTGCGTTCGCGACCCTTGAGGAGGAGGCCTGCACCGAGCTCGTCCCCTACCTCAGCTTCATCTTGGACACACTCGTTTTCGCCTTTGGAAAATACCAGCACAAGAACCTGCTCATCCTGTATGATGCCATCGGGACCCTCGCTGACTCTGTGGGACATCACCTCAACCAGCCGGTACACACACACACGGAGCGAACGTACAGAACAGGAAATCACATCAGCATTATTACATTATTTAGAAATGATTTCTAGCTTTAAACACATTTCTTTCCTCATCTAGGAGTACATCCAGAAGCTGATGCCTCCTCTGATACAGAAATGGAACGAGCTGAAGGACGAGGATAAAGACCTGTTCCCCCTGCTGGAGGTGAGACACTGAGACACAGGACAGACGGCGGACTGGTAGAGTGGCAGAGTAAAACCTTGAGCCAAGGTTTTACTCTGGGACAGATTAACTTCAAAGGACGCTTGGATGAAGTGATGAATGAATACATTAACAGTGGAGCACAGTGTTGCATGTTCAGGTAGATAATAGAATAGATAAAAGGTGGATAGATGGAATTCTCAGTCGTCATAGTCTGGTGGTGATGATGGTGGTGGTGGTAACGGTACGATGGTTTTGGTGATGGTGGTAAACGGTAGTGGTCACAGTGATTGATCAGAATCAGAAATAGTTTTATTGCCAAGTACGCTTGCACGTACAAGGAATTTGTTTTAGTAACAGAACTTCCAGAACAAAAAAGAAATGACAAGACAAAACAGCACGACAAAAGACAAAAAAAAAAAAAAGGTAGACATCAAATGGAGTAGATATTTTTAAATAAGTTACATAAATATCTGAAATCTGTTGATGGTGGTATTGGTGATAGTAAAGATGATGGCAGTGGTGGTGGTAATGGTAAAGATGGCGGTGATGATGAAGGTGGTTGAGTTGATAATGGTGGTGCTGATGATGGTAAAAATAAAGGTGGTTATGGTGATACTGATGACTACCCATGGAGGAGATGGCGACGTCATGGGGTGATGAAGAAGTTGGTTGGTGATGTCATGCGGCTGATGGAGATGTTGGTTGGTGATGTCATGGGGGCTGATGGAGATGTTGGTTGGTGATGTCATGCGGCTGATGGAGATGTTGGTTGGTGATGGAGAAGTTGGTTGGTGATGTCATGCGGCTGATGGAGATGTTGGGTGGAGATGTCATGGGGGTGATTGAGAAGTTGGATGGTGATGTCATGGTGGTGATGGAGAAGTTGGGGCGTGATGTCATGGTGGTGATTGAGAAGAGATGATGGTAACGATCATAATGATCAAGATGATCATCGGTGATGATGATGATGATGATGATTATTATTATTATTATTATTATTATATATTTCCATTGTTCACACACACGCATGCATTCGGACTAACGATGCCTGGACAGTAGTAAGACACTGTAATACCATCAGATCTTCAGGTAACCTGTACCTGAGGGAGGGGGAGGGGTGCGGTCCACTTCAGGTTACACTCTTACAAGAAGTTCAGATCAGAGCTCAGTTGTTGTTGTTGTTTTCCCGGTCCTCCGCCGTATCGTACACACTTACATGCGTTACCCCTCTGTACAACATGGCGTTGCAGTTCCTACAGAGACCAGGGGGTGGAGTCAAGGGAGAGGAAGCGGCTTGGGGGGTGGTATGGGGGAGGGGGATGGAGAAAGTTAGTTCTGTAAATATCTTTCATGTCATTTTTCAGTTCTTCAATTATGACGGATGTAGGTCATGCAGTCAGGTCCAGGACGAAACGCTAATGTGTGTGTGTGTGTGTGTGTGTGTGTGTGTGTGTGTTTCTCTTTAGTGTTTGTCATCGGTGGCGACGGCGCTGCAGAGCGGCTTCCTGCCCTACTGTGAGCCTGTGTATCAGCGCTGTGTCACACTGGTGCAGAAAACACTCGCTCAGGCTATGGTGAGTGTGTGTATACACACACACACACACACACACACACACACATCAGGAAACAAGTGACCGATATGAATCAAGAGTCTTTGACTTTCTTGGCATTGCAAAGTGAAGCTGTGTGTGTGTGTGTCTGTGTGTAGATGTACAGCCAGCAGCCGGATCAGTACGAGGCTCCGGATAAGGACTTCATGATCGTGGCTCTGGATCTGCTCAGCGGATTGGCCGAGGGTCTCGGAGGTCACGTGGATCAGCTGGTCGCCCGTAGCAACATCATGACCCTCCTCTTCCAGTGCATGCAGGTGTGTGTGTGAGAGAGAGAGAGAGAGAGAATAAATAACTCCACCACAAACCAATTTCCTTATTAACAGTTCGTGTGTGTGTGTAGGACACGATGCCGGAGGTGAGACAGAGTTCATTTGCGTTGCTGGGTGATCTGACCAAAGCCTGCTTTCCTCACGTCAAACCCTGCATTGGTAAGATATCACACACACACACACTCTCTTTTATAACACACACTCATTATTATTCTTTTTCTTGTATCTTTACCTCTGTGTGTGTGTGTGTGTGTGTGTGTGTGTGTGTGTGTGTGTGCTCACAGCTGAGTTCATGCCGATCCTGGGGACGAACCTGAACCCCGAGTTTATCTCCGTGTGTAATAACGCCACCTGGGCCATCGGGGAGATCTGCATGCAGATGGGTGAGTCGAATTGAAACCACCTGCTGATCTTCTGCTTGTCCTCAGGGAGATTAAACATCCGTCTGTGTGTGTGTGTGTGTTTATTAGGGGTGGAGATGCAACCGTACGTGGCTCTGGTTCTTCCACACCTGGTGGAGATCATTAATAGACCCAACACACCCAAAACCCTGCTGGAGAACACTGGTACTGCTACTCTCTACTCACACACACCTCCGGCTACACACTCCACTGTACGCTCTCTAAAACCTCCAGTCACACGACCCTGTACACACCCCATGGATCTAATCCTACAGAACCCCACACACGCATACACACGCACACACTTTAAAACCTCTCTCTAAATAACCGTTTAATGACTGAAACTCACTCGTTAATCTCATGAAACTGTCAAGTTACTTTGTAGCGATTCGGCTGTAAGGTTCTGACTCCGCCCCCTTTTCACCTCCAGCTATCACCATTGGTCGGCTCGGTTACGTGTGTCCGCAGGAAGTGGCGCCGATGCTGCAGCAGTTCATTCGGCCCTGGTGAGGTTCACACACACACACACACACACACACACACACACCTGCCATGTTTACACCAGAACTGTCTTTGAGGGGTCGTGACCTGCGTGTGTGTGTGTTTAGGTGCACGTCGCTGAGGAACATCCGCGATAACGAGGAGAAAGACTCCGCCTTCAGGGGCATCTGTGTGATGATTGGTGTAAATCCTGGAGGTGTGGTGCAGGTGAGGAGGAAAAAATACAATCTTACGTCTTTTCTCTCATTTCTGTCTGTCGTCTTCTGACTCACTTGTTTTGTCTCTCTCGTTTTTATTGTCTTGTCTCTCTCTCTCATGTATTATCTCTCTTGTCATGTCTCATCTTGTCTCTCTCGTTTTGTCTCATATTCTCTCTCTCTCTTGTCTCACTCCATCTCATGTTTTGTCTTTCTTGACACGTCTTCCTTTCTCTTGTTTTGTCTCATCTTGTCTCTATCTCTTGTTTTGTCTCATCTTGTCTCTCTCTCTCATGTTTTGTCTCTCTTGTCATGTCTCCCTTTCTCTCTTGTTTTATCTCATCTTGTCTCTCTCTTTGTCATGTTTTGTCTCTTTCTTGTCATGTCTCCCTTTCTCTCTCTCTCTTGTTTTGTCTCATTTTGTCTTTCTCTCTCTCTCCATTACTGTCATCCTCTCGTGTCTCTCTTTTTTTCCTTGCTTTCACTTTTTGTATCTTTTTGACCCTCTCTCTCTTTCGCTGTGCTTTTTTTCCCCTCTTTTTTTCTTCTTACCCACTCTTGTCTTTTTGTCCTTTTCCCTTGTCTCTCTCTCGCTCCTTTTATATCTTTTTGACTCTCTCTCACTGTCTCAGGATTTTATCTTCTTCTGTGATGCCGTGGCCTCTTGGGTCAGTCCCAAAGACGACCTCAGAGAAATGTTCTACAAGGTTAGTGTCTCTCTCTCTCTCTCACACACACACACCATTTATGTGTTGTTTTTTTCTTTACTCTTTATACCCTTGAAACTAACATGTTAAGGTCGTTGGCCGATGTTAAGGTCGATGTTAACTCTGTGTGTGTGTGTGTGTGTGTGTAGATCCTGCACGGTTTTAAGGACCAGGTCGGGGAGGAGAACTGGCAGCAGTTCTCGGAGCAGTTCCCTCCCATCCTGAAGGAGCGTCTCTCCGCCTGCTACGGCGTGTAGACCCCGCCCTGCACACGCACAGCACGACCCCGCGCTGTCAGGTGAGGCTCCGCCCACTCACCACACCTACACATCACACTCCAAGAGCTGTCTCGCCACGGGCGTGTCTTAATAACCTGTCTGTCTCTCTCTCTCTGTCTGACAGTTGGATCTTTAGGAGGGTTACCGGGGGGGAACTCATCCATCTGTGTATTGCACTGCCCTGATCGTGGGGGAGAGGGACGCGACTGGCCGCTCCGCCTGACGGACAGCCCCCACGACCCTGTGTGTGTCTCCATGAGGGTGGGTGGGAGGGTTATTGGGAGGGGGGAGGGGATCTCCTCTAGTTAACTACAGAATGCACCCAATCGCAGGGGGGGTTCGACCTTAACACAGAACTAATGGGGTAAAAACCGAAAGCGAGAGAGCGAGGGGGCGGGAGGGAGGTAGAACGTTTAAAACGAGTAAATAAACAAATAAAGGGAGGCAAACCGATAAGACGAGGGGAGGCGCCAGACAGCGATCTGAATTATTATTATTATTATATATTTTTTTTTCCGTGTCATGACAAATCCAATGGGGGGAAAAAAACACGAGCAGGATGGTTTAATCGAGCTTTCACGCAGACGCTAGCGTTTTAGAGTCAAAAAAAAAGAAAAAAATGTTTAAAAAAAATAATAATGATGAATAAGTGAATAGAACAATGCACAATTCCTTTTGGTTTAATTCTGTGTCCCCGTCGTGTTTTGTTTCCCTGACCGATCGATCGTACTCGCTGCTTCTTTCGTCTTCAGCTTGCTGCGTCGCCTCGTACCGTTTTTGTGCGTCTTTTTTTTTTTTAAATAATTTTTTTTCCCTTCTTGAACTTTTTCCTCTGTAAGTCCACACAGGCCGTGCACTGACCCGATCTTATTTCTTATTTACTGTTGTTGTTGTTAATAATACGCATTTCTTTTTCCCCTTCCTGTTCCTGTATGATCACGACGTTCCTCCAGACATCGAGCTGAACATCTCGAGACCACAAAAAACGTTCACGTAACACTTCCGTCGCACTCTGCTATTAAACAAAAATAATAATAATAATAATAATAATAAATAAAAACAAACTTGATTTATCAAATGCTGTTTTGTTGTTGTTTGTTTGTTTTTTTGCTCTTCCATGATGTCTAGACGACGTGCGACAGAACCGACCCGATTTCATTTAATCTAATCTGGTCAATTTTTTTTTGCCGTCGTCCAGCCCCGCCCCCTTTTATGTTACCGTTATACGATCGTTGCCGTGGTTACGCCGCAGGGCGCGACTGGCACTTGTAACGAATCGTTTACCCTCCCCACGTAACTACTGTGTAGTTCAACACGGTTGCTGGAATGCGTAAATATTTGCGCCCTCCCCACGCCTTCATGCAGTACTACTATCATTTAGGATAACTAACTAACTGTTTCAGGACCGTGATAGAGGTGACGAATGTTAGGGTTTTTTTTATTTTTATTATTATTATTATTATTTCATTTCCACGCTGCTGCTGTCTTTTTTTTTTTTTTTTTTCGAATTTCACGATTCGATCCGCTCGACCCTAGAACGTCGTGATCTGGAGGAAACGGGACGGGAAAAGTAAATACCACCTGACCCCTGTGGACTCGCGCCGAGACGTGCTGTGCTGTCGCCGCCGCTCAGTCGCCCGCTGTTCCTCGCACTCGTCGTTTTTGTGAAACACATCGCCATTTAGAAAAAAAAAATTCACTTTCCGTATCGAATGAAATTATTTGCCGTAATGATCATGACTTGTGTGAGTGTGTGTGTGTATGCGCGCCTGTCTTTTGGACTTTGGATAGCTGTAAGTGTAAATTTATTTTGTTTTGGTCACCGTGTGTGTGTGTGTGTGTGTGTGTGTGTGTGTGTGTGTGTGTGTGTGTGTGTGGCATTAATAATGTTTAATGTTTTAAGGTACGCTATTACACTTGATTCCTGGACCCCTATTGACCTGTAAACTGTGACGTGTGTGTGTGTGTGTTTGGAGTGTATGGGCAGAGTCCGCTTGCTTACAACACTGTGTGTGTGTGTGTGCGGTGTGTGTGTGTGTGCGTGCGTGTCCGCGTGCGTGTGTGTACCTGAGAGAAAGTATTTGTACTGATGACTCTTGATGCCATATTGATATTTGATATGTAGTGAGTTAATCCTCATGCAGCACCACAACCTATCAAATATACTTCTACAAGACGAGTTTCTTTTTTTATTATTATTTTTGTTTTGCTGCTACTGCTGTTTTTTTTTTTTTATTTTGTTTTGTAATTTATGAACTTCGTATTAATAATTGAAAATCATTTCCTTAAACATATCCATGATAAGAAATAAAGATAAATAAATATAAATAAATAAAAAACACATTTTACACCACAATGATCTTGTTATGCACTTTCCTCCCCCCTTTTTTATTTTAAATTTTTGTTATTCCATTTTATTTATTTTTTTTGTATTAGAATTTAATGCTGATAAATTTACCGATTAAATAAAGCTGGTGGACTCATTGTTTGTCTCAGTTGTGTCTTGTGCGATGTCTTTTCTGGGAAGTTTAATAACAATAACAATAATAATAAATTTAAAAGTAAGTAAGGTGGAAGAAAAGTTGTGTGCAGGTATGTGTCAATGTCTTGCCTTTTTTTTTTTTTTTTAAATACTAAATTTATTTTTCTACTACTAATAGAAATATCTTCTTTAAATCGTTCCTGTTGTAGCATCCAATCTAAAGTGTCCCAGCTGTAATTATTCTCGTTTAGCTTTGATCACACACACACACACACACACTCATCAGGTCACATCACACTGTGGTGTCCATTTTATGTTTGAAAAAGCTTCCTCGTGCTTCCAGAACAACTCGTCCACAATCTGAGTGCCAGCAGGGAAGAAAACCTCCATAGATGTGATGACCTGGTGATTCACTACATTCAGGTCGTCAGCTGACTTTATTTTTTTTGCCACATAATGTTTTTTCTTTCTCTTGTGCTTTGACACCGTGCCGGTTCACTCTCTCTCTCTCTCCCTCGCCTTTAATGTGTTTGTGTGTGTGTGTGAGTGAAGCAGAGAGAGGGTGCTTCACTCACACACAACCGGCACGGTGTCAAATTAAGCGTGCGCGCACACAACACACTCTGCAGCGCAAGAGAGAGAAAAACACGCACACAGCGCCTGTGCGCATGAAAGGAACTTTGCGCACTTTTATTTTTACTTTTTTTTTTTTTTTTTTTTTAAGGTGAAGTGCAGGTTAATTTCTTTTATTTTTACTTTATATTTTGTGTTAATTATTTTTATGTATTTATTTTTTTGGCTGTGGAACGAATCATTTGAATTTCAATTATTTCTTATGGGAAATTTTGCTTTGATTTACGAGTGTTCTGGATTACGAGCCCGCCTCCGGGAACGAATTATGCTCGTAATCCGAGGTTCCACTGTACGTCCATTTACAGATCTGAAGGAGAAAATGAAAGGAGTCACATACAAGAAGCTTATTTCTAATTGCATTGTTTCTTTAGCAGCAAATTGTTTGGTGGACAGTCCACATAATAACGCTAACAAGCCTATTATTATTACTACTACCAAAAAAGGTTATATTCTTTGTCAAGGTCGGGCTGGTGTGTACTACATCATTGTACGTTTATACGGCTGTTAACAGGAACTAACTTTTCTTTCCATGTGGATGTTCAACATCAAAAAGTGGTTATCATACACCTTCTGTTGGTCTTATCGGTCTCTGCTGTGCAGTTGTGAACGCGTTACATCAGTTCATTTGTAACTGCGGTGTGAGTTAAAACTGGATTGTCTGAGGGTGTACCTGGTGCCATTATTTATTGAAGTCTTTGGGCGCAGTATGGATAAAGCATTCGGATATCTGCAAACATGATTTGGGGCGGATACTCTGAGGAAGGTGAAAGATCTTTAAGAGACACGGATTCGTCAGTCGGTGGGATGTACAGTATCAGGCAGCAAGGGAACACTCGTGTGTTGAAGTTGTTGTGATTGAAGAACAAAGAATGGGCGAGCATAAGGATCTGAGCAATTTTAACCAATGCCACATTGTGATGGCTAAAAAGCTTGATTAGAGCATCTCCAAGAAAACGGATCTCCTGGTGTGTTCCTAGTGGACCAAATGTAGTGCGAGGAAGGACAACCGCTGAACTGGTGACAGAGTCACGCGAGTCCGAGGCTCATAAATTGACACGTGAGGCGAAGGATAGCCTGTTTGGGCCGATCCCACAGAAGAGCTATTGTAGCAGCATATGCTGGAAAAAGTTATTTCTGGCTCTCATAGGAAACAGTCAGGACACACAGTGTATCCGAACTCGCTCAGTATGGGGCTGTGTAGCCACAGACTCAGAGTACCCATGCTGACCCCTGTCCACTGCTGAAACGTCTACAATGGGCACATGAACGTCAGAACTGGACCATGGACCGATGACAGAAAGTGGCCTGGTTTGATAGATTACATTTTCTTTTAAA
This sequence comes from Clarias platycephalus, assembly GCA_030068275.1. Taxonomy (NCBI): domain Eukaryota; kingdom Metazoa; phylum Chordata; class Actinopteri; order Siluriformes; family Clariidae; genus Clarias; species Clarias platycephalus. The sequence goes on along the minus strand of JAQQZT010000010.1, from coordinate 4,231,213 downwards.
TCATGTGCACGTGCTTCACTTGCCTAGCGGGTAGGTGGCTCCAGGATGCACTAGGGAAAGAAGGCAAGCTGGTGAAGACAATGTGATGCTCCGTGTAATGTTCTGCTCGACAACCCTAGGTCCTGGCATTCATGTTGATGGTACTTTGACGCCAAAAAATTTCTGCAGACCAAGTATTCCCTGAACTTCCTTTTTCAAGCAGTCTAACACACCTTGCTGCACTGGAAAAACCTTTAGAAATGGGGTGAAGCGGCCTCCGAGTGGCGCAGTGGTAAAGTGCTCGCCCTATCATCCGGAGATCGCTGGTTCGAACCCCGGGTGATGCTGTTACCTCTCACAGCCGGAGGTCTAGAGAGAGCTGATTGGACGAGCTCTCTCAGAGGGGAGGGATGAGAGGTACTTAGTGCTCCCACATTAACGACGGCTCTACAAGCCAATCAGGGGCGTTTGTGAGCTCGCGTAAGCGAAGGGAGCGGATAGCGCTGTTCCTCCAAGTGTGTTACGCCGCCCCCAACGGTGCGTGGGCAAGCAGTTCGAAAAAAATGGTCAGTGACGTCACGTAGGTCGGAGGAAACACGTGGGCGGTCTACGGCCCTCCCGACTGAATGGCGGTAGGAGCTTAATGTGGAAGCCCCCTAGCGACTGGGAGGAATTGTGGAATTGAACACGATTAAATTAGGGGAGAAAATCTGAAAAAAATCGGGGGGGAAATAAATAATAAAAAAAAAGAAATGGGGTGAGGAACGTGTCAAAGAGTTGGCTTATCCTCCGAATTCTCCTGATCTCAATTTGACTAAGTGGACACTGTGTAAGTGGAGTTTGAATGTTCTCCCATAGTGTGTAATTGAATGTGTGAATGCTGACTGGAGGTCCTACCATGGTCGTACAAAATGGGAATAAATACAATAGTCACCACTGGTCTCCACAGACCCTATTTGAACTACAGAGGTTCCTAGATGGATGGATGAATTTAGCTGTTTATTCGCTCTACATATTAGTGATGGATGGATTTTGCTGTTCTGGCTGCGCTCTGGCTGATCGGTGTACAGATTAGTCATGGAGTTTGCATGTTCTCCCCGCGTTTGGTGGGTTTCCTCCCACGGTCCAAAGACATGCAGATTAGTCTCATTGGCGTTTCCAAATTGCCTATAGTGTGTAATTGAGTGTGTGAATGTTGACTGGAGGTCCTACCATGGTCATACAAAATGGGAATAAATACAATAGTAACCACTGGTCTCCACAGACCCTATTTGGACTACAGAGGTTCCTGGATAGATGGTTGGATCCGGTTGTACTTTCTTCGAAGGCTCAGGTCTTTTAAGGCTTGTAACACCATTCTACGGATGTTCTATGAAACCGTTGTGGCGAGTGTCATTTTTTTACACTGTAGTCTGTTGGGGTGGTAACATGAAGGTGTCTGGTAAGAACAAACTGGACAAGGCAATTAAAAAGGCCGGATCTGTGCTAGGCATGGAGCTTGACTCTGTGGATACAGTAGTGAAGAGGAGAATTCTGTCTAAAGTACAATCCATTTTGAACAATCCTTCTCACCCGCTATATAGTGTTTTCGCTGAACAAGGAGCAATTTCAGCCAGAGACTGATTACCATGAAGTGTTCCACAGAGCGCCACAGGAGATCCTTTCTCCCAACGGCTATAAAAGTTTACAACTCTTCTCTGTAACTCATACGTACATGTATGTGGATATTCACTGACTGTAACACAACAGGACATTAATACTTACCCGTATTAATAATATGACAACTGCA
>JAQQZT010000010.1:4205374-4215844 GCA_030068275.1 Clarias platycephalus | reverse complement strand
ATTGTGTTTGATGGAGATTGAGGGATGGAGTGGGATGGAGATTTAGTGATGGAGTTAGATGGAGTTTGAGTGATGGAATCATAAGGAGATTGAATGACGGAGTTGGATGCAGATTGAGGGATTGTGTTTGATGGAGATTGAGGGATGGAGTGGGATGGAGATTTAGTGATGGAGTTAGATGGAGTTTGAGTGATGGATTCATAAGGAGATTGAGTGATGGAGGTAAACAGTGAGGTCATGAATGATTCACATAGTGATTGACTAATAGAGTTACTTGATGCCTGAGTGATAGACTTTTCTGGTGATGAAGTGACAGGTTTGCGTGGTGGTGGTGGAGGAGGGTTTTCTGGTGATGGAATAATAGAATCAGAATCACTGGTTAATGGAGCAATGCAGTCAGATGGTGATAAAGTGATGGATAAGGGCAGCAGTGATGGAGTAATGGAGTCAGAGTGTGAGTGAGTGCTGGGGTCTCGTGGCAATAAAACGATGGAGCCTTGTGGAGATGGGGTGAGGGAGTCACGCGACAATGAGGAGAAGCTCAGGGTGGAAGAAGCAAGGGAAGACGAGGCGGTGCGAGGGGCGACTAGGCAGCTCATCTCCACAGCCAGGTCCTCGGAGCATGGGAGAGAGTGGCGGTGCAGAAACTCATCCGTCTCCCGATCCACCACCAAGAGCCTGGTCCTGTTCTCCGCCTCCATGATCTTCTGAACCACCTGATAGAGGAAAAGCAAGGGAGACAGAACTGTGTGAGAGATGTTGAAGAGAAGATGATATAAGGATTAAGAGATAGGATTTTAAAAAATTGTATTTCAGATGTTGATCAAAAGAGGGAAGTGAAAGGACATGAATGAGAAGAGAAGGAAGACAATAAGGCAGAAGTTGAATAAGGAAGAAGGAATAAAAGAATAGCATATGAATAACTTCAGGCAAGACGTTGTTAGTTTAAAGGAATTCCATCACTTTACATGGCGACTCTCTAAAAAAAAACATCAGCGCACATGAAACCTTAGCAACAGGGTTAACCGTTAGCACATCGCAGTTTACAGACAGTCAGGGGCAGAACAAAGGCGCCAGACAGGTTCGTCTCACTTAAAACGGTAAGCTACGTGATTAGCGTAACGGTGCAACTGTGATTAAGCTAATGCTAACACCACTCGTGTTGGTTAAGATAGCAGACTAACTCTGAGAAGAGAAGAGAAGAGAAGAGATGAGAAAAGAAAAGATAAAAACTGATGTGAAGAATAGAAAAGATAAGGCAAGAAGAAAAGACCCAAGAGAAGAGGTGAGAAAAGAAGAGATGAGACAAGATGAGATAAGAAGGGAGGAGATAAGAAGAAACATAAAGAGAAGAGAAGAAAAGAAATAAAAGACAAAGAGGACTAAAGAGATGAGAAGAAGAGAAAAGATGAGACAAGAGATGAGATGAGAAGAAACAACAAAAAAAGAGATAAGAAGAGAAGGGGTGAGAATAAAGAAGGAAGGGAACAATCAGACAAGAAGAATTAGATAAGAGACAGGAAAAGACGAAATGAGATGAGAAGAGATGAAAAGAGAAAATACAAGACAAGAAGAAAAGAGGCAAGTAGACATGAGATGAGATTAAAAGAGATGAGTAAATAATTAAAAAAAAGTTGATCAAAGGAAGAGAAGACCATGGGGGAAAAAGAAAAGAAAAAAGACAAGAAGTCATAAAAAAAGAGAAACGAGAAGACAAGAATGTATGTGATGAGAAGGGAAATGTAGAGAAGACAAGAAAAAGGAACGGAGGAGAGAAGGAAATAAGGCAAAAGAAACATCTATTACAGAAGAAAAGAAAAAGAGCATAGAAATAAAGAAGAGAAGAGAAGAGAGGAGAGGAGAGGAGAAGAATAAAATTAAAAGACAAGAGAAGAGAAGAGATGAGAAGAGGTCAAGAGAGCTGTACAAGGAGAAAAGAATCTAAAAATAAAAGAAGACAAGTAAGCTGGACATGTGCTGATAGAGGAAAGAGAGAACAAAACAAGGAGAAGAAAAGAAGATGAAGCGACAGACAGTGTGTGTTCAGATGAGAGTTAAAGCGGCTGTACTAGCCTCCTGGTGCGTCTCCTTCTCCACGTTCTTTCCGTTCACCTCCACCACGCGGTCGCCGGACCTCAGTCCCGCCAGCTCCGCAGGAGACCCCGCCTCAATCCTGCGGATGAACTGCGCGCCGCTGCTGCGCTCGCCGTGCAGGTGGAACCCGTAACCGCGCTCGCCTTTGGTCAGGTAGCAGAGTCGGGGGCGCAGGTTCCTCTCCTCCATCTCCTTCTGCACACTGTCATCCTTCATCATCGTCATCATCATCGTCGTCGTCGTCATCATCGTGGTCGGCGTCTTCTCCACCTCCGTCTCCTCCTCCGTCTCTGCTCAGATCATCCTCTGGGCTATTTTTAATCCTGGCGTCGCCACAGGGCCTCCCAAATGACCTCTGACTCTGAACTGCTCAGCGGGGTCCTGTCTCGGGTGTGAAGAGAGAAAAACCTTAAAAAACTCTTAATAAGACGAATATTGATTCATTCCATCATACACTCAGTGAAACCCTAGACTACAATACCTATAAATTCAGCACTCATCCTTCTGTCCTCTAGAACTTTATAACGACAAAGAAAAATCAGCCCAAAACTTTTTTTTTAACCCACCACTGTGCACGGGACAGGTGCTTCACCTTCCTCCTCCTCCTCCTCCTCCTCTTCCTCTTCCTCTTCTTCTTTCTGTAACTGTTTCTCAAATCAGTTTGCGGTTACCGATCAGTCATAAAGTCCTCGTGTAAAAATGAAGACAAAACCTGGACATGTACAGAAGATTTGTTCACAAGAAATGAAGAGCAAAATAAATCACAACGAGTCCAGACGCTGTTGAAAGGAAATCAGGAAACCCGAGCTCTGTAATCCCTGAGGAAGAGCGAGAGAGAGAGAGAGAGAGAGAGAGAGAGAGTGTGTGAGAGTGTGTGTGAGACAGAGGGAGGGGATTAGCCAGCGATCTGTTCCCATGATAAACTTCACACAACCGGAACTTTTCCTCTTCCCGCTTTCCAGCTGATCGACTCCAGACTCCAGAATGTTCCCTGCTGGATCCGGTTTAGAGATGGCGTTCAAGTCAAAGCGGGACTTTTGATTGCTTGAGCAGAATATTTATAATTCAGTGTTTCACTAGCGATTGGATACAATCAAGGTAGAAAGTTTTCTCAGTACGCCGGAGCCACGATCGGACTTGTCTGATTCACATCTGAAACCCTAGCCTCCCAGGAACTCCTTTAATGGAAATGGCTTGGAGCGAGAATCAGGAGTGTATGAGAATAATATCTGATTTAATAATTTTTTTTCTTCATAATTACGATTTCCAATATTTCTTGTTGAAATTCACTATTTTAGCTTTTAGAGTTCTTTATGCAATTTGTGGAACACTTTCTGCAATCGTCTTGAAAATTCACAGTTTATACAGAACCCGAACTCTCTGATAAAAGTTGGTCTGTTTAATGTCACGTCCGTATCACTGATAGAATTCTAGATCCTGTCAGCATGTAAATGACTGTAGACATGCTGAGGATTGGTTTGTTTTAGATGAAGAGATTAGATTAAATGGTTATGAAAATGAATGCACTGATACTAAGCTCGTCCGTGGCTTATATGAGTCCAGATGTCACATTTTATTATATATATTTTCTTACTTCCCCCCTTTTTTTAATTATTATTGCAGCTTTGAGAAATTAAAAAGGTATCTGTATTAGTGTTCAACTCCTTTGATTGGTTGATTGATTGGTTGATTGATTGATTGGTTGATTGATTGATTGGTTGATCATTCACGATTTGAGAATCTGTACATCACCAAGGGTCCTGCAGATGGTTTTATAATAGAAAAGATTCAATTCAATTCAGCTTTTAACAGTTGACATTGTCACAAAGCAGCTTTACGCAATCAAAATAATTATTGAAGTTTGTATGAGATGTGAATGTGTATGAATCAAAATGATAAGTTTGTCCATGATGAGCAAGCCTGAGATCTCCCTGAGAGGAACCAGACTCAACAGGGAACCCATCCTCATTTGGGTGATAACTGCAGATGAAGATGAACTGCACAGCTTCTTTCACCAAATTCCAAGTGACTCCCAAACCCCTTGGTCACTACATAGGGTACATAGTCCTTTTTCCTATTAGTCCTTTGGCAAGTTCCCAGCAAGAGTTCACCACAGCAGGCCATCCGATCCACATACAACTTTATCATAGGTTGACCAGCACTGCATCCAGTGGCTGGGGTTTGGGCATTCGGTGGGAATCAAACCTGGGTCTTAAGCATGGCTGGCGAGAAAAGCTACCACTGAGCCACCAATGACAACAGCTATATATTTATATCTCATCAGGGCATTGGTGGCTCAGTGGTAGGTTTCTCACCTGCCATGCAGAAGACCAGCAGTGCCGGTGCCAAGCCCGGATAAAACGAGAGGGTTGATAAGGAAGGGTATCTGATTAAAGATGTATGTGGATCGGATGGTCCACTGTAGCAACCCCTCAACAGGAGCATCCAAAAGACTATAACAACAAACTTACTGTGGTATTTCGTCAGGCTTTCTCGCAAAAAAAAAAAAAAAGTCAAATATTTTTAAAAGTTCAAGTATATTAACCACAAGTGTGTGTGTTTCGTTGGTTGAACATTTAATTGTAGTTGTACCGCCCTCTAGTGGAAGAAAGAGACATTTCCAGGACTAACATAAAATTGTTTATGAGAAATTAATATAAATACAAATGTTATTAGTTAATAAGCTAAACATACTCACATGGTAGTTATGCTACATTTAGAACATGAATACAATTATAAATAAATAAATAAATATACTACAAAAAGTTAAATTGGCTGCCAACTTAGACCACCACATACTACAGTTTGACACGGCCTCGTCCCCTTTTTTAAATTAAACCCCACCTCCTTTAGATGTCCACGCAAAAGTGATTTTCTAATTTCTGCATTATCTGTAATCTGGACTCATCCCAGAATCATTGGCCATGAAGCTGGAGTACACCTTTGCTGGACACACCCATTCACCCCTAGGGGGCAGTACAGAGTGGCGCCAAAGTAGCAGTGATGCGTGCGGGAATAAAGTTTAGAGACAGGTTTGGAAATACACATCATTTATTTAGAAAAATAAAAGAGAGATAGAATATGAGTTAACAATACACACTCGTCCTGTTTTGACTTTAACACGGTTTTAAAGAGATCACGTCTGTCCCTTCCTGAAGATTTTTGGTTTCTCATCGACGTCTACGCTCTGTGCGTGTCCTCTGTGCCCGAGTACACGCAACGTTCTCTCCATCTCTGCTCTCTTCGTCTCTGCGCGCCACTTTCGTCCTCGTCTTTTTTTCCGTTTTCCGCCGTGGACGAGAGACGGAAATGGGAACGGTATCTGGTTCCTCCTTTATCTGCAGCGTGGACGTCTCTGCTTTCATTTCAGGGTTCTTTCGCAGTACTGCAGGGTCCCTGGGAGGCAGCGGAGAGCTGGGTTTGGCCCGGCGGGTCGGTGAGGCGGCGTGGGCGGAGGGACAGGTGTGCTGGTTCAGACAGGTGGAGCACAGAGGTGAGACGGGTAAACAGACCTGCTGTCCGAACCCCACCAGCAGCCAGTTTATCTCGCTCCACAGGTCTCTGCAAGATAGAGAAAGAGAAAGAAGTCAGGAAGGAAGATCGTTTAAACCATGTTCTACGGGGTTCTCCGGTTTCCTCCCTCATCCCAAAAACATGCTGGTGACTCTTTCTTGCCCCTTAGGTGTGAATGAACAAGTATGTATCTGTGTATGGTCCTTCGCTTTGATACTAGATGTCCCGGCATCCCATCCAGGATTTATTCCCACCTCTAAATCTCTCGCTAATAATGAACGATTGAACATCACCATCCTGTGGAAGTGCAAATGCTCAGCCCTGGATTTTCTGGATACCTGGGCAGCCACTCCTCCAGTTCTCGCCGGGTCTCCTCCGGGTTCTTGGTGGCGGTACGAGTCCATCCCAGCCTGTTAGAGATCCGGTGAACGTGTGTGTCCACTCCTGAACAAATACACACCCCAACACGTGAAAACGGTTACGACGTAACGGATAAATAGATAGCGTCCTCGCTTCCTGCTCACCGATGCCGGAGACGCGCTTCCATGCGATGTCCATGGCCAGGTGCGCCATCTTGGGGCCGACCCCGGGAAGACGCACCAAACCCTCGGGCGTGTCCGGGATGTCGCCTCCATACTCGCGGTGGATCATCTCAGTCGCCTGCTTCAGGTACTTCACCTTCGTCTGTGTGTGTGTGATGGAGAAAACATTTACAAATACACACATACATGTATATAAATAAAAATAATAATAAATAAAATTACCTTCCAGAATCCTACAGGGTAGATCAGTTTGCCCAGTTTGTCCTCGTCCATGCTGAGGACGGAGGTCACGCTGAGGTCGTGTGCACGCAGTCGCTCCATGGCTGCAGCCGTCACCTGATCCTTCGTCTGACTGGACAACATCAGAGAGACCAGCACCTGATAACGCATCACCTGAAAAATAGAGAGACAGACAGAACGACAGAGAGGGAGAAGGAGGGTGTTAGACTTAGACTTTTTACTCTTCATCCGAAACAAAGGAGAAGAGCTCCACCTCGGGCGGAGCCTGTGGGTCGTAGCACTTCTCCGCCCCCATCTGGTCCACCGGAGCGTCCCGCCCACTCCTCATCTCCCTGATGAACGCCAGCTGTCTCCTCCAATCAGGCGGCTCCCAGTGCTCTTTCTTGAAGCTGGGTCCCGCCTGGTTCTCGTACTCCACTTTAACGTGGCCCCTCCTCAATCTGCGCGGTGATCTTAAAGGGGCGTGGCTACCCCCAGGGTCCTCTGCTAAATTACACAAAACACAAATGATGAGGGAAGGACAGTAGAAAGCAACGTTAAGAGTCTTTTAGAAGGTGGATCAGGAAAGGAAGCACTTAACATTGTTTTTGAGGAAGATTGGACTGGAAAGTCGGCTTTAAAGGACAGGGAAGAAGAGGAAGAGAGAGAGAGAGATCTTTGGGTGGGGTACTGAAAGGGAAACGTGTCGAGAAGATGGAGTGTGTGGATAAAGCAGACAAAGAGTTTAAGACACAGACAAGACAAAATCAGGGAAGGGTTTTTAAGGAAGGCTGGTCTGAAAGAACCCGGGAAGATGACTTTAGTGACGGGTCGTTCATGAACGATTCGTTCTTTTTGAACGAATCTTTAACGTGACTCAGAAGAATGAGTAGTCTCGGAGAGTGATTAGTTCATTTTCTACTGGGCGCGCATGTGCAAATCATCTCAAAACCTCCATAGATTGTGTACAGAAAATAGAATTGAGTGATTCTTTCTCAGTGACTCTACTCTACTCCGAGTCGTTCGTTCCTTTGTCACGTGACTCCCATAGACGCTATGCGGTGCAATAGATTCAAAAGAACGAACAACTCAGACTAGAAGATATGAGAGGTGAGCTACTCATTCTGTTTATTATAATATGTCCATAGCTGCATTGTAATATTTTCATTACTGGAACTATAGCCGAAATTTGTGTATGTACGTAGACGTGATGGGGGTCTGTTTATTGAAAATGCAACATTTGATTTTATTACTTATCAAAAGAACGAAATGAACTAAATGACTCAAACTAAAAGATTCGTTCATTTTGATGAATGAGATTCAAAGAACCGAATCACTAAAATGATTCAAACTTCCCATCACTAGATGACTTGAGACCTAAGGTTGGAAGTAACGTGACCAACTGGATTCCAAGTATCGTTTGTTGTAACTACAACAAAGAGGGAGAATAAAATGAAAACACAAATGAAACTCAGGGATGATGTTATGATTGTGCAAAGCATCAGGAAGTGTCAGTACCAGTAGTCAGTAGGTGGACTATCAGCCTACCGGTGACTTTGTGCTTTTCTACTGAACCGTGTCCACATGGAGACCCCTCTGTTTTTAGAGATGGTACAGTATGTTCCTCACCTGGTTCCTCCACCATCCTGCACTTTGCTCCCCTGTTTCCTTTCACTTTATCAGCTGGTCCAGCTTGTGCAAGCCCTGTCACGACTTTTCTCTCCTTGCTTAAACTCGTTTTTACCACTTTATTCACAGTGTATCCTTGTGTATGAGGTGCGCATGCGCAAACAGCACGAGCCGCCAGAAACATCAACACTGCAAACCGGAAGTGGCCGAGATTCTCACCACAGCGATGCTAAAAAAACAAACAAAAAAAGAAATCATTATTATTGTTACTACACAGTAATAATTATTGCACAATGTCCTATACTGCAGCTTACACACTGTGCACTGTCAAGCTGTGTAAAAGTAGTACTATAATCATTTGTATTAACAATAATACAAACACAGAAAGATATCGTGTATAATATTACTGTAGTTTTAGCAACCGTTACTTAGCAACCGAGCAGCAGGTAAACATTTCAAGTTAATCGCAGAAAGGCGTCAGGAGTTCTTCTTCTTTATCACGGTTTCTGGCGGCTGGCAACCAACCTGTAGGTGCAACGTATTATCGCCACCTGCTGGACTGGATTGTGGAACGTCAGATTGAAAGTAACGCAAAACAAACAAAAAACAAGTAAATAAGCAAAAAGTATAATGTCTCATACCAAGCCAGTTTTGTTTTGTTTAGATAATTAAATTAAGCTAATATATATTTATTTTCATTGTGTCTGCGAGATTTAATTTCTCGCTGCAGATCTATTTTCGGTGACTTCCGGGAAATCAACGCTTTATTGAACTACAATTCCCATGAAAACCATAGATTTCCGGAAGCAGATGTTTTTTCTGGTGGAAATTTTCTTTTTGTTTATAATTTAAATAATAATAGTAAAACAAAATTCAAGACGAAAGTACAAAGCACTAGCACGGATTTTATTATTATTATTTTTAAATAAAATGTTTAAAATATAAATCAAATCGTTTTTAAAAAACAAACAAATACATAAATCTTTTTTATAAACATATAGAACACATTTGAAAATAACACATTTTACTTCGTTTAATTTTATAATGCAAATTGAAGAAATAAAAAAATATATGTATTGTTTTTAAACAACGTTACACAGCAAAGTAGTGGACCGGAAGTTCATGTCTTTTTACTAAGCTCGACTTCCGGTTGGGGCAGGGGCAGATCTGCTTGTTATTCTGGGGTATTTTTGCTGATTTGCACGGCTTGAAAAAGCCCTAACTGCATGAATTTGATGTGATTTTCTGCCTTGACTTGCCGAGAGCCCGCTGATGAACAGCCCGCTGTACTGTACAGCCGTGCGGTGAGGAATCCTTAGTGTTTATTATATATTATAACAGCCTGTGTTTGTGTGTGCAGGTTAATTTAACCCGGGTTGTTTATCTGATGCCTACAGCCCTGAGATTGTTAAAGGTTGTTGTGAGTAGAAATGTTTAAAAGCTTGGATATTTTGGAGAGTTGACATCTTTTGCATCGATTTGTGATCATAATAATGTTTTGAAAACTTTGAATAAATAGACTTTCATCTTTTGTAACCAGTAGTTAACAATAACTCAGCAGTTCTTATCAAGGATTTATGCACCCTTTACCTGCGCACGTGACCAGACGCAATCGCCTACGTGCATGACTTAGCACGAGGATAAGCCACGCCCACTGACATAGCTCCTCCCCCTTTTAACATTTCTCTATTTGTTATACTTTTACTGCAACCCTGAATACAGGATAAAGTGGTATAGAAGGCGAGTGAGTGAGTTATACTCTTAGTATTAGTTATACTAATGAGATTATGGGGATGATATCAAAAAGTTTGGAGATTCACGCACCACGGACGCGATCACTTTCGTCGTATGTCTGTCGTTTGTTGGCGTGTTACAAAACTAGTCTTGAAACTTTTTGATACCGTCTCTGAGGTATCAGAGTGTCTGTAATTGGTATGTTTATCTATTTGTTGCTCCAAATACAGTGGGACAAAAAAGTATTTAGTCAGCCACCAATTGTGCAAGTTCTCCCCCTTAAAAAGATGAGAGAGGCCTGTAATTTTCATCATAGGTATACCTCAACTATGAGAAAATCACATTGTAGGATTTTAAAAGAATTTATTTGCAAATTATGGTGGAAAATAAGTATTTGATCAATAACAAAATTTCATCTCAATACTTTGTTATAAACCCTTTGTTGGCACTGACAGAGGTCAAACGTTTTCTGTAAGTCTTCACAAGGTTTTCACACACTGTTGCTGGTATTTTGGTCCGTTCCTCTAGAGCAGTGATGTTTTGGGGCTGTCGCTGGGCAACACGGACTTTCAACTCCCTCCAAAGATTTTCTATGCGGTTGAGATCTGGAGACTGACTAGGCCACTCCAGGACCTTGAAATGCTTCTTATGAAGCCACTCCCTCGTTGCCCGGGCGGTGTGTTTGGGATCATTGTCATGCTGAAAGACCCAGCCACGTTTCATCTTCAATGCCCTTGCT
>JAQQZT010000010.1:4160875-4174533 GCA_030068275.1 Clarias platycephalus | reverse complement strand
CACACACACACACGTCATACACACACACACACACACGTCATACACACACACACACACACACGTCATACACACACACACACACACACGTCATACACACACGTCATACACACACGTCATACACACACACACACACACGTCATACACACACACGTCATACACACACACACACGCACACGTCATACACACACACACGCACACGTCATACACGCCTTTATCACCACAAGCTTTATCATCATTAACAAAGATTGGGGGGGGGGGGGGAAGTATACAAAAAAAAATTCTACAATCATTTTATTTTATTTTTTTAATAATTTGAGTTAATGTATTGCTGTTGTCTCTAAAACTGATTGTGGTTAACTGACAACTTATTAAAATGAGACGTTTAAAAAAACAAAAACTGAAAATTAATACATAGAGAAGCTGTTAATTTGAAATGTAAAAAAAAATTATTGTGGGCAGCTTTTATAAAATGATAAACTTTAAATATAAAAAAAAAGAAATTTAGAAAGAAAATTAAAGATAATTAAAAAGTAAAAAAAAATGAAAGAAAATTATAAAACGATAAACTTGGAGAAGTTATAAAATTGTTAAAATGTGTATTAAAGGTAAAAGAAGTAGCAACACTTTTAATATCTATAAATTCTAAAAAATACATTACTATATGGCACTTGCAGTCGACACTTGCAGTTTTACAAGTAAAGTAGGAAATCAGAGTCAGAAAGTCAGAAATTTCTCAAACAAAGACAAAGTTTTGGTAATGTTGATGAAGTGACTTAAATTTAAGAAGATAAAAAAATAAGTGCATTACTGTAGCACAGGGGATTTTATAGAGAAATGAAATAGAGTTTCTACTCTTTACTCTGCACAATCAAAAGTCCAGGTTTGACTTGAAAGCTCTTTATAAAAAACTTTGATAGAATTTTGATTGTTTTCGATTTTACAGAGCTTGTTTTTTAAGTGCTATAATTTGTAACACTCTCGCAGGTACTGAAAGTGTTAGCAGAAATAAAAGCTTTTTAGTTGTGTGTGTGTGTGTGTGTGTGTGTGTGTGTGTGTGTGTGTGCGTGTGTGTGTGTGTGTTTCAAGAGGTGTTCGTTCCCTCTGAATGTGTCCAAGAAATTACGAAACATTTTTCATGTGAAGCTCTTGACATTTCCGCTGCGGAAATTGTAGCCCGTCCGTAAGGTCACGTCGCTACGGTCCGTTTTCTTTCCTTTTGGTGTCCTTAAGTTGTCCTGTGTCCTGACGTTTTTAAACATTACGAGTCATCACGATTTCTGCACGCAGCCTTGTTTTTTTTTTGGATGTTCTGTATGTTTGTTTGTTTGTGTTTTACGTTGACTTGTTCTTATTGGATGTGTCGCTGCAGTGGACTCTCTCTGCTTTCTCCGCTCCTCCATTCAGCCAGTCAGGTTACATAGGAGTATATCCTGGGCAGGTATCTTACCTGTAACTTTTATTATGAGTGTTTATTTTTGTTAGATGTTTTAATTTTTTTATTTTTCTATTAACCTTACTTAACAAGAGAGAGAGAGAGAGAGCTGGTTATTGGGGGGGGGGGAGAGAAAACAATCCAACCAATCAGGATCCAACCACTAGGTTATAAACTGTAATCAGGTGATCGGCTGTTTCTCAATACCAGATCAGAATCCACGAAAACTTGTCTTATAAGAAATTAAAGTGCTTTCTTGCACAGCCATTAATGCTAACGTAGGATATTACGGACGTGAATCGATCAGGATCGAATGCAAATATACAATGTGATTCACTTGAAAGAGGCCCAGAGTAATAACTCACAACTCGCTGTGATGAAACAGTCTGAACCAAAAAAAAAAAAAAAAAGACGCTGCATTACATGTGATGTTGGAAGTCATGTTTGTTTTCTGCCAGACGTGTTTCGACGCAGCGCTCCATGTTCCAAAATGTGTATGGGAATCGAAGGGGGAATAGCAGCAAATTTCACCTTGGACGTTTACCTTCAGATCTTCCAGACTGCGAGGCTCCAATAGACTTCTACCTTTGGGGTACGCTCAAAGGAGAAGTCTGGGGGTGTCAGAACTGGTGACCGTGGTGGCCAAAGCGCCTTTGGAATTACCCTGCTGCTGAAGAAGGACTCTGCCATGCTCCTCGCCATCACCAATTTTGTCCTGCGACATTTTCGAGTGGCCTCTACCATGAGAAGATATCAGCGATCCCACCGTTTCCATACACTCCTCTGTATAAGACTCTAACAGGGTGCTTCGGGAACACCATATTTCCTTCTAAAGTTACTCTGGCATCGTTTAAACGAATCGGCGATGGCGCTATGGAGAAGAGCTGCTCATTACTGTACCCGATGAGAAGTCGAGTGACTTGAGTGAAGAAGTACGGCATTCAACGGCACAAGGGCCGTCTGGCGCCTCCCCTATGAAGGTTCGCTCCATACGCTGTGGAGCACATTGTTCGTCCTAGCGAGAGTTATTACAGAATATTCAGGGCCTCTTTCGAGTGAATCACCCTGTATATGAATTAATCATTTATTTATTTTTGGAGTCACTGTCACACAAAAGACTCATTGAATAATTTTTTTCCCATCTCTAGTAGTTATGTAAAGTTGCCACAGATGCCTGGTTATTAACTATACTTTGGCTAAGATCTAGTTCCTTAAAGTTTGTAAAGTTGCTTCTTTGGATGGTTAATTCAGATTTCACCAAAAAATTTTTTTTGTAAAAACGTATATCCCTTGCTTTAGGGTTGTCTGTAGGATCATTATAAAGATAAGCATAAATTTTTTTTTTTTTTTGCTTTTTGTAGTGTAGTTTTTTTTGTCTTACCGACTGAACAGGCTTGCTTTTCATTGTTTGTCGAGTCTGGATTATTGCAAAATCAACACTTTTTGGATTATTTGCCTAGTTTTATACTGTACATCATTAAACTAACCACAATAAAAAATAAAAAATGTTGGCTGAAAACATTCTCATAAAGCGATCAGAAAAAAACATCAACAATTTATATTCCAGTCTACAAATCTCTAGAATAAAGCCTCACTCCAGCTCTGCAGCTCGACCCTTTCACAGTTTAGCAGCTTTGATTCACGTGGACAATGAGACCAAAACCAGATTGGACACGAGGCCAGGTCAGATTTGCAAGTTTTTAGCTATTTCGTTCTTCAGATCTGAAAGTAGAAGACCCGCTGTGTGTGTGTGTGTGTGTGTGTGTGTGTGTGTGTGTGTGTGTGTGTGTGTGTGTGTATGCGCGTGCGTGCAGACCAGAACCAAGAACGTGTATTGAGAAACACCCATCGGACTGGATCCTGGTTTCCTCACCACCTCTTCACCCGACATTCCTTCACACTTTTCGGAAAGCGTGACTCGAGAAGCAACACTCGAGCTCAGACCTTGTTGACATACTCCATATGCGTCCCCTCAGATGTGGCCAATTAAAAAGTTTCTTCTCCACAAAATATTCTTCAGACAGCAGACTTTTTTTTTTCCCCTCTGCTGATTCTGAAACACGATTTTCTGCCCTTAAGCCAAACAGCTCTCCTGATCATTAAATTTCAGATGCATCATGTTTAGGAAAAAAAACAAAAAACAACTAATGACTAAAATTAATCAAGGTCTGGTCTTGAAGTCTGCTGCTTGTAGCACTGAATGGAGTGAATAATATATTTATATTAAAGTGTTTTGAAGGCATGTTTTGGAAAGACGAACCTGATCTCAAACCTCTAGTTGCTCGTTTATGGCCTGTGTGAGTTTTTCTTCAATTAAAGGAATGTCTAATCTTGTGTAGTTCACAGCTTGTTTCGCTGATAGAAGAACGTGTGTGTTGTGTTGAGAGAACCTTTAACGATTGTTTGTCCCTAGCACGGGTGTTTGTCATGGTCTTTAGTCTAATACTTCTGTCGTTTCGATTTCTTTGACTCGGTCTTAACCGAAAAAGATTCATCTTTCCCTTAAGGTCTTTTCTTTTTCTTTTGACTCCGCCCTCCTCCACAGACTCGGTGGTCGTGCTGGAGGAAGGCGTGCGGGGCAAGGCACCAGATTCGGACCCCGAGTCGCCGCAGATGGACGTGGAGGCCACGGCATCGGAGCCTATCTTTATGAGCGCCGATATGTTCAAGCCTTCCACCACCACCACCATGCTGAGCCGGGTGAGCGATGGCGCAGAGGGCGGGGTCTAAAAGGCAACTGGACGGGGTTTATTAAGTAGGAACATTCCAAATTGTAGCATTGCTGACCCCAGGTGAGTTTCTGAAAGCCAGTCATATCAAATCTGAGCTCTAATCCCGTTAATGATGAAAATGCTTTGCTTCATTTTCATGCAAAAATTTGTTGAAGCTTAAAAAATTATTCTTCCAACCGTTAAATGTTCACTGCTTCAAAACTTTGTACTCAGTAAAACTCGAGCTAAACATACCTATATACATATGTTTCGCTCCGTAATCATCAGGCTGCAAGCTCCAATCCCTTGTCTAGAGCCATGCTTAAAAGTACGCCAAAGCTTTTCGCAGCAAATACAAACCGCCTCCACCTTCTGCAAATACTCACATTTTACAAGAGTATTGTGTCTTCATCTTCATCGTCCTGTAGTGTTTCGCTGCTATGGCACGAAGCGGGATTCGAATAGAAGCAGTTACAAGCCTTCAGTCTCCTTCACCCGTGAAGGACGTCTTGGATAATGGAGTGAGAGATGGTCGTGACTAAAATAATGAGGTCAACTAGAAACAAGGAACAATGTCGTAAATTGGAAGACGGTTTGTATGATGCGTGCAAAAAAGTAATCAGTTCTCAGACACAGGACACCGGGTGTAGATGGGGATGTTAATGGAAAAACAACACTGTAACTCATTTCCATTAGCCTGATCCAAATTCAGGGCAAGTACTCTCCTGTCAACTTTAATTCATTAAACATCTTGCAGGAGAGCACCGCAGTTGTCAAGCGGTTCGATTTTTGTTTAGGCAAAATACCCCAGAAGGAACTTCTGATCCTGCAACGATCGAACATTCATTTAGTTAGAAAGTGGCCGGTGAACTCTAGATTCAGACCTGCTCCAGCTGATCAAGATCTATTTCCCATTTCTCACCATTTTTCTGCAGTCGTCCTCCACCTCTAGTCAGGACGACGACAAGTCGACCCTTGAGGAGGTGAGCGAGGGAGGCATCCCGATCGACCAGCCGCCCTTGACCTTCTCCACTCCTGGAGCGCCAGACTCGGACTTGCCCTTCTCTCACTCGCAGACTTTGAACAAATCCAGCTCCTCCCCAGAGCTACAGACACTTCCTGAGGCCTTTGCCAGAGCCACGGGTTCTGGGGCCGGAGCAGGAGAACTGCCCAGGTCTAGGAGCCCGGTGGAAGGAAAGAGCGTTTCGGTTCAGGGTTCAGCTGAGAGAGAAACGCCGGGAGAATCGGAGAGCATCGGAGCAGCAGGGACTCCGAGCCTGGGCCACAGCGTGTCCATGTCTTCCTCAACCTCAAAGATGAAGCTGGAGTTCCCGAGCGCCCACCCAGGCTCCCTGTCGCCTAGCGGACACAGGCCTCGCGGACACACCATCTCCGTTTCTGCTCCCTCGTCACAGAGAGAGAGGCGGTCTGACCGAGACGCGTACCACGGCAGAGGAGGCGTGTCTAATGTCGAGAAGAGCTCCGGAATCAGTCCAAGGTAAAATCAAAAGGGTTTAATAATAATAATCATATCATTCATTTATTTTTCCTCTAACAGATGTTCTTTTTTCTGTTTCATACTTATTTGTACTTTTATTTATGTTTGTTGCATCTAACGAGCCAAACAAGGTCTTAATTTAAGCACTTCATTCATGTTAACTGATGATCAAGTCTCTTTAACTGATTTCACCGTAATCATGTTGCAGTTTGGAGAGTTGCAAGCAGCGTTAGCGTTTAAAGATGTGTTTTTCCTCTATAGCTGATACGTTGCAAATTTTATTAAACTAATTTAACATTTAAATACTCAAAGCCTGAAAGCTTGATTTAATCCTTATTACCAGCGTTAAAAAGCCATTCTCCTGTTTCCCGTATATAGATCACGCTAAACTTTTCATCACGCTAAACAGATTTTCTACAATTGCCCTCATCCATCAGCATTACTTTCATCTAAAGAGCACTCTAAACCCTCGTTTATATTTCACGCGACTCGTTCGCTCCGAATCTAATGGTGTGATGATGATAATACACAAATCAGGTCCTGCGCGAGCGCCCTGCTGACACGCGGAATAAGAATCTGCTTAGTGTGTCTGTTTGTAATCTCGCTAAATAAAAGCCCAGAGCGGCGACATCGCAGAGGAACTGATTTACGCCGTCGTCAACGTCAAGCCACTTCTTCGCTAAACGGATTCCGGAATGTTAAACCGGCTGTTTAAATACGAATTGGTTATAATTTACTGGACTGCAATCATAAATCCAAAATACAGGTGTAGATTTCATGTTGAGTTAAAAGGCTTGCTAAAAAAAAAACAAGTGTTACTGTTTGAAAGCTACAGCTTTCTATTTACACTATATTGCCGAAAGTCTTCGCTCGCCTGCCTCGAGTCACATCCAGTAATCCATAGGGTTTAATGTGATGTTGGCCCCGCCCCCTCTGCAGCCATAACAGCTTCAACTCTTCTGTGAAGGCTTTCCGCAGGGTTTAGGAGTGTGTTTATGGGGATTTTTGTCCATTTTTCCAGAAGAATGTGAGGTCATTTGTGAGGTTTGACGAGAAGTCCTGTCTCACGGTCTCCGCTCCAATTCATCTCGAAGGTGTTCCGTCAGGTTGAGGTCAGGACTCTGTCAGGTTCTTTCACACCAAACTTGCTCATCCACGTCTTTTATGGACCCTCTATTTTGCTTTGTGCACTGGTGCGCAGTCATGTTGGAACAGGAAGTGGCCGTCCACCTGTTTTCTCAGTATGTTGGAGTGTGTTATGCCTGTCGTATTCATATCTGAAACGCTGGCCTCCCAGGAACTCCTTTAAACATGTGTGAAATCGCTTGTGGGTTGTACGGGTGGTGTGGCAATAACTCCCAGCCGAGTTCCTGTGGTGCTAGTGGATGATTGTACAGTTTCTTCCAGAAGTTCAAGAATTGGACGTTCCACTTGCGTTAATGTTTACGGGAACGACATGCGGTTTTGTCCGAGCGCCCTCAGTCAGGATCGTCATTCACGGACGTCTGGCCTTCTTTAAAAACTCTGCCCTCTTCTAAATGTTTTACCGCAACCAAGAGTCTCATCGCCTTACCAGAGATTCCGTCCCAGTTTAACGTGAACGAAATTAGTTTGTATGTAATTATTTTAAAATATCGAGGATGAAAACGAGCACAAATCTCTTGGGAGAACCAGTTTTCTCATCACTGACTCCAAGCAGATCGGAATTTGCAGTTTGAAGTGGATACACCTTGTACATTTGTTTAATCGAGTCTGTAGTCTTGGTGCTGATGCGAGTCGCCTCTGACGTTCTCCTTCCTGTTTCTTCTCCGTCTCTCCAGTTTCGTTTTCCTCCAGCTCTACCATTCACCTTTTTTTGGCAACGAAGCCAACAAGCCCCTCCTCCTGCCCAAATCCGAGGTGAGCTCAGGTTTTCACTACACCGGTCTACCGGTCTCTAACCCAAAGTTCTAAATGATACACCTGAGAGGTTTGTAACGACAGCTTCTCCACCGACAGCTGATCGACCGGGCGGTTAAAGTGCTGGATCAGATGCCGCCGTACGACACACACAAGATCGGGGTGGTGTTTGTGGGACCTGGACAGGTAAGATCATACACCCCGGCACGATGCTGAAATATTTACGGTCTATAAGGTGCCGTAAATATCAACCCGAGTCATTGGAAAATGTTTTTCTCATTGCAGGCGAATAATGAGGTGGCGATCCTGTCGAACGAGTACGGATCGAACCGCTACGCTCGCTTCCTGACCGGTCTCGGGAAACTCATCCACCTGAAAGACTGCGATCCGGACCAGATCTTCCTGGGAGGACTGGATCACGGGCGCTACGCCGACGATGGCGAGTTCACCTACTGCTGGCACGATGACATCATGCAAGGTTTGGGAGTGTGTGTGTGTGTGTGTGTATAGATACAGAGATATGAGGAAACATTTTGCTGGTCATTGACTCTTCCAGGTCTGCCATGTTGATTAGGAAGGATTGTGGAGTCAACGTTTGAGTTCAGCGCCGGAGGACTTAGGAAATCTCAGTATTAGAATCGGATCTGGAAAGAGACGGAGAAAATAAAATGAAATGAAATAACTTCCCATAACGCCGTGTGTTTGTGGCTTTATCTTGTCCCTCAGCTATTTTCCACATCGCCACACTGATGCCGAACAGAGAGAGCGATAAGAGCTGCTGCAACAAGAAGCGCCACATCGGAAATGACTTCGTGGTGGTGGTTTATAACGACTCGGGCGAGGATTACAAGCTCGGTACTATTAAGGTGAGGGAGATGGTCCACGCTTCCTGATTCTAATGGTTTCCTTATCGCAGCGTTTCCTCCAGCTGTTCTGATCGACACAAGATTCGTGATTTAAACGACGCGGCTTTGATTTATTCATTCTGCTTCATCATAAATACTTTTAGCGAATCACCACTTGTATTATCTTGCAGGCTTTTTTTTTTTCTTCTTCTTCTTTTTCTTCCGTATCAACTTTGACAAGCTTAACTAGTTCTGTACAGTTTGTTGTAGACTAATAAAATCAAATCGTGTGGCTTATTGAGGATTGAGGTCTTATCTAAAGACCTCAATATCATAATAGTATTATGTACATCATAATTTCTAAAGTGCTTTCTAAAGGACTTTTCTAAAGTGCGTGCGACTAAACCGGCTAAAAACCATCCCATAGACTTAACTTTGAGACCAACTTTGATGGATTCTAGCGCAGAGCAAGAATATTGTAGAAATATAAAATGTACCACATTTGAAGAGGCTCACAAGCTGTGTCAGACTATACCCCAGAAGAGGGTACAAGTTGTACCCCTGGAGCACAGGAGGGGTGCCCAAATTTGCCCCATTGACATCTAATGGTGAAGTTACCCCCCACTGAAACAGGAAGTGCTCACAGTTGCGTTCCCTCCATAGAAACTTGGAAACCGAACCTAACTGTGGATCCCGTCGTCATAGAGACACATGGGGATGGGCTCATTTTTACTCAGCTAACCAATCAGTCTCTCAGGATCATCAGTGTGAAGCTGTCAAGCCACGCCCTAGCAACCACTTTAGAGCACCGTAGCAACTGATCTCGTAAACTGTCATTAGAAAAAGCCAGAGTTTTGGCCCGATGAGCCTCGCTCTTCAGAAAATAGACCTGTCTAGTTGTAAATGCGCTCTTGCGTCTTGCTTGCAGTACCTTTACTGGCCACTGGGGGAAACCATGATTTACACTAAGCTTGTGTATGTTTTTATTTGATAAGAAAAAAAAACGTTCTTTTTTTTTTTTTTTCTTCTTCTTTTTTTTTTATAGTATAATATACCTTTGTTATCGATTAAGGTTCGGAGTTAGCTCGAGTTCTCGTTCGGTTAAAACAGGTATTTTTTAAATACTCGTTCCCTCACAAGTCTCGGTCTTGAAGTTAAAAAGATAAATAATGCATGTAATGAGAAACCAGAAAACATCACCTCCTGCTCGTAGTTACAAAAAAACCTACGGTATCCTGAGCGTGTCGGCCGCACTACCGTCAGACCTGCAGTTATGGAAAAGTAATCAAGACCCTTAAAGTAATCAAATCCAAACTCCAATTTCTTTGTAGTATACCATCAAAAAAACTTCAATTTCTTTGTAGTATACCATCAAAAAAACTTCAATTTCTTTGTAGTATACCATCAAAAAAAAACTCCAATTTCTCCAAGAGCACACTTTTTAGTTAGAAACATTGGTAACATTCATTTATATCTGACATGATGAGTGTGTGTGTCTGTGTTTTTATTTATTTATCTATTTTTTGGTTTGTCTGTCCCCCCACAGGGCCAGTTTAACTTCGTCGAGGTGGTGGTGAAGCCGCTGGACTACGAGAGCAACCTGGTGACGCTGCAGTGCCGGAGAGGTGAGTGCGTTCACAGGAGCTTTCAGGAGCCTCTAGCTGACCTTTTTGTCTTTCCGAAGAGCAAATCGACAGAAATTACAGGCGGCGAGCGAGCGCGGGCCATTTGCAGGCAGTCAATTATAAATATAACTGGATTTTATTCTGTGGAAGGAAAGTACAAACCCATTTATTTACTGCAGCGGTCAGGTGTGTGTGTGTAGGCGTACGCTTACTTAACGCTCCATCAGCGTGGTCGATGCAGCAATGCAGCAATATCGCTACGTTTAACATAGAAATGTTAACTACAGTGCTACAGTAGAAAAGTATTTGATAAAAAAAAAATAAAAAAAAACAACAAAGAAAAAAAAATTGTTTTGCATGTTTGTCACACTTAAATGATTACGATAATATTACACAAAGATAACCCGAGTGTTCGGACACCTTTTATACCTTCTTCTTTTTCTTCTAATTAATTTTTTCCTTCTGTATTTTCTTTCATCTGTATTTTGTATTTCACTTTGATTTACTTTTGTTTTGATTTGTTTGTTAAATGATGAAAATATGATAAAAAAAAGCTTAGGTAAATATCCACACACTCAGGAAAATATATTTTTTTAAATAAATATTTGCTATGTTGTTTAATATTTGCTATGTTGATGTACATAATACTATTATGATATTAATATAATATACATCATACTATTTTTCTTTTATAGAATTGTGTATAAATTTTTTTGTCTAACAAATACTTTCACAGCACTGTATTAAAAACAGTTTTAAATTTTTTAATTTAAAAACAATGGAATGAAAAACGCCGATAAACATCTGGAAGGTTACTGAGGAAAATCAATGTTATTACGACTGATGTAAAGTTTGTATAATTTTTTTATGATTATCTTCTGATTTTTTTTAATATACAGTATATAATATTTAATGTTTCAGAATCCTTTTCATGAGACAAACCTTACCAGCCGTAGCCATTCAATGATTTATTATATATACAGTATTATGTAGCCCCGCCTCCTACTCAGGTTAACCACAAGCACCAAAAACAAACCATGAGCCGAACCAGAACCTTTGGAACTGGTCCAGTATTCAGTATCCAAAGCGCAGCCGTGTGTTTAGTTCTGGGACGTGTTGTGTCTAGTTTAAATACCGTCTCCCTGCTTCACCTCCATCCTTCTCCTTCTTATCCGTCAGACCTGGAGGGTTTGGTCGACACCACAGTGGCGAAGATCGTATCGGACCAGAACCTTCCCCTGCTGGTGAGACAGATGGCGCTGCACGCTAACGTGAGTCCTTTTTTCCTCCATTTTCCATTTTCAGTCTGTACGACTGTAACATTTTATAAACCAGCTCATAATTCAGACAAAGTAAGAAATCCGGTTCAGTGGGAGGTAGTTTTCTGCAGGGATTTAGATTTCGAATGTGTCCGTGTCCAGAGTGGCCTCTTCCCTTCTTAGTGCACATCATAGGGTACAACATGCCGTAATAACATTACACTACTTAATAAGTGACCTTTCTTCTAAACTGTGATTGGCTGATATCAGACTCTAGCTAAACCTTATTATTTATTTATTTTTTCTAAAACTACAAAATGGCCACCAAACTATCTCTCTCACACACGTTGACCTTTAAGTGCTGTTGCTTATTTACAGAATATCTTGAGCTCTGCTTATCTGATATCCGCGTGCTAGCATGGCTACTTCGCTGTAAAGTCGAGAACACTGTTGCTAGGCAACTGGGAAGCCTGGATGCAGAGTGTAAACTTGTTAATGACTAAATGTAACAATTGGCTAGTTAGTTTAATTTTATCGGACGGCGAGACGAAACATTCCAGGTAATAAATAATTCATGCCTCCTTCTGACCCGTAGATGGCGTCGCTGGTGCACCAGTACAGAGCGAATCCAGTACAGAGCGACGCCTACGCTTCGAAATGGCTCGCTCGACTCCGACACATCAAGAGGATCAGAATCCGGGTACGACTCGGACGAGACGACTTTTAAACATTTTTTTAATTATTATTTATTTCTTTGCTGTGTAAAAAACTGATGTAACCAATTTCAGGCTCAAGAAGAGATCCAGTCCCGACCCACCCCTGGGATCTCGCTCACTCAGGGCCACGCCCCCATGCAGAACAAAACGGCCCACCAGTCTTCAAGCTCCGCCCCCAACACAGACTCCGGCCAGAGGAAGCGCCTGGTCTCCACAGTTGACGACTTCACCGATTTTGTTTAGGACTTGACCTTTTGACCTTTGCAGTAGTAAAAGTATTATTTATCATTTTTAATTCTCATGAACGCTGACATTTTTTTGCCCACGAGGTTAGTTTCAGATCCCCGTTATATATGTGATGGCTTGATTTCCTTTTTGGATAAATTAAATCAAGCAGCAATGACAACACTATGTAAAAATTTTAACGTTTAAAAAAAAAAAAATTCCTGAGCACACGCACGTCCACGAGTTCCCTCTTTCACATTGTTCTGCTTCCCTGCTGCTTTACGACGGTTTGCTAACTCTACTTCGCAAGATTTCTTCTATGACACTTCCCTATTTTTTTTTTTTTTTAAGAGCACACTTGTACTTTTAGATGTTATTTTATTGCAGTGGTTTCCAGCTGTGTTCATGCATGTTTCAGGTGTTGTTTTTTTTCCCCCCTGCTCTAACAAACTCACATGGACGAGAGCCTGTTAACAAAATTTCCCTGATCAGGGCGTCAGCTTGAAATGATTTGTGTGCTGCTGTAATAATGGATGCCTTGTGTTTATTGGAGCACAGGTACGTATGATGTGAGTGAGTGAGAGTGTGTGTGTGTATGAGGGAGAGAGAGATATGGAGAGAGCGCTCAGCTAACCCCATTACACTTGCTTAGCATTAACTACAAGTTAAAGCTCACAGACTGACGATCTCAGCCTCTACATGAACCCGGGTTAATG
Organism: Clarias platycephalus; assembly: GCA_030068275.1. Taxonomy (NCBI): domain Eukaryota; kingdom Metazoa; phylum Chordata; class Actinopteri; order Siluriformes; family Clariidae; genus Clarias; species Clarias platycephalus. The sequence goes on along the minus strand of JAQQZT010000010.1, from coordinate 4,161,607 downwards.
TGAAAGGTGTATTATCAGGTGTAACCAGAGCCTGTTTTAGGATTTCATTCGATTAAAAACACTCATAACGGTGCAAGATGTTCGTGCTGAACTTCACCCATGACGCGGTGCACCAGTCAGTCGAGTTATAGTATTAAAAACCCACCATCCAATTGTTCATTCTATTTATTTGTTCACTTATCAGGGAGGTGTGTGTGTATGAGAGGGAGAGAGAGATACATAATGTATGCACACATCTATGAGCTTATGTGTTGAATAAAAATCTATTGCGACCCAAGTTCCTTTCGGGTTCATGATTCTGTTCAAAATTCTAAATCAAATTTTATTTGTCACGTACACAGTCATACACAGTACGATATGCAGTGAAATGCTTATACGACCACCAGTGATCTTAAAAAATAAAAACACAAAAAAAACTTATACGTAAGGAATAAATATGAATAAAAAGAAATACTAAAGAAAAATTTAACTAGTAAAATAAATTGTACAAATAAGGGCATAATAAAAATATTACAAAATATAGAAAATCTAAAACATTTTAAAAGTAACTAGCTTTAAATAAAGGTCGTATCAATTGTATCAGCAGCATTACATAGCAGCTGGCAAATTTCTTTAGTTTTTGTTTAGTGATTTATTTTCTACGTTCTACAACAATACTGTGGATTTCAAAACTATAAAATAACACATATGGAATTAGGTAATTACGTAACAAGAAGAAAAACAACAGTTAGT
>JAQQZT010000010.1:4126009-4140139 GCA_030068275.1 Clarias platycephalus | reverse complement strand
CCAATCAGGGGCGTCTGTGAGCTCACGCAAGCGGAAGGAGCGGCTAGCGCTTTCCTCCGAGTGTGTTACGCCGCCCCAACGGTGCGTGAGCGAGCAGTTCGAAAAGATACGGTCGGCTGGCGTCACGCGGTTCGGAGGAAACACGTGATAGTCTTCGGCCCTCCCGGCTGAGTGGTAGTAGTAGTCTTAATGTGGAGCCTCCTAGTGACGGGGAGGAATTGGACACGACTAAATTAGGGAGACAATCGGGGGGAAAAATCCCCCCCCCCCAAAAAAAAATTAAAGAATATGGATGTAGTAAAAACTTTAGCAAAAGGTGATAATAGCGGCTTGTTGCGAGAATCTGTCACGCAGTTTTGTCACAAGATCAAGTAAAAAAAACAAAAAAAAAAAACAAAGAGGCATCGGATCTGATCATGCATTACACTACAGATGCAATGGGCAGAGATCAGAGTATACGGTTTCAGTGGTATATGGAAGGATGGATAGTCTGACCCCATTAAGCACGGTGATGATGGCAAGGGAGAGCTCGCGGACTCGCTGAGAGTCGCCCTGCTTCAGCTGCTCGTTCAGTGTGGTGGCCGTCATCACGCTCAGCCAGTGAGCCAGACTGCTGAATCCAACCGGAACCTGCGGCAACTTCACCTTCATGGACCTATCACATACACACACACACACACACACACACACACACACATAGGTATTGCATAGAGCTCTATCCAGTCTAGAGATCTGCACTGCAGCCTAGCCGCCAGTGATGAACTGAACTATAGTAACAAGATAAAAAAGTAACGAGGACTGGAAAGAGAAAGTTGGTACATTCGGACACAGCCTGAAGCCATGACTCACATGACTCCCAGGGTGAAAGCTGAGCTAAAGATGACTCACAGGCTCCAACTACCGGCCCCCTGAGGTCATGCTGTTGCACCCAGCACTCCTACACTTACAGAATCAAACATCATGCTTTAAAGGTGTGGCCTGTAACGTTTGACATTACATCATTTCAAAGATTTTACAAATGATATAAGGAATAGCCAAACTACAGATTTGGTGGTATTCACCAGATATGGCTGTAATTTCTTTTAGGCCGTGATTAAGTTTTCATATTTTTTTTCCAACCTGAAAATTAGCCAATGTAGCTGTTGTTGTTGTTGTTGTTGCGACGGTTAATGAAAGAAGAAAACAACAACAGTCAATCTTGTTAGTGTTTTTTTTTAACGAACGTACTTGCAGAAAGTTACAAACCACCCCTTCCAATTTAATTCATGACTTGAAGGAATAGATTCCATCCGCCAGCGTTTAAGATTCTACACACTGATGAATAAAGTAAGTTCAGGGTTCTGTGAGGTTAAAGATCTCGGACTCAACAGCCATAAGTAAAAGCTTTGGAACAGAACACAAGGAAATAAAATAATATAAACTGAATATAAAATGGCCGTACATTTTGATATGTTTCAAAAGCACGGCCTAACTATAGATGGATAACGCTAAGCAATGACTCACTCGTTGTGGGCGAGGATGGATGCCCCCTGGTGGTCCTCCACCGTGATGGAGACGGTGACATTGTACTGTGCCATGGGTAATCCCGGAGGAAGGAAGGTTGAATGTTCCGGACTCGTTCCTTTATACACGCAAAACTCTTCACAGTAGATCTTATAGCAACGCGACACCATCAGACTGTAGACCAGCGGAGACTCTGTCTCATCTGAATCAGTGTAGCCTAAAAGACATGAGAGACCAGAACAGGATGTCCTCCAATCAGGTTCATTCACCAGTCCACTGACCCGTCTTCAGGCCACACATTATTTTATCACCTTCTCTTCCATGTTTGTAGTCCATGTCCCCTGATATGGCATGACACAGTCCACTGTCCACTGACCTATCTTCAGTCCTCACATTATTTATCCACTTCTCTTCCCCATCTATAATCAATATCTACTGACATGGCATGGCATGGTGTTGCTCCATACTCATACCCATCAATCTATCCGTCTTTAGTCCTGATCATCTTGCTCCACTTTTCTCACCGGTTCATTGACCTGTCTTGAGTCCACACATTATTTATTAACCTCTCTTCCCTAACTATAGTCCACGTCTCCAATATAGTATAATTCTTTCATGCATTATCTTTCTCACCAGTCCTTTTTCTGTCCTTGTTACCTTGCCTGTCCATTCAGTCCACATGTTCTTGCACCACATTTCTCACCTGTACATCTGAAGTGTACTCTCTCCAGCAGCGTGTGCACCTCTATCCCATTGCCGTCGGCCCACAGCGAGCACGACCCCCCAGCTGGTGGCAGATTAGGGTGAAGCTCGATGTTCGCCACGCCCGCCTGCTCCATGTTGTCATCGGTGACATGCAAACTGAAGACGTAGGAGTCCCCGTCCCGCAGCGCCCCCTTCCTCAGCACCAGGTTCATGCTGTCCTGGCCTGTTGTTGTGGTATTCAGGTCCAGAACCAGTGACTCGTTGTGATGGTTTACTGCCGACCAGCGCTAATGACATACAGACACACAAAACATGACATGACTGAGGGTTTTATTCCTCATAAAACACCTTGCATGGACGCCTAAACACAGAACCATGTGGATTATATCACGGCATAACTATGACATCATTCTTTGGACTGTCCTGGGTTTTCCTTTGCTGGTTTCATTCTGGAGCCATGACACAACACGTTGAAGTAAACATTTAGAGATGGAGAAGAAGAAGAATGTTCCTAAGGGAGGGTAGAGAAACATGACTAAGCTCCATCTCCCATGACCTAATCTCTGTTTCACTGTCTGTTTTGACAATCTTGGCCCTTCTTCCATCCGTGACTCGTGAAGACCAAATACAGACTGATAAATGCTGTCATCAGGACTGGTGGGATCTCTTCTATAAGGTTCAAGTGTTACATGAGGTCACTGTGATGAACGATCGAATCTGGAGGTTTCTCAGGACAAAACCACAAGAAACAGATTGATTTGGTAAAAGGTACAGCTTTCTAAAAGTCTTCAAGGATAGCTCAGTGGTTAAGGCATTGGATTACAGTTTGGGAGGTCCCATGTTCAAACCCCAGGAACAACCAGGTTACCACTGTAGGTGCCTTCAGCAAGGCCCTTAACGCTCAGCTGTATAATGTGATAAATACGTAAATTGCTCTGGATAAGGTATGTACCCAGGGGTAGCTCAGTGGTTAAGGCATTGGACTACGGTTCGGAAGATCCCAGGTTCAAACCCCAAAACCACCAAGTTGCCACTGTTGGGGCCTTGAGCAAGGCCCTTAACCCTCAACTGCTCAGATGTGTAATGAGATAAAAATGTAAGTCGCTCTGGATAAGAGCGTCTGCCAAATGCCTAAATGTAAATGTAAATGTCTGGCCTAAATGATTTGGTGTTAAGATTTGACCAATGGCTGGAACAGATTATCTGCATTAACATTATTTCTTCTAGGAAAATTTGTATCAGAACTTGCCTTCAGAATAAATTAAATTTGTATGCCGACATTCCACTGTACATGGAACATTACAGTGTATGGAACATTAGACCACTGTATCCTTTTTCATAGTAAAAATCTCTCTCTCTCTCTCTCTTTCTTTCTCCCCCTACTTGAGTGTGAATGGGCTGTTTTTGTCTTCAGCATGAACCAGCTCCGCTTCTGATCGCAAACACCAATTGGGCTTTTAAGTGTGTTCTCGAAGGAAAGTCATGTAATTACACGTACTGTAATAGTCAGCTATTTCACCCAACAATGTAGTTAAGATATACCTTTATTTGTCCCTCAGTGGGGAAATTTCTAAGTAGGAGTACAGATATTTGCTATGAGTGGAGTACTACATGAAATATGGGTTTATGGGCCTTGCTCAAGGGCTCAACAGGGACAAATTGGTGGTTGTGGGATTTGAACCTGGGACCTTCTGAACTATAGTCCAATGCATTAACCACTGAGCTACCCCTGACCCCCAGAGGAAGGGATCATGACAGTACATGTAGTCAGTTAAGATTCAATTATAACCCTGGAGCAGGTGTTAAGGGCATGCCTTGCTCAAGGGCTCAACCGTAGCAACTTGGCGGGCTGGGGCTTGAATCCCCAAACTTCCAATCAAAAACCCAGAATCTTAACCACTTGGGCCAAACTTGCTCCTTCCTCCAACATCTGCTATCCACCTTGCCTTCAGATCACATCTCAAGTCTTATTGTGGGAGGTGTTGTTAACATTACCGTAAATACTGCAGTAGAAAGCCTACCGTAAAAATATTAACAAAATGTGTTTAATATGATTACGGTAATAAGAAAATGGCATTGTAGACATGCTATACTGTATATTGCTAGGCTGGTGAGTTTCTGATCTTTCATGCTGTTCTCATGAAAACCAGGAGTTATATTCAAAATTACGGTAATTGGTATTTTAATGATGTGTAATTTTTTATTTAATCGGTTTTTTAAAATGTTGCTGCTGGTACTCCAACTAATACCAACCCTTAAGAAACTCCAATCATATTTAACAACGTTGGGATTATTAACAAGATCATTTGTGTGTTGATGTTTTATGCTTGTAGACTGCTTTAATATGAGTGCAAAAGTTTAAACCCCCTCCGTTGTAAATATTACATGAACCAACACAGCAGTTTTTCCAAAAAAGAAAAGAAAAAAAGGCTGCTGAGAAAAAGCTTGCTCTCCCGTCAACACACTCCAGTTAATCTTAACTCGAAATGACTGACGACTTGGATGTTTGCTGTGAGCTGTCAAGTTAATGATCAGAAAGAATCAGTAAGATGGACAATATCGATCTTCCACTGAGCTGGAGAAGTCAAAATAAAATACAACCTGCCATTAAAATTGACAAAGAAATGGCAAACAAATAGCGGGAGATTAGAGGTGAGGCGAATGAAAGCGCCCATTTTATATCGCAATCGAAAATGTCATTGATTTTTCTTTTAAACCTTTGGACCAAGAAGGAAAATCTTAAAAAAAAGCTCACTTGTAAAGGTTTCATCTTTTTAAAGTGAGGGGATATAAACGGTTACGCCTCAGTGTACGTCTGTTTAAACTTCCACACTCCTCAGCATTGATTGGTGTCGTGGTTGGAGTTCATGAGGCGATACTTACCCCTCTGTAGGGACCCTGACAGTTGCTGCAGGTCCCCGCCAGGTAGACGTAGGTGTTCTGGCTGATCTCGTAGCGAGACTGAGCTTTACACGACACGCACTCCAGGGAGACGAAAGGGATGCGGCCGCTCTTCACTAACACCTGAAGACACAGAGGAGAGACACACAGACATTTATATCACTACAATTGCTACTGATTTCTAAATCTCGCAAAAAAAAAAAATGCAAAAAACTATTAATTCATTTCAATAGCAATCAGATCATGGAGATGACCGGGAGTACAGCGGTACCTAACCCTAACTTAAAAACTGAAATTTTGGAAGAAAAAAAAAAAAGAAAGAAATAATAATTTCAACACCAGAGTAAACAAACTGAGCCGAACTGAACCCGACTGTTGTATTTTTTTATTTTATTTTTATTATTTAGATCTATTGAAGACATAGCACCATGGGTAGCAAGAAGAAAACGGAGCCGCTGACAAAAAATATTATAAATTAAGGTTAAGTGAGGTTTCGGGTCAATTTATTTTTATATTTTACTTCATTTGCATGTCTTTTCTGAATGTTTTGATTGGTTTTATTTGCAAAAATGTGATTGTAGTATTGAAAATTGGTAATATTTGTCATATTTTTGGCTGCATTTACACTATTTCCTACGGAAAAATGTGTTTCACAATACGAAATTTCACCTTAAGAACTCGCCTCCGGCACGGATTAAATCCGTATGGCGACGTAATACTGTATTTATATATAATAATAATAATAATAATAATAATAATAAAAAAAAAAAAACTATAATAATACCACAATATCCAAATCCTCATGATGGATCTCCAATCATCTTCTCCACCTGAGCGAATTTATTTGACATGAAATCATCCCGTGCCCGCCCCTGGCCTGCCTTTCATATGTGACCTTTTTTTTTTTTTTTGGAAATCCCATAATTTTTTCTCTCTGTCCCATGTTCTCTCTGACCCGTCACCAACACAACAAAACATAACAGCAAAATAACAGCCTCTAGGCATTATGGTCTTTTTCGAAAAGTGAGACAGAGGTCATGCAGGTCATGCACCAAGTTCCAAAAAAAGAAAGAAAAAAAAAAAAAAAAAAGAAGCACCCATCATCTGTGTGTGTGTCTGGAAATACAGAAGAGTGTATTTTTGTGTCTTCTCTATGAATAATTGAAGAAAAAACTGATGAGTGAGAAAGAGATTCAACCAGGAATGTTTAACTGACTGTAAGCTTGTGAGGCAAAGCGTGTGTGTGAGAGACAAACCCATTTTAGCTTTGACCTCCGAGGCAATTAGCGCCACGCTATAACAAAAGGTACCATCAATAGAGCTTCTTAACCACTATCTCTTGCATTGCTGATGGATGCTAATGGAGCACCAAAAGGAGGCGGTCCCACTTGTCTAGGCTTTTAGTCGTCTCACTAAACGAGGCCACCGAATCATGATGCACCTGTGACTCGGGTTCTATTAAGCCTCCAGCGGATGATGCCGATGACTCACACAGTGAGAACGGTTGCTTCAAGGGGATATAATTAAACTCGCAAACCCACAGAATGTGTGACAAATGACGGCCTGTTGTTTTTTTGAAAAACGATCAGCACTAACCTTCTGCGTGGTGGATTCTGGAGACATGCGGTCTTTGCTGACGGTCAGGCGGAAGGTGTACTCGACGTCCACATCCAGCTCGGATCCAGAGATGACCAGATCTTTCGGACCCAGGCGGAAGTTCAGAGTGGAGCAGTGTGACGCTCCCTAAGAGGAATGGAAATGAAAGGGCGGAGTCGTTTTACTAGTTTGAATCTATCTATTATATAGACACAAGAATCAAAATTCCTCCTCACTGTAGCTGTAGAATCTATTTTAATTAACTTTTATAAAAGACAAATACATAATTTTCCCACAAAATCTCCTTGCTTTTCAGTGCACTTTGTCCGTCAACAAGCTTCAGTATTCCATCATTAAAAAATGTCTTAGGCTGAGCTGCGAGCCACGATTGCACTGCTGTCTTCACTTCTTCATCAGTAGTGAATCTTCTATAGGGAGGATGCTTTAAACCTTCAAAGCCAAGTTTCTGCAGAGTGTGCTGACAGCGTGGGCAGAAGTGTGTGCACGTGCATCATCATGCAAGATCACGACGCCCTCGGATACGAGTCCTCTGCGTTTAATCTGAACTTTAGGCATCAGCTCCTCAATAAGCGTCTCACTGTAACAAGCACTGTTGAATCTTTTACCTTAAAATATATTAATACTGGCTTTGAAGAATCCCAGAGCTTTGATGAGCTTTGAATTCTCCAGCTGCTGACTTTTGAACTTTTTCTCGGTCTGCGATTGAGGATGTTTTCCGTTCCAGACTCATACTTCTTTCGTGCAAATGACAGGTGGAGCGTTAGTTTTTGCTCGCACTGCGGTTACAGATGAACTGATGTAACACATTCACACCTGCGCAGCACTGACTGGGGAGACAGGGAGTTGAACGGAAAGCGCGGATAAGCCGACATAAGTTTGAATATAACTGGAGTGCAGATAAAAAGTTTTCTTCCATTTTTTAAGCAGGAAATCGCTAAATGAAAATAAGCGAACCTTGACCTTTTGCCCTGACACGAAGCCACACAAACTCTTCCTGGTGCGCCTTCTACCTAAGAAGCCTTTACAGAACGTTCTCATCGCAGCGCCGTTTCCTGTTTTGTCTCTGTGGCTCTCAGACAGCCACCTCCTTTATCCGTCTAATCGTACAAAGAAGCTACCATGAAATCAGTTCTTTTCCTTTTACTGTTTCCTTTCATGTGTTTAATTTCAAACATCTGCTCTGATACATGATTCAGGCTGACCCTGTTGACATTGGGTATTTTCTTAAATGAAACCAAGTCTGGGGAATCGATTCAGTTACCTAACGTTATCTTCATTTAGTCTCTTTTTTTCATCATTGATGTTTTAGTTTAAAATAAAAATAGTAAAGGCATGTTCAAAAGAAAAAACTATATCTTTCTATATTTTTTCTATATAGTTCTTGCTAGTAAGTATAAATCCACTTAAATCTGACTGGCATTTTCCAGCATTCCAAAATGTTTAGATGTTAAACTGGAGCGTCCAAAAAATCCCCACTGCCCGAGTCTCTGCCAGGAAAGGAGAGCGCACGCCACAGTAATCTTTTTTATTATTATTTATTTTTTATATGTATGCAGAAAGGCAAAGGTTGGGAAAATGACGCGCCAAGAAGGAGCAGAAAATCTCTTTGTGGCTGTGTCAAGAGTCGGAAAAAAAAAGAGGAAAATGAAAATAAATCATATCTTTTAATTATGTTTTCCAGTGATTTTACTAGGCAAGTATCTGCACTCTTTATCCACTGCTGGGTAACACTCACCCACTAGGCTGTGCTCCGAGTGTACGACTTTAAACAGGCTATCAATTTCAATTCGATTTTCAATTACATTGCGATTTTCATTGAGATACTTCAATGGTTTTCGATGAAATACATTATTAAAACGTGTAACAGTGTGAAAGAAATGTGTTCAGAAAAAAAATTATGAATGGAGATCACTTAAACACTTTATAAAGATGCATGGGGAAAAAAACTGACAGTAGAAACCAGAGCTACTATAGGTAAATGAAAGTAAATGAAATCTTGGAGTGTGCGGCTTTTTGGGGGGCGCTGGGTATAGGTGTCTAATAAACCCTGAACTGCCGTGTAACTTCTGTTGTTCATTGTTTAAATACCATATTTAAGAAGAAGAGGTACTGAAAATACTCTTGCAAAACATAAGAATTTGAGAAAACGATAAACTGACCCATCGATTCGATGAATTGACCTGACCAACAAAGGATTGATTACACTCCATCATTACTTACATTTTGCATCTATTTAAATCTCTTGGACAATTGGTGTTGTAATGATAATCACTGCTGGAGTGGTGCGATGTGGCCCAATTGAATATTTTCAAATTACTGTTACCAGTCTGTAGTTAATTATTTTCAAATAAAAGCATGTCCTTCAGTTTCTATTTATATTTATCTGCAGCAAATTGCAAATATTAGTAAATGTCGAAATGCATTTTTTTTGCTTTCCCAAAATGACCTCATACTATATCTTAAAGTTATTCATGGAAAACAGGTGATAACTCTTACCTTAGAAGTACTGATGCACTCCCAGTGATAACTGAGTAGGGTCTGACTTTCTAAGTCTTCGTTGGGATCGTAGGATTGATTTGCATTCAGTTGCAGGTCCTGCGTTTTTGACCACACACGATACGTTCCACCCTCAATGATCGGTACCAATTTGGCAGACATCACCGACAGCTGAAGACAGGCATCTTTTTCCAAAGGAATTCCTTTGTATGACAGGGAAAAGATCAAAGTGTAATTTTTGGCATGAAGTTTCATCTTGGGTATTGACAGTTGCAGCTTCCGGACATCAACTTCTGCGGGAAGATGGACTTGTGGCGGAGTCAAGTGGTTTTCGAATTCCTGGCAGTTGGAAACTGAGTAGATCTTCCAGAGATACTCTGCACCATAGCGAACACAGCCTTTGAGATCCACTTTTGCTTCAACTAACGCTGGTTTGGAACGCCAGATGACTAACTTTGGAGCTTGAACCACCTGGACTTCTGGTTCGATGCACTCTAACACACGTATGTTTACCTCAAAGAAAGCAGTCACCCAGCTAACCAGGTTGCTGATGTTGACTTTTGCAGTGTAGTGTCGGGGCAAAGAATACACATGACTGACAACAGACGTATTGGAAAGCAAGTCAGGACTTCCATCTCCAAAGTCCCATTGGTATCTGAGAGAGCTGAGTCCCATTGGTATCTGAGAGCGCTGTGAGATAGGACTTGCTTGAAATATTACTGTCTTGTTAATAAAGGTGTCCTGGGGTTTAGCCTCTAAGTTGGCTGATTTAAGGATATTCTGTACGAGAATGTTCTTGGTTTCATTCTGAATGTTAAGTGCATTAAAGGCACTCACACTGATGGTCAGAACACCTGGCTCCTCAGGTACATAGGTAGCTTTTGAATCCAACTTGGTTGTTTTGGCTCCATGATGAAGATCAAAGGTCCACAGGTATGTCACAGGGTTGCCGGTCTGTATGTGAGCCTCAAAGGTCTTGGGCACACCCACAGGTATAGCTTCTTCACAGCAGTCCAGGATGGTAAGTTTGGTAATGGGTTCCAAGACACAGATATGCAGGTTCCTCCTCTCTGAGCTAATTTGATTCCAGGCGGTCAGGTTTACATAATAGTTGTCTACCCTGCTGAACTGGTGTACATAGGTAAGGTTGGGGTGGACGGTTGCATCGCCGCTGATACTCAAGGTATAGCTTACCGAGGTGCCAGATGCGACAGAGATGGTAAACTCTACATTCTCACCAACTGCAGCATTCTTCTTGCTGGCCTTGAACTCAAGCCCCTGAATTCTGTCTTGCACAGTAAAGTCACGAGCTAAGACCTCACTACTGATGTCATTTGAGACATTCAAAGTGACCGTGAAGGTTCCCGGGGATGAAAATATGTAGTAAGTGGCCTGTTGACTTGATTTCACATGATTTGGCAAAAGCCACGTCCACAAAATATTAGATCCGGTTTGGACATGGCCAGTGAGAGATACGTTGACTCCAGAGGCTATAAAGTTCTGCTCTGTGACATTGGTTGTGGTGAAGGAAACCCCAGAAACAGGTTCTTGGATGTTGATCAGTACTGAAGCCATTTCTTTGCTAACCCGGTTTGAAACCTCCACACCTACTGTCTTCAGCCCTGGAGTGTCAAATCGATACCAGATGGAAGACTCATAAAATTGCAAAGGTTCACCATCTATCCGCCATTTATACTGTAGATCACTCCCTGTATTCGCAGTCACTGTCATGTTGGTTATAGTGTTGATGGCTGTAGGGTTTGGGGAAGCCTCCAAAACAAGCATTCCAACAGGATCAAGAAACTCAATAGTGCGGTTAACAGCTAGCTGACCAAGCAAGTTGGTGGCCTTTAAGACGACTTCACAGGGTCCAGGTGTGGAATAACTGAGTTCTATGTTCTTGCCGGTGAGATTGAGGGCAACTGTATTTTCAGATTCTCTCAGAAGGTTCCAGCTGAAAGACATGTTAGTGCCATCTTTTAGCACAGCCTGCAAGTGCAGGATGCGGTTGGTGGCAAACCAGCAACTTTCCCCAAGCTCATCAGACACTATCTGTAAGCCTTCCAGCTCCCGTTGTACAAATATATAAATGCTAGCCTGACCAGTACTGATGTCATTTTCAGCAGTTACGATTACGTTAAACATCCCAACCGAGCGAAATGTGTAGAACATAGGGTGCGTGCCTGGAATGGAGGTACAGCGGTCACAAAGGATCCACGAGTAACGCACATCATCTCCTTGATCAAGGTGCGTCTCAAAGTGGACGGTTGCGTTCAAAGGAACATTGACAAGGCTGGCATTGACTGAAAGTCCCTTAATCGGGGCTAAAACTGTAACAAAAATTTGGCTTTTATTTTCGCTCACGTCATTCTTGCCCAGAACGCAGATGTCAAAGACCCCAGAGGAATTGTATGCATGTGTCACATTGTGCCCTGCAAGGACTGCTCCATCCCCAAAGTCCCAACTGTAGTCAACATTATCTGAGTCAGAATAGGATATGAACGTGTAATCCTGCCTCAAGGCCAGTTTGTTACCCTTTGTTCCATTATGCGTTATCAACACATAGCCCACAGGTTGCTGTACTTCAATTTGGACTGTGCTAATGCTGTGAGAAATGTTGTTTTGGACTGTTACAGTTATTAAATACTGGCCTGGACTTTTGTAAGTAAAAGCCATCCTGTCATGACCTGGAATAGGACTATTTGAGTCACTGATCCCAAAATCCCACAAGTAAGTGTACTCAAAGTCTGGAAAAGTGGTTACGGTAAAAAGATTTTCCTCTCCAAGTCTGATAAATCTGCTGGAGGGTTCAAGCGTCACATTGGAGACTTCAGGCTGGACGCAGATCCAATTGAAAAAATTTGCTTTGTTCACACTGCTTGACATGAGGAGAGAAAGATGGTAATTCCCACTCCCTTGGTATGAATGGGTTATAGTAGGGGTCCCGTATCGAGTTTCATTTGCGGTCCCATCGCCGAAACTCCACATATACTGATGAGAGGATGCATTTCCTGATACAAGAGCATGGAAGTGAATATCCGTTTTTTCCTGCACACACCCAACAGGCTCCATCCATAGCACCTGCAGCACGAACACCTGAACATGTATGGATTCCCATTTTGAGCTGACCGCATTGGTTGCTGTTACATTGACCGTGTAGTTTCCGTCTTTGATGTAAGTGTGCTCCACCAGTGGTTCTGTACGCATAAGGACATTTCCGTCGCCCATGGAAAAAGTCCAGCTGACATTGTTGCCTGCTTCCAGAGTAGCCACGATGACTGTAGGGGTGTTGAACTCTGTAGGAGTAGATGCCCTAACCTCCAAACCATCAACGTCTTCATACACCATGATTACTTTGCAGCTGTCCTTACTACTAACGGTGTTGTTAACATTCACGCAGACGGTATAGGTGCCACTTTGCGCGTAGGCATGATAGACCCTGCGTTCACGTCCATGCTGAAGACTGGAATTGTCACCGAAATCCCAAGTGTAGATGATTCCATAGGGGGATGGCAAAGGATGAGCCTCAAATGCAGCAGGCTTTTCAGCTTGCAGAAGCTCTGGTTCAGTTTTGATCTCAACTGATGTTAAAATGCTGAAGACATACACATCGAGCTTGTGGGTTTTGTTCTCATAGCGGTTGAAGACAGACACCCTTAAATTATATTCTCCTGCAAGAAAACGAGAAACAGTTGATGTACACAATAGCCACATGATGTCTGGAATATTCTCAATCAACTCCTCTGTTGTATTCGATTTGTTTTACTGATTTATTTACCCGGTTGTTGGTATGTGTATTTAACTTCATGCTGCAGGACAATCCGGTTCGCTGACGGGTCAGGGCTCTGACGGTGGGCAACGTAGGGTGGCGTGAAGTTATGCTCCATTTCATCTCCGTCTCTGAACACCCATCTGAGACACAGTAAATTATCAGGAACAACCAACTCACAAAAGGAACAGAAGAAGGCAATTAGCAAATTATCTATGCTTGACTTGAGTCAGTTCACAAAAGTATAAAAGTAAAGCTTGGACTAGAGAAGTTAAACATAAAGCCTTGTTAAAAAAAAAAAAAAAAAGTAGATATGAAGAGGAAGAATGGTCACACTTTTGACGATATGGGACTTGAAGTAAAACTGCAAAGTGGTTTTTAACCAAAGTTCGTCTTCATCTCTGACATGAAACTACTACTGAGATCTGAACTCAAAATCAGAATGTAATATCGCTATTTCTCTTAGTCGCAGAGTTTGCCGGTAGGAAAACAGTGAGGATCCTGACAGAAAGATGAAAAAAGTAAGTTATAGAACATATGAAAAAAAGAAAATGAATAAAAGAACACAGATGTGTCTTTTTCATTTTTGTGAAGCTGCTTTGAGACAATGACGATTGTTAAAAGCGCTATATAAATAAAATTGAATTGAATTGAATGTGTCTCAAAGCAGTCAGGGAAAGAAATGAAAGACAAGGTGAAGATAAAATGTTTAAATCTTACATGCATTAAAGGTGTATATACAGTATACACACCAATCAGTCATAACACCACCACCAGGTGAAGTAATTAACACTGATTATCAATTATATTCCAGTGAATTGGTGACAAGATCATGGGCACCCAAAACGCATCTATGTCTGCGGGGACCAAAGGCCAGAATGTCTGGTCCGATCCAACAGAAAAGCCAATGACAAAGTGCTGAAAAATGCACTAGTTAATGCTGAATATTTACATTTAGGCATTTGGCAGACGCTCTTATCCAGAGCGACTTACATTTTTTTTTTTTAAATGTCATTACACATCAGTTGAGGGTTAAGGGCCTTGCTCAAGGGCCCAACAGTGTCAACTTGGTGGTTGTGGGGTTTGAACCTGGGATCTTCCGAACCGTAGTCCAATGCCTTAACCACTGAGCTACCCCT